>CM042019.1:17485000-17970000 GCA_023525975.1 Smallanthus sonchifolius
ATTTGTATCCTTCCATATGGTAATAGACATACAAGGTGGAATTCTTATGTTCCTAGAAAAGTAAATATTCTTGCTTGACGAGTTTTACTAGCTAGATCGGCTTTCTATGAGATCTAATTTGGAGAACCGTGGAACGGATGTTCCCTTGGTGCTTTGCCCGATTTGTTCATGTTAGAATTGACGGAGCATATTTTCAGGGAATGTGAGATAGCTGCAAGGACTTGGAATGTGGTTGTTAGATAGATTGATTTGGATTCCATGTCATTGGGTGGACTCTTTGGTTTTGACCAGTGGCGAAGCTTGAAGAAAAACACAGGAGGCCAGAACTATAAAATTAACACTACTGAGCGAAAAATCGGCCGAATACCTATAAATTATCACTACTGCGCGAAAAATCGGAGAGGGGAGGGGACCTCACTAAGCTTCGTCGATGGTTTTGACGAAGACGAAGCAGATGGTTGTGAAGGTTATTATGTTGACGGGTTATGTACCATTTGAAGGTGCAGAAATTAAATGAGATAGTGTTCGAGAAAGATAAGAAGAATATACCACTTTTGATTCAGTTGTTCATTTTTCTTTTTTATGGTTTTCAATTAGGTATCATAAAGCTAGAATTAGTTTCGTGGATTGTGAAAGAACCCGATTATGGGTTTTATATATAACATAAGCCGTTAAAATAAATATTAGTACGAAGCATTTCTCAAGTTCTTTGCGTTTAAACTTGACTCAATTATATATTAAGTTCAAATACGGAAAATTATACTTAAAAATGTTCATTATAAACTCTACTCATATTATTATATAATTTTTATCCTGTATAATATGCATGTGGTAATTAATACATGTGTAATAATATGTTTTTGTTCAGGCTCCTCATAATTGTTTCCAACCTTAAATTTTTGAAAAAGACAAATCTACAGAAATGATATTTTTGGAATATGTATGAAGTTAATATTAAAGCCTAGATAGGTATGAATAATGATATTAAGCTACCATGCATGCCCTTTCTTCATCAACACAGGCTGTCAGTTATCGATCAACGTGTGATCACCCTTTTTGGACCACTTTCACCCTCGTGCCCTCGGCCACCCTTTGCCGGCCCTTTCCTATCCTCCTCCGGTATCCATGTATGCTATTACTATACATGCATGTGTTTTAACATACATATATACATGCATGCATGTATGTGTTTTTATTGAGGACCACTAATTTGCAGATATACATAGATTTTAAAATGTCTTGATGCTTTTCGAGTAAAATGATGTGATATCATCTGAGTAACCTATTTAGGTGGGTAGCGAACTTTTAATGTTCTCAGGTGTCCTTAATTACCTGGTATTTTTTTTTCTTGTAAAACAGTCACTTTCCGATAATCATTGTTTGGTTTATATTGGTTTAATCGGCACGTATTAACCTAACTTTTATTAGTTATAGAATATTTATATATGCTAAAGGGAAATTTTAGAGACACTGTATACTTTTTGAACTACACCTGTCCAAACCGTCAATTTTTTTGTTTTTATCACGTTAAGAGTTTGTAAAAATCGGTAGTTATAGTTTTTAAAATCCGGTCACTTCGATTATCGATTTGAGATATAAAAATGAATAATGACTTATCTTTTGGTTTTTTAGTTTTTATCACGTTAAGAGTTTGTAAAAATCGGTAGTTATAGTTTTGAAATCCGGTCACCTCGATTATCGGTTTGAGATATAAAAAGTGAATAATGACTTATTTTTTGGTTTTTTGGTTTTTATCACATTAAGAGTTTGTAAAAATTAGTAGTTATAGTTTTTAAAATCCGGTCACGTCTTTTTTATTATAAAACTAGTTTTTGTTTTGATTTTCGGTTTTAGATGTAAAACTATGAGTTTTTTTCACGTGTTAAACCACTCGTAAATAAAATCACATATATAAACATCATATACAACCATTACAAACAACCAAACAAACACAACAAAACCATATACATCCATTACAAACATCCAAACAAACACAACCAAATAAAACTGCATAGATAAATACAATGAGTTTGTACGTATAAAACAAAAATTACAACTCTATCTAAACAATATATCTACCCCTCCATCTCCTCATCACCCTCCGCATCGGACCCACCCGCACCGGACGTGCTAGCACCGTCGTGCCCAACCGCCGGGGTGGTGGTCTCAACAACGGCCTACCGGCGGCCTGATACTCCGCGAACGTGTGGTCGATGAGCCACTTCAGCATCTCCTCGGTGCGCGTGACCCGGGCCTGCGTATCTCGAATCATATCCAGTGTCGAAGCAGACAACCGCACGACATGGTACACGCGCGGAGGATGCTGTGGCGGCACCGGCTCCACCGCCGGCTGAACCGGCTCATTCCCCCGCCGGCCATCTCCTCAACCTGCTCAATCTGGACCTCGTGCGCAGCCAGTGCGTCGTGGTCCACCAACGGCTCGGGCACCCAGGCCTCCAACACGTCATATCTTCTCACCAAACGCCACTGCAAACCTAACTTTTTGTCAAAAACAACCTCGTATAAAACCGTGGTGAGAGTGAGTGGTGAGAGTAGTGTTAATATAAGCTGAATCTGCAACCTAACCGTCACGTGTAGGTCCAACGGTGATGGTTAGGTTAGGTGTCCGACAACACTGTCAACGTTAAATTTCTGTCAAAACAAACTCGTATACAACCGTCACGTATTGGCCTATACGTGACCGTTAGGTTCCCTTTGCATACCGCAAAACCTCGTATCATCAGTGTCCTTTTTATTCCCGGACTCACGAGAAACATACCGTCACGTTTAGGCCGATACGTGATGGTTTGGGTAACAACCGTCACGTATAGGTCTATACGTGACGGGTAGGTCAGGTGTGAAAAAAAAACAAAAAAGGATGAATAGTAAATAAACTATATTAATTTAATAATTGATTTAAAAAAAATACAATAGTTTAAGGAAAGTTCCCCCAATTTAGTTAGAGGTATTCACTCCAAATATCACACACAAATATATATACCAATTCAGTTAGAGGTTTTCACTCCAAAAATCACACACATATATGTAAGGGTCGAGAAAAAAATCATATAATTATGTGAAAATTAGATAAAATCAGTCAAACCAATAGCATAATTTATAAATTATTTGATCCCTACCTTATATACATATACATATATAGGGGTATGGATCAAATGAACACCATAACGTAGTCTTACGTATACGTAACCCAAAGTGTTATGTATACCTAACAACTTCTCATTCGACATAATGTTATGTATACGCAACACATTGGGTTACGTATAAGTAAAAATCATAATTCTCGTATTTATGTTCTACAATGTGTTGCGTATAAGTAAGAATCATAATTCTTGTATTTATGTTCTACATATATCTAATATATACTTAAATACCCTTTTGACAACTAGAAGAAAAAGTAATTTATAAATTATTTTATTAGTTTGGTTGGTTTTCTCTAGTTTCATATAACTATGTGATTACATGTATGTGTGTATATATATATATATATATATATATATATATATATATAGAGAGAGAGAGAGAGAGAGAGAGAGAGAGAAAGAGAGAGGGGGAAAATCATGAGAAAACCACATACTCATTCAAAAACCGTGAAAACCATCATGATCCAATCAAATAATTTATAGATTTTTTATTTTTTAATTTATTTCTATGTGTATTAATGTAATATTACACATTTTGTCAAAAAATCATTTTACATATTGTGTTTTACGTATACGTAACTGCAATAGTGTTACGTATATGTAACCTAATACTTAAAATGATTTTTTTGATAAAAATGTGTAATATTACATTAATACTTTTATAATAAAATAAAATAAAAACTATTATTATTATTATATGATTGGTTAAAGTTGGTTTTCGCGGTTTTCGGATAAGTAAGTGGTTTTCTCATGAACCCTCCTATATATATATATATATATACGCATGGCCATGCAAGAGCCCTAGCCCCATGACTACACAGGTACTCGAGCTGGGTTTTCCCCCACACGCATGAAATCCCATGCAAACTCTAACCTCCCCATACAAACCCTAGCCGGCAACCTTAACAGATCTCCTGATCTTCCTCCATCTCCACACCGCGTACCACCCTGCACGGCACCATCATCTTCCTCGTCGAGTGATAACCCTAATGGACCAACATCATTATTTCTATCTCGTTTAACTCCACCTGAGCCATACTATACATCGAATTCGTCCCCATCTTCATCCTCCTTCGTTCACCACTACGGTGCGCCACCACAGCAGCCACCACGTCCGTCGGCACCACCAACACTACCATCCCAGCAGTCACCAAGCGCCGCCACCATCTCTCCATCTCTCCTACGTCATCCCCCCTCTCTTTCTTTACGAGAGTCAAAAAATAGCGCTAGGGTTAGCGATAATGTGGTTTATAAATGACCACTAGTTTCGTTTTGGGCCACTGCGTTTTCATACACGCACGTGTCGACCTCGAGATTTTTTTAAAAACGATTTACGGGTCCTTCAAGTTCACAAACTAAATCCTCGTGCCCCAAGAATGTGTTAACTTATTCGTCGAATCGAAGTTCGGTCGTCTGTTTACCCGAACCATTAAATTATGGATTTTCGGGATGTTACAAGTCTACCCCCCTTAAAAGAGGATTCGTCTTCCAATCCTGTGTCGGTACAAACCAACCCAACATATCCTTTCGTTCTTACTCGTGCACCAAATCCATTTGGTGTCAAGCATTCACCTTCACACTATTCGTTTTCATTACTTTTCTTTGCAATACGACCACCCTCTTTGGTGTTCAAAGAAGTCTCCTCCATTGCACGCTTTCAACTTTGGGACTTGTAGGTTTCACCTACACGTTCCCTCATCTCTCGTCTTTCCAGCCATTAGTCAAATGGATGCATTTCCAACTCTCGCTATCCCGACACTTGCTAGAAGTTGCCTTCCGTGATTGCCTTGATTACTAACCCTTTCACGAAGATTTCATTGTCATTGCCCTTGACAATACCTCGTCTCTCTTATTGTTCTTAAGAACATCGTATGTAGCATCTCTAGTACTACGTAGCACAACACTGTCAATTGTCCGGTCACCTGTCACATTTTCACTTCAGCTCACGGGCACAATTGCCTTTGTCTCTTGTAAAATCCTGATGATCTCATCACTCTGACAGTCATCTTCCCAAATAGGGTTCTTGTCTCTCACGTCTGGAAACATTCGTCGTTCTCCTAAATTGAGGTCGTCATACTTCTCGCCTCATACCCTAATCGCCATCCTGCGATGATTCCCGAAGTTCAAGCATCGCTGCCTTACTCATAAGAGCACTAGTCCTCCTCAGATGATCTCTAGGAGCTTGTGTGAAGCTCCTCCCAGTTTCTTCAATCACAACGTTCCTCTTTCGAGGTTCTTCTTCACTTCATTACCATGCGTCTAGCGTGCCCTTTAAATAAGCACATATTACCCAAGACTAGAGTTATTGTCAGCAACTCCTGAGGTTTCCCAAAAGCTCACCTTCCACCATTAGGTCTGTTTCAACAGCCAAGCATTTTGGTTTAATTGATGCTCCATAGGAACTTGCCTTAAATTAGTCATATGTTTACCGGCGTAAGCATTTCCTTTACAGTCACTTATGTGCAATCATGCACTTATCGCTTCTGAATTTTGCTTTCCTCGCCGTTGCTCTATCATTACCACGCGATTACCGATCGCGTCTCATTCATCAAGTAAGAACATGAAGTCCGCCCTAGGATAAGCCTCAGCTAACCATCGTCTCGTTTGGATAGAACATCCATATTCCTCTAGTATCTCACATCGACATAATTCTTCATATGGAACGTATTCCATGGAGACCCTATCGTCACTTCGTTCACTATGTGCTGAAAAGCGTCGTCATCTCGATCACATCATAACTATCTTTGATCAAGCGTCCACGTAAACGCTTTCAGCATCAAACCTCACAACTCCACCCATTGACTTCGTGCTCCAAATTCCCGAGATATAAGCATAAGCATCTCATAAGAGCACCTCACCGATCGTCTTGAAAAACGTCAAAACTCCTCGCATCACCTCGATGTATCAACGTTGAGAAAAACGCCAAGATAGAAATACTATGCCTGAGCACACCAACCACTCGTCATATGCACGATTAAGCGTGTACTACAAGGATACATACCGACAGAACACACAATGTTCTACATACGTACTAGTAACCCATCTTCTAACTCGCACACAGTGCACACACAACTAGCTAGACCTGAGCAAATCTACGTGTATACGATATGACCTCGTCATTTATAGACACACAAACTCCTAAACTCCATCTTCTATTCATCACAACGGTGAACCTTGCCACACATCATCACGTACTCATACAAAGTTCACACGGTCGTACCACATACGGGCCGCACCAATGGTTCAGGACGACACACTACTCAGACTAGACACAAGACATCATCTCACGGGTTACAATATAGGTGTCATACACTAGACATCATCCTAAATATTCATACACACACAAGATATATAACCACAATTTCCCACAGGACCACGTCCTGAACATTCATACGCACAAAAGATGTATACCCATAACTTCCCACAGGACCCCGTCCTGAACATTCACACAAGGTGCAATACACCCATTGCACTTCAAACATCACCTAGACATTAGCACATAGGTAACACCATCATAAGACCATAGACACAGGAAATTCAAAACTCGTGTCTATACAAGTCTACCCGCACAACCTATTCAACCATGCTCTCTAAGATTCACATTAAACGTGAACTCACGCCATTCAGAATGTAACCACGTAATCACACATTACCGCACATAATTAACAACTGTAAACACAATAGTACATCATCACAAACACAATTATCATTAATTATGTTCAAATCATCATGCGGTAAAACTCACAATTAACGTCAAAATCAAATAGTCAATATTTGAATTAAGCATCACACCACATAAACGTCTAATCAGTCAAAACGTCAAATCACCCCGGAATCTCTCATGGCAACTACCACAACATCTAATCATCAAACAATCGAGCATCCTAACAATGCCCACAAAATCACTACTAGACCACATCAGGTGCATCTGCTGTGTCCTCCTCTGGTTCCTCATCGTCACATTTCGGGTCATCCACTAGGTCCTCTTGAAACAGCGTTCTATTAACCGCCGCAAGTGGTCTATCTCTCAACCATGCAGGTCCACATCCTGGATGGAAATCACGTACCGCTGACATCACCCTCCTTTTCCATCCAGTCCTTCCAATCATAGCACCACGTGGCATGTCGCCGACCGAAGCTCCAATCACACTTGGCGCGAGAAGCGCCAACATTACTCCCATTTCACTAGAAGTTTCATCTGCATCAGTCGTCGTCTTGACTGCATTCTTCCGAGCAAGAGCTCCACGCCTGACCGATCTAGTATACTTCTTCTTAGCCATCTAATCCTACACAAGATAGAACATTTATGTGATTATTATAGGCAACAAATTCAGAATATAAGAGTAACAATAGACGCCAAATCACGGTGATCAAATTTGATTGGTTGTCCATGTCACTACTCGGATTCTAAACGTTCCCCATAATACTCACACTAGTTTTCTACCTTCCACATGCTTCCCACACAATCCACAAAATACCACTCACAGCTTCCACAGATTCACACGTATCTCAATTACACAATACGCAGCTTACAAAACATGATCACACACAGAATCACTAAGCCACATAATCATATCAAAGACTCCACGTAGTGTTGTACTACACAATTAATACTCAAACAATTAACAGACGTACCTCTTGGGCCACGGTTACTCGTGGTGGCATTCGTTTTACCCTCGTCCCATTTTCGGTTTAAGTTTAGGTATTTTATGTTTTGAAAACAACGTTTTTCTCTTAAATCACGGCTCTGATACCAACTTGTAAGGCCCCCAAACCGGGCACCCTACAGTTGGGTCACATCACTGGGTATTCTCTTTAAAATAGTCATCTAATTATAAAACAATCAACGGAAGTCTTAATAAAAAAATAGTTTTATCTTTTGAACTCGTTATCGTTCTTAATCATACCTTACGAATGCGTGCACACCAATCCTAGTAGCACCGCTCCCAAGCCAAAATACCTCTTCATGTAAACCCACCTGCAAAACAATCTAACGTACATATAAAGTCAGCTACACTGAGTGAGTTCTAATAGTTTATTTTAAACTGAAACCATCTCGTCACAATTATTATTTAATTCCACTCAGGACATTACTGTCCTTAATTAAATAGTTCGTCATTTATTTACATGTTGATAACCCCCGTCATCTACAATACACCATAAGGGCTCACAGATCCTAAACTCAACCCATACCCATAATCCCGTAAGTTCTTCGACACCGACTGAACTCACCGTGCTACCAACTTGTAATTGACCACGCGTATTGACACGATATCTGGCTAAAACAACCAACTCCTAACCATAGACCCGATTAGCTCTAACAATGACTCTTACAAGGGCTACTACATAGTGGTCGTAAACACAACCTTGTTCCCACACCACAGTCAATCTATTGCTTAACATCAAAGCAATAACCTCATAATACAATAATTATCATTAAATACTTGTATGCAATATAAATCAAATATAAATGCATACAACAATTACCTCATCACAACCGCCCTCTTCAGGGTGTTCATCATACGTCGAGCTCAACATTGTCCCCCTGGACTCTTGGTGACTTTCCGAAGGACCTCGTCTTCCACAATCCCGTTTGCCGTGTCACAAGGACAACGATGTAAACACAGAACAACAAGCACATAACACATAACAGCATACTTGCATTTACATGACTCGTTAACTAGGCATAATTCACTTACGGGTTCCCATGCCAACACCCTTTAGTTATAACCATAACATGCTTAACTCATTTCCCGACTAACTCATAACACGATACACACAAATCATTACAACTCTTACCCACACATCCTAAGAACCCCACAAAGACCCCCACATCCTAAGAACCCCACAAAGACCCCCGACTCGCTTAGAATCCGAATATCCGAACCCGGTTCCGTCCCATGCACGCATGTATGCATGGCAATGCAAAATCCCTAGCCCCCCGACTACACGGGTACTCAAGTCGGGTTTTCTCCTACACGCATGAAATCCCATGCAAAGTCTAACCTCCCCATACAAACCTAGCCGGCAACCTTAACCGATCTCCTCACTTTCCTCCATCTCCGCACCGCGTACCACCCCGTACGTCACAATCGTCTTCCTCGTCGAGTGTTAACCCTAATAGGCCAACATCAATATTTCTATCCCATTGAACTCCACCCGATCCATACTATACGTCGGATTCATCCCCATCTTCATCCTCCTTCATTCACCACTGCGGTGCACCGCCACAGCAGCCACCAAGTCCGTCGGCACCACCACCGCTACCGTCACAGCAGTCACCGAGCGCCGCCACCAACTCTTCATCGCTCCTCCGCCATATGCCCCTCCTTTTTCAAGACAGTTGGCCACCACCCTGCGGGTCTCCCCGTTTTCCTCCTGCCGGCTGTCCCCGTTGCATGCCACAACTCAGATGATGTCGTCGCTTGCTTCACCCGGTAACCACAACCACTGTCATCATCGCTTTGGCCGCCACCGGCTTCCTCTCCTCTCGATAATCTTCACATAAAATAATGAAGCTAACAAGTAAAAATTACCTTAATGTGTCCCGGAAGTTGCACTCGCCGGAGCACCCCTAGCGCCTCCATCCTTTCCGTGTCGTCACACACCTATTGTCACAAATGGCCCTAGGGTTAGAGATAATGTAGTTTATAAATGACCACTAGTTTCATTTCTCGCCCCTGCGTTTTCATACCCACACGTGTCGACCTTGAGATTTTGTTAAAAGCGATTTACGGGTCCTTCGAGTTCAAGAATTAAATTCTCATGCGCCAAGAATGTCTTAACTTATTCGTCGAATGGAAGTTCGGGTCCTCCATTTACCCTAACCATTAACTTGTGGATTTTCGGGATGTTACACCTAATCCATATCTGTCCCACTTCTCTCTCAAACATCCAGATTTGTCCCACTTCTATCTCTCTCTCTAAAACCATTTTCAAATGAAAATCTAAGAAGGTAGATCCGGCGATCACAGTGAAACTAGGGGGTATGGTTTGATCACGGTGACCGTCGTTGGCTGCTCTCACCGGAGACAAGTTCAACAAGAAGAAAAATCGACCACTTTCAGATCTGGTGAACGTAACCCTAACGTTGGATCTAAAATTTCTAAGTAGCTAACTCAAGTCACCTCGGTTCTGCTGTATAAATCGAGTAAGTAGATATGGTTATGTGAAATTTGGACCAAGTTTCATAGAACTGTGGAGGTTATTTCACGGTGTCTCATCGCCATCGTGCTATGTTCTAGACTCGTACATATCTGCTTCCTCCTCCGCCGCCACTTTCAGCTTCAGATATGCTTACACTCGTCGGCACCACCACTATGTCTCCGGATTCCGCTTTCCAGATGATGGCTGAAGCCGCAACCACAGATTGGAATCATCAAGCTCGAAGGCAACCACCTCAGATCTGGGTTCATCAAGCTCCAAATAGGAACTTCAGGTTCCAAATTGTAATTTCTTATTTCATAGTTGCTTTTTAATTTTATGTTCCAAGAATTAGATTTAGTTTACTTTTGATTTAGTTTTTTTTCCTATAATTCAAAAAAATTGTTGGTGTTGATTATTGGTATTCTGTATTTGTAATTTGTTGGTGTTGATTAGAATTAGTTTTTTTGTACCTTTTTAAAAATCTTAGACCTGAGTGATGTTTGTATTCATTTTTGTCATGTTAGGGTTTGTGGATGTAGAAATGTTTTCTGATTTGTGTACATAGTTTTACACATGTTTATTTGATTATTACACATATGTAAAATAAATTTACACATGTGTAAACAATTTTTGTTCATGTGTATATACAAAATGTAAACTGTCTTTTATATTTTTATCTTTATTTTAGGGTTCTTTAC
Organism: Smallanthus sonchifolius; assembly: GCA_023525975.1. NCBI lineage: Eukaryota > Viridiplantae > Streptophyta > Magnoliopsida > Asterales > Asteraceae > Smallanthus > Smallanthus sonchifolius. The sequence continues at coordinate 17,496,006 of CM042019.1, forward strand.
ACTTATGTAATATAAGTTTTCATTAACTTTACACATGTGTAAAGTGTTTGTTCTTCAATCGCTCCTGATCTAATGTTAGTTGTCAAGGGTTTAAGGTTCTTTATACAAGTGTAAAATGAATTTACACATGTGTAAAATAGTTCTTTTTTACTTGTGTATTTGATTTTACATATCCTAATATGCTTTACACATGTGTAAAAGTGTGTAAACTACGTTTTTGATTTTGTACACAAGTGTAAACTGTGATTTTATTAAACTAAGGGATGTTAATTTACTTATTTACCATTTTAGAGGTATTTTAAGAAAATCAAAATACAAAATGTATTATTATATATTTTTTAAATTATGAACCATATAAGATTTTATGAGAATTTTAAGGAACTAGTTTCTACAATAAAGAGGGGTTTACTCCATATACACCCCCTGTGTATATCTATACTCTCTAATAAATAAAGGTTTTAGTGGGATACTTGTCACTCTACTATGCATACTCAACCTTTGTTTTCCCGCCTCTCGCTCCTATTAATTATAAAAATTTCTTTAAATGGTTTTATAATTTTTTTGTTTCCCTCATCTCTCTTCTATTAAATAATAATAATTTCTATAATTTTTTTTATAAAACGTTTTTTATTTTAAAAAAAGAGTAGGTTTGTTTATAAAATATTTTTTATAAATTGAACAATATATAACGTTTATACAACTTGTATTAAAAAACTATTTAATATGTTATAAATATATAATATGTAACTCTTTATTACTAAATATATAACATTGTATTTATTCAATTCGTGTAATAAATATATATATATATATATTAAAAGTGATGCTTTAATTATTGGCATACACAAAAAAATGATCATCCATACATGAATTCCATGTATTAACCCTTTGATGCGTTATTATGAATATGTACAAGCTAAATCGAACTACTACTGTCAAGTGTTTGTACGTATATGATATATATACATATCTATATATGTAGATGTAGACATATGTCATTGTCTACGTATATATTACAATGGTCCACTCTTTGATGATGAAGTGCTTTTGCTTTGAATTATTAATTTGAAGTCATTTTCCATGGAGAGGGGGGCCATGCATCCCTTAAAGTTGTCCAAGCTTCTCTCTATAAAGAAATAAAGTTGTCCAGGCAACACATACCCGCCCATTTTTTTTCTTTTAATGCTATTCCACCCTTTTCTTTTTCATTTTTTTTACAATATGTAAGCCTTTATATAAAGGGATGAAATTTAAAAAAAAAAATCAAAAGGTCAAACTTCAATTAACATTACCGGTAAATAATAGTAATGGTGCGAATTTTTGATACGACACAAAAACATGACACGTACGTGGTATGAGATTTGTGTGTTTAAGTTTAGATAAACAAGTTTAACAGTGTGTTTCAGTTCAACCTCGAACTCATCACTTAGCTAAACTGGTAGTGTCGACCGGCCTGTTGGGTTTGGCGGTTAACCCATTTAACTTTTTATTTGATTTTTTAAATGTTCTTAATGTTATAATTTAAAAAGCTTAGATATTTTATGTCAAAACTTAAAAAATAAAAAATAAAAAAGTAGTAACTAGTATCAAGTTCTATAGTTTTAATATATATACATTTGTATTTTTTTTTAATAAACTGGTCATGTTGACTTGTTGGGTTTGGACCCATTTTAACTTTTTATTTGATTTTTTAAATCTGCTTAATGTTATAACTTAAAAGGATTAGGTATTTTATGTTAAAACATAAAAAAAAAGTAGTACGAATCAAGTTTTATAGCTTTACCATATATACATTTGTAATTTTTTATTTGTAATTTTATAGTATTAACATGTTGAAAGGTAAAATAAAATATAATATGATATAATTGATAGTCAAACGGTTCGTATTAATGTTAACCCGCAAAAACTCGTGTCGTGTTTAGGTTCATGTGTCTGTTAAGATTTTTCAGTTCGTATCGTGTTTGAGTTCATGCGTCTGTCATAATTATCATGTTTGGAATCATTTCAAAATTTTCATATTTGTATTGAATTCAACCCGTTAACCCACGATCAGGGCCTATATAACACCCTAAGTCAACTTTGTATGAGTGTAAATATAGAAGTGTTCCTATTTAAAAAATGTGATGAAAAGTGGAGAAAAACATGAGAATCTTGGTTCTTTACTTATTGAAGGGAAAGTGACCCTAATGAGAAAGACATGGCCGGTCGTCAATCCCAAGGAAAGAACGTCGTAACCATGCATGATGCACCTCTGAAACTCGAGTGAAGGGTAATTTTTTTCTTCTTTATTAATTCTTTGAAAAGTCTTCCGTTATTAATTAACTCTTACTACATTTAATAATTGGCTATTAATTATTTGTATTATTAGGTTGACCAACAGTATTCCATTTGGCCCCTATCCTTTTTTTGGAAGACAGAAATTTATTAATGAAAAAACCACACTAGCATGGAGCTATGAAATTACAATCACACCAAATTTTCTCAATCAATGGCCCCAATATTCGATCTATTTCTTACCCAAAGAAAGCTTGTACTTTGAGGTTTTCAAAGAGCCACTTAATCGAAGCCCGCCTATTACCAAAGACAACTCCATCCTACTCTACTTTTTAATTCAATTATTTTTTGTTTATTTATTTATTTAATTATAATATATTTTGTAAAGAAGTGATTCTCTACATGAGAATTCATCACATATTATGCATGTATAAATTTCAATCGGACGATAATAATTAACAATAACGTGTTTATAACCTTACAATATAGATTTTCTACTTTAAAACTTGATTCATGATATATATATATATATATATATATATCTCCCTCACTACAAGAAAGTTGGTCTGCGACAGCGATGACAGGTTGCTGTCGGTATAGGGCACATTCAGTGACAGCATGTCGTCGCCGTACACTATTCCAGAATTTAGAATTTTGGCCCCATGTCCCGACGGCATGTCGTCATTACAACTTAGGCGGGAGAAGTGAAAAACAACGCTCCATGTGAAAACTCTTTCCCATAAAGAAAAATATATATATTTTTAATTTTCTTATTCTCTGGTAATGTCGAAAAATCAAAACGTCATCTCGTTTACCCTATAGTGACGTCATGTCGTCGTCATGGGGTTGAGGCTATTAAAGAAAACACACATCTACGCAATTTCCATCTTTCTGCTTCACCCTCTCCATCTTTTTGCTCCATCTCTCCTCCATCTCTCATTTTTCTCTATCTCCGCCACCAACATTCGCTAACAACCACCACCAACCACCATCTCTTCTTCGGGTAATCACCGTCCTCCATCTCCGACCACCAGTACCAATAACCGCCACCACCTCATCTTCGGGTAATCACCTCTCTTTATCTCTCTCGGACTATTTCACTTATCAATCTGTTCATACACACACACACGAATTTCATTTCAAATTTTTTATTGTTCGTATTTCACCGGAATTAACTCCAATTTAGGTTTTAGGTTCATTTATTTTGATGGTATTATGTTTTTTTTAGCTAATTGATTGGTGGTATTATGTTTATATTGTTCGTATTTCACCGGAATTACCTATTTGTGCATACATTGGTTTTGAATAGCTAATTAACTTTCCTTGTAGTAATTTGTTCTACCAATTCCATAATTTTGTTAAAATTAAAGGCATATAATGAGGTAAAATTATTTTAGGGTTTATGCGTATTTAAATACATGATGATCAAATGATTGTGTTAGAATTATCAAATGATTATGTTGAATCGTCATGAGCTAATACTAGTAGGGAACACGCACGATGTGCGGCCCCGACAAATTAATTCTGTGCAAATATTTGCTTAATTAAACGAATTTTTTTTATAAATTATACCTCATTTGCAAACGCACATGCAAGTTTATTATAAAATATTCATATGAGATACGACCTCACGTAAGAGGTATCCCGCGCGTTGCCGTGGAGAATTGAACGTCTTTAATTGATTTTCTCTATTTAATATAGTGTCAATTTAATCATGGGTTAAATTACAGATATGAGTTAGTAGGTAATTGTAAACAATTAATGCATTACTAATTTGTACACTATGTAAAAAAAATTGTGCAAAGTGTCTTAATTTTTTGAGTAAATGAGAGAATTAAGTGTATGGGTTAGTAAATAAGATAATTAAGTGTATGGGTTAAAATATAATTATTAGGCTTTAATTATAAACATGGATTAGAAGGTAATTGTACACATTTGAGCATTGCTAATTTGTACACTATGCAAAAAAAATTGTGCTAAGTGTCTTAATTTTTTTAGTAAATTACAACAATATCCTTCTAGTATGTATGTATAGATTAATGGTTTTTCTTTTAAAATACACATAAAATAAGTTATATAATTTTAATCTTATTAGCTTATATTTATTGTTGAGAAAGTTGAAACTAACGAATACATACGTATTTCTCGTTTTCTAAATAACATAATTAATCATTTAGCATTTATATATATTCATTTATTTTTTCTTAATTTTCAAGTCTATTCATATATTTTTTTAATATTCAATATTTGTCATCAAGAAAATATAAATAACTCTTAAATATGAAGACAAGGAAAAGAAACATATCTCGTTGACTAAGGTGTATAAGTAAGGTTTGTCTAGCTACATGATATGTATTTAGGATAATAGAGGTTGCTTGTAACTTTGTAACTCATTCGGAAGAAAATACGGTCAAGGAAAGATGTCGTCTAAGCATATCGCAATATTATGGTCGGACAAACCAAGTTTATATAGTGATTTATAGTATGAATGAGTCCATCCAATACTTATAAGTATTCTTTAAGTTTTGTTTTGTATATCATGATTTTGTTCTGACTTCTAATTGGTGTTCTTATTACGATTAAAGTTAATATTGGTGTTTTTGCGTTGTTCTTCCTCTCCCCGTACTTTGCACAAATAAAAAATTGCTTCCTAACTTTCTGAAGTTTATATATGTATATGTGTATGTGTTATTTGTATGTATTAGTGAAAGGTCCCGATCCCAAGAAAACTCACTTCTTTGATTTACTTAATCACACATATATAGCTGATAAACTTAAAACTTCAAATTAATTAAGCAGTGGAAAAACATTCATCCAAATTACAACTTGTCCAAAACTAATAAAACATTGTCATAACGTAACAATTTCAAATGAAACATAGTCTACTGGATTCCTAAGTCTTCAATAGCCGGGAAACCCCTTGTCGCAAGCCAAGCATCCTCGAGCCATCTTCCTTACCTACACTCAACCTCATGTGTATACTAAAAGTCAGCTAACGTTGAGTGAGTTCTAGCTTTAAATAAAACATACATTTAATAAAAGTAGAAGGATTTACACATACTAACAGTGCCGGTAAAGGCAAAACTCTTAGAAAACTTCATTATTTTCAAATCATGCATTATAGGTCTAATCTGAGGCAAAACTCTATCACAAAGAACTTAACACAAAGCGTTTCCACAAAGAACTCATCATGAAGATAACTTAGCACGAAACATCTTAGCACGAAGCAGGGGTTAAGTTTACCCCATGAATAACCGTCGTTATTTCTATCACAAAAAAACCAGTTGTACAGCCATTAGCTAACCACAAAGGCCCCTTAAAGGATGCTGCCAAGCAAAACATATTCACCCAAGCAAAACATACTCACCCACACAAAATGGCATAAACATTGTTCCCATAGGAAACTTTCCCTTCCCTTCACTTCTCAGATATAGACAATGCCATGACGTCTAAACGTTGACCTTCATTCCTGTAGAAACCTAGAGGTAGGGGTGAATAGGTTCTCTTAAAAACTTGATTAATTTAAACTTAATTAAACTTGTATGATGAAAACTTATCAAGAACACAATATGTATGTAAATAAATAATCAAACAAGTATGTAAAGAGTTAAGGGAAGGTATGACAAAACCGATTTATAGAGGTTCAAGTGGATGTTAACGAATCCACTCTACGTCCTCTCCCCGATTCTCCACTTGAGAGTTGATCCACTAAATGTCTCTCTTGAACGGAAGAGATCACCGGTACAATCATCTCACTAAATAAAGGTAGTGATCACCTTTTTCAACCAACACAATCACTATATCAAGATAGTGGTCTTTACAATACAAGCACTATATCAAGATAGTGAAACACTCACAAGCTCAAGCACTCTATCAAGGTGGTGCACACTCTCTCAACTTATTACTATATCAAGATAGTGATCCTCACAATTTCACACAACACTATATCTAGATAGTGTGACCCAAACCAATCATCAACTATATCAATATAGTATGATGATGAACTCACACCAAGTGAGTGACCCTTATAAATCTCTCTTTAAATCAAGTGGTAACAAGCTACCACATACAACACAAATACAAGTAGAAAGAATGATAGTTGATGACCAACTCTTCTAATTTGCTCTTGATCTTTAATCTTTAATATCTCCCTTGGATTGATGATAGAATATCAAAGGAACTAGAGAGATTATATTAAATGTATATTAGAAAGTGTTGTCAGCAAAAAAAGGTGAGTTAGAATGAAAAAGGAGGTATATATTTATGTCCACAACTCAAGAATCTGAAGAAAGACATGATTGATGAAGTACGGCCGCAACCATGGTTGCTATAGCGATGGTGCGTCCTGCATTCCATCTTTTTTACTCTCATTTGTTGTGAACGTTATGCATTGTCACATCCATCCATTCTAACCCTTTCAAACATATTTTTGCTAGATTTTGAGTCTCAAGAAAGCTTTATTTGTTTGTAGCAAAGTCTTGAAAGACTTTATGCAAAATTGGCAAGTTTACTTTTGATTCTTTGAAAGTGTTTAAGATGATTTCCCAAAGTGTTTGTCTTTAAACCGTTTAAGGTAGTTTTGTGTATGTAAGGTGGATGACATTTGAATCTTTACCAAGCTTAGCAAGCTCCATCCACCATCTTTCAAATTCAAATTAATTCAAAAAACTAGTCTTTATATATTTCCATGACTTGTTAAATGGTTTAATGTTTTATAAAATTTTTTTGGGAAATAATCTTAGTTTTATAGAAATGATATTTCTATAAACTTGTTTAGATTATATAAAAATTGATTTTATAATCTCTCCCAATTCCTTTTATATTCATATGACGGTTTAAGTTTTGACGTTCTTGTGTTGACTTTGTTGACCCGAACGTTTTCATCATTGTTGAACGTTTAGCTTGTGATTAATGATTAATCAAGTGTATAGGGACATGTGATATATAACCATATTTAGTTAACAAATAGTATCATAAGTTAATAATCCCTTATCATTATCAAAACAAGAGATTAGAAATCTTGAATTAGCATTATCCCAACAATTCCTTTATTAAAAACAGTCTCAGACTTTGCTTACTTTCATAACTTGCATAAAACATTAGTTTATCTTCTTTACCTTTTCTTTAAACATTTCTTTCGCTTTAATTTATTAACACACTTTTATAATAAACAGTTACACAGTACGCACACCACCCCAAAGTAGCCATAAAAAGGAGATCTAGAACTCACCTAGTTATCGGTAATAAAGCCCTGACCTGAAAGTCCAGGCTAAGTCGTGTGCTAAACGATCTGCATAAAATTCAACATGCGAAATCAATCAATAACGGCTAGTGTCTCCTATAGAGACATTAGTGTCGCCAAACACTAGTGTCGTCGGACAGTGTCGTCACGACAGTGTTACCAATGACACTGTCGCCATAACTTTCGTTATCAACTTTCATGTAACACCTCAAAAAAACCCCAGAAATTTAAGGGTTAAACTTGCCAATTTTCAAAGTTGAGGGGTAAATATATGAATAAACAAAGTTCAAGGATTAAAAATGTAAATTCTGAAAATCAAAGGGATAGCGGACCGCTATCCATAGCATAACGGTCCGCTATGTGAAGAAAAAGCAATGAACCGGGTGGCGACACGTGTCCTGTGACTCATCAGGACTCATGGTCCGATAGCGGACCGACATCATGACCATAACGGTCCGTTATGTAGTCCCGAAGGCATGGAGGCGGCTAAGGGCCATAGCGGACCGATATCCCCTCAGATAATGGTCCGCTAAGGGTGCACATTTACCCCTATAAATAGATGATCGATCTCAGCCCATTACACACATTCCACACCTCTATACACACACACACACACTCTGTAACTCCGATCCTGAGCCCTGGTTCGCGTATGAGAGTCCGGTTTCTGAGCATTCGACTTCAAATTGCCGTAGATAGTGCTGAGGTAAGGTTCCGACCTCCCATTAAGCTTTGGTTATGAATCATTAAGCGAGGATTATATGATTAAGTAATATTATGATTATCTAGGAGCTCTGCCCGAGGTGTTTGCCATATCTCGGATTAAATAAGCCGAAATACTGTCCAGGTGTGTTCTTAAACTGTGATGCATGAACCCAGTCATGACCTTGTCTGGCAAGATTGATTTATGAAAACATTTTGAGTATCTTGAAACGATTGTACCAATTGTTTATATATAACGTATTCTAAGCGCTTATTGTATTTCACTTGCTCGTGGAACGGTATTTGGTTATATACAGACTAAATGATTGTTCATAGTTATCTATGAATTTGGGTGTTGAAGCCCATTGGGTGTTGAAGCCCATGAATGTGTTCAAGAAACTTTGGCGGGTCATTTTAATAAACTATTTTAATTTATGAATTCACCAGCTCTGTGCTGACCCACGTTTTATCAAATGTTTTTAAACGCATCACAGGTAGACAATCGATGAGGCATTTCCAGGTCTTGAATGAAAAGATGAACGATCCAGATGATGGGCATGCCTGGAACTATAAGTCCAGAATTACTTGTTCCTTGTTAGGAACAGATGATGTAACTTTTGTTAAACATGATGTAAACAATGTTTTGATATTAATAGAAGTTACGATTTAGTCTTCTGTTGTGTGTTTTCGATATCAACGTCAGAGTAACTAGAAGGCGACCTTCTGACCAGTATGTAGTTATCTGACGAACGGAATGTTCTGTCTAGGAAAGGACGGTGTATAAATCTCTCCTAGACCCGTTGTTCTTTCCTGAGAATATATCTGTTGGAGGTACTACTCTGGTTAGATAATTGTCCTATGTTACGGGTGTAACAAGTTGGTATCAGAGCCTCAGTTTAAAGGATTTGGATACTACAGGAGTAGTGTCTAGACTTAAACTAGGACTCTGAGATTTGTCTGAAATGCCTCAGAATAAGTTAGGTGAATACATTTAGTACGACCTATAATGGGAAATACCCAGAAATCAGATAATTAAAGGCATTTTGGCCAAGTGTTGTTAGTTTCCGAATTTCTGGATTATGACCAATTATATGAATTCTGATGTTATACAGCTGTATATAGGTACAAATGGTAGGACGTGGTAGAAAACAAGGCAGAGGTAGGGGTAGGATGCCCAATACTAGGTCTCATACCAGCGATACGACAAACAAGAACCCTGATCCAAATGAAAACATAAATACGAATGCTGAACCCGAGCAACCAGTGGAAGAAGTTATTATGATTGAAGCTCAAGGAGCGGTGGAATCTAAGGTCACATGTGTGCTTCAAACAACTCTACGTAGAATCCTGGATGATGCTCTTAAGAGAAGAGAAAGTCATAACAGTTTGGGTAACCGAAACGAAGGTACAAGTGGTGTTGTTCCCCGAACAGAAGATACCTTTCATACCACCCTAGTAGGAAATAATATCGAAACAACCCGAACTCATTAAACAGTAGGAATGACGAATCCGAGCACAGGAATTCATGGGCAAGGATGCAACTATAAGAATTTTAGTGACTGTCATCCTAAGCATTTTAATGGGAAGAAGGATGCCATTGCAGCTTTGCAATGGATCATGTATGTGGAAGCAGTCATCAAAATGAGCGAATGTAGGGCAGATCAAGCTGTGAAATTTGCCGCACATTCCTTTGAAGAAGAGGCTCTTGACTGGTGGGACTCAATCAAGCAGACAAAGGGAGAAGCTGTGACGGATAGGATGACTTGGGAGGATCTCAAGTCTTTAATTATAAAGAGGTATTGTCCACAAAATGTTGTTGATAAGATCGAAGTTGAATTTCTACGGTTCGAAGATGGAACCATGACTCATCAGGAGTACACAACCATGTTTAATGAGATGGCAAAGCTAGTGCCACATTTGGTTACTCCTGAGTCAAGGAGAGTTAAATGTTATGTTCAAGGTTTACCTCCTAAGGTTCGTACCTTAGTGAAATCTATCGCACCCGAGACAATAGATTTGGCTGTTGAGAAGAGTGCGGTGATGTTTGATGAGGTGGCAGCCCAAGAGCCACCAAAGATTGATCATAAGAGAAAACCCGATGAGGTTATTAATAAATTCAAACCATGAAATAGTAAGTTTCCCAGAAGAGGAGGATTTAATCCCAACCCTGATAGAGCCAATCAGGGAATGAAGTGCAAGACTTGTCAAAAGTTTGGCCATTTTGCAACCCAATACCCGAATGTTAAATGTTTTAAATGTGGAGAAATTGGGCACTATAAGACTTCTTGTCCTAAACCACCTAAACAGAGAATAGGTGGTCAGAATAAAGGAACAGGATGAATATTCGTCTTAGGAAGCGGAGATGAACAGAAAAATCAAGCTAAGGAGGTAGCAGCTACTTTTTTAGTTAATAATATTTACGCCAAGATTTTATTTGATACAGAGGCGAATAGAAGTTTTGTTTAATATACATTCACCCCATATTTAGGCGTAAGACCGAATCCACTTATTAATGCCTATGTCATTGAAACGACAAGTGGCAAACATATTAGGATAACCGAACCATACCCTGATTGTGTCATCAATTTTGGTGATGATAAGGTATTAGTTACACTAATGCCATTGAACTTGAACGAATATGAGGTTATCCTAGGGATGGATTGGTTAAAACAATACCAGTCTCAGATTGATTGTGACCAGAGGACGGTCAAGATTAAGAGACCAGATGAAACTAGTTTGATGATTCAGGGTGATAGCAATAACAATTAGATTAAAATAATTTCTATAGTAAAAGCTAAGAAAGAAATGATTAAGGGAGACGGTATATTCATACTCCATGCTCTAAACGTTAAACCCGAAGGACAGATTACGGATATTCTCGTAGTCTGTGATCACCAGGATGTCTTTCCGGAAGAATTACCTGGTCTTCCACCCGATCTTCAGATTGAATTCTGAATCGAACTCATTCCTAGAACTAATCCTGTTGCAAAGTCCCTTTATTGTTTAGCTCCTTCTGAACTAAAAGAACTCATGAAACAAATTCAAGAACTCTTAGACAAAGGATTCTTTCCTCCGAGTACCTCACCTTGGGGAGCACCAGTACTGTTCGTTAAAAAGAAGGATGGAAGCATGAGAATGTGCATTGACTATCGGGAATTGAACAAGCTGACTATAAAGAATAGATCTGTTTGATCAGCTTCAAGGAGCCAAATACTTTTCAGAAATCGATCTTAGATCAGGATATCATAAGTTGAAGGTACAAGAAGAAGACGTACCTAAGACTGCTTTTAGGACCCGATATGGTTATTACGAATTTCTTTTCATGTCATTTGGTCTAACAAATGCCCCCGCAACATTTATGGACCTAATGAATAGGGTTTGTAAACCATTCCTTGATAAATTTGTCATTGTTTTCGTCAATGATATTCTTATTTATTCCCGAAGCGAAGAAGAACATGCCAAACATCTCAGAATCATTTTGGAAACCATGAGAAAAGAAAGATTGTACGCTAAGTTTTCAAAATGTGAATTTTGGAAACGAGAGGTACAATTTCTTGGGCACGTTGTGAATAAACATGGAATACAAGTAGATCAAAGTAAGATAGAAGCTGTCATGAAGTGGGAAGCCCCAAAGACTCCGACAGAGATCAAAATATTTCTTGGACTAGTCGGTTACTACAGAAGGTTCATTCAAAACTTCTCCAAGATCACTACATCTTTGATTGCTTTAACTTAGAAAGCAACAAAGCTTGAATGGGGTACGAAACAAGAAGAAGCATTCAACATTCTCAAAGATAAACTTAGTCATGCACCGATCTTAGCACTACCCGAAGGGAATGATGATTTTGTCATCTACTATGACGCTTCCCGAACTGGTCTGGGTTGTGTGTTGATGCAGCGAGATAAGGTTATTGCCTATGCATCACGACAACTTAAAGTTCATGAAAAGAACTATACCACACATGATCTAGAACTTGGTGCCATAGTATTTGCTCTAAAGATCTGGAGACACTATCTGTATGGTACAAAATGTGTGATATATTCAGACCATAAAAGCCTCTAACATATTTTTAATCAAAAGGATTTAAATATGAGGCAAATGAGGTGGGTGGAACTCATTAATGACTGTGAAATCAAATACCATCATGGGAAAGCTAATGTAGTAGCAGATGCTTTAAGTCGGAAAGAATGGAGCCAACCGATTAAAGTAAAAGCATTACGATTAGACCTAAAGTTAGATTTGCTGGAACAAATTAAAGAAATCCAACCAAGAGCATTAGAAGAAGGAAACATCAAGAAAGAACGTATGGTTGGGAAACAAAAGTTACTATCCAAAGGAGATGATGGAATCATGAGATTCGAGCAAAGAATCTGGATTCCAAAGCTTGGAGATATTCAAGAAAAAGTATTAGATGAAGCACACAAATCAAGATATTCCATGCATCCTGGTGCGAACAAGATGTACAAAGATCTGAAGACTCATTACTGGTGGCCAAACATAAAAAGATCGATAGCCCAGTATATACACATATGCTTAACTTGCCTTCAAGTTAAGATTGAGCACCAGAAACCGGCATGTCAACTACAACAAACAGAGTTAACTGTCTGGAAATGGGATCGCATTACAATGGACTTTATAACCAAATTACCATGAACTCAGAAAGGACATGATGCCATATGGGTCATGGTCGATAGACTGACCAAGTCAGCCCATTTCATACCCATCAATGAAACATACTATATGGATAAGTTAGCCAGGATCTATATCAATGAAATTGTTAGCCACCATGGCATACCACTGTTTATTATTTCTGATAGAGATAGTCGGTTCACATCTAGATTCTGGACGAGTTTTAAGAGAGAATTGGGAACTCAACTTACCATGAGTACTGCATATCATCATCAGACGGACGAACAAAGTGAGCGTATGATTCAAATTCTGGAAGATATGCTGAGAGCTTGTGTTATAGATTTTGGAGGTAATTGGGATAACCACCTACCGTTAATCTAATTCTCCTACAACAACAGCTACCACTCAAGTATCAAGGCTGCACCATTTGAAGCACTGTATGGAAGAAAGTGCAGAACTCTTGTCTGTTGGACTGAAATATGAGATAGTCAATTTTCTGGACCTGAGGTTATACAGGAAACAACAGAGAAGATAGTCTAGATTAAACAACGATTTAAAGTTTCTCAGGATCGTCAGAAGAGTTATGCTGACAAACGATGACAACCGTTAGAATTCCAAGTCGGGGATTATGTGATGTTAAAAGGTTCACCTTTGAAAGGTGTGGTTAGGTTCAGGAAACAAGGAAAGTTAGGACTAAGGTATATCAGACCTTACAAGATCATTGAAAGGGTTGGAGCAGTAGCTTACTAGTTAGATCTACCTGAAGCGCTACAAGGAATTCATAATACATTTCATGTATCCTGTTTACGCAAATGTTTAGCTGATCTAACTCAGGCTATTGCATTAGATGATGTGCACATGGACAATAAACTTCACTTTACTTAACAACCGATCAAGATTCTAGATACTCAGGAACGGAAATTGAGAAAAGAAAGTTATACCAATGGTATTCGTTCAATGGCAGGGTTGGATTGGAGCCGTCAAGACTTGGGAATTAGAGGAACAAATGAGAGTCAAGTATCCTCATCTATTCACATCTTAATTTTGAGGAAGAAATTTCTTAAAGGAGGGGAGATTTGTAACATCTCAAAAACCCCCTGGAAATTTAAGGGTTAAACTTGCCAATATTCAAAGTTGAGGGGTAAATATATGAAAAAAAAAAGTTTAAGGACTAAAAATGTAAATTCTGAATATCAAAGGGATAGCGGACCGCTATCCATAGCATAACGGTCCGCTATGTGGAGAAAAAGCAATGAACCGGGTGGCGACACGTGTCCTGTGACTCATCAGGACTCATGGTCCGATAGCGGACCGACATGATGACCATAACGGTCCGTTATGTAGGCCCGAAGGCATGGAGGCGGCTAAGGGCCATAGTGGACCGATATCCCCTCAGATAACGGTCCGCTGTGGGTGCACATTTACCCCTATAAATAGATGATCGATCTCAACCCATTACACACACTCCACACCTCCATTTACACACACACACACACACACACACACTCTGTAACTCTAATCTCAAGCCCTGGTTCGCGTACGGGGGTCCGGTTTCTAACCATTCGACTTCAAATTGTCGTAGATAGTGCTGAGGTAAGGTTCTGACCTCCCATTAAGCTTTGGTTATGAATCATTAAGCGAGGATTATATGATTAAGTAATATTATGATTATCTAGGAGCTCTGCCCGAGGTGTTTGCCATATCTCGGATTAAATAAGCCGAAATATTGTCTAGGTGAGTTCTTAAACTGTGATGCATGAACCCAGTCATAACCTTGTCTGGCATGATTGATTTATGAAAACATTTTGGGTATCTTGAAACGATTGTACCAATTGTTTATATATAACGTATTCTAACCGCTTATTGTATTTCACTTGCCCGTGGAACGTCATGTTGGACAGGACCTGTGCAACGGTCTTTGGTTATATATAGACTGAATGATTGTTCATAGTTATCTATGAATTTGGGTGGTGAAGCCCATGACTGTGTTCAAGAAACTTTGGCGGGTCATTTTAATAAACTATTTTAGTTTATGAATACACCAGCTCTGTGCTAACCCACGTTTTATCAAATGTTTTTAAACGCATCAAAGGTAAACAATTGATGAGGCATTTTCAGGACTAGAATGAAAAGATTAACGATCTAGATGATGGGCATGCCTGGAACTATAAGTTTCGAATGACTTGTTCCTTTTTAGGAACGGATGATGTAACTTTTGTTAAACATGATGTAAACAATGTTTTGATATTAATAGAAGTTACGATTTAGTCTTCCGCTGTGTGTTTTTGATTTCAACGTCACAGTAACTAGAAGGCGACCTTCTTTCCAGTATGTAGTTATCTGACGAATGGAATGTTCTGTCTAGGAAAGGACGGTGTATAAATCTCTCCTAGACCCGTTTTTCTTTTCTGGGAATATATCTATTGGAGGTTCTACTCTGGTTAGATAACTGTCTTGTGTTACGGGTGTAACATTTCAGTGTCGCCATAACTTTCGTTATAGACTTTCAGTGTCGCCATAACTTGCGTTATTGACTTTTAGTGTTGCCATAACTCGCATTATGAACTTTCGTCAATCATTAGTGTCTCCTCTTATTGTCTCCACTTAGTATCTCCACTAGAACAGTGTCTCCACTTTAATGTCTCAACTAGAACAGTATCACCACTTTAGTGTCTACACTAGAACAGTGTCTCCACTTTATTGTCTCCTCATGAATAGTGTCACCACTTTAGTGTCTCCACTTTATTGTCTCCTCATGAATAGTGTCACCACTTTGGTGTATCCACTAAAAGAGTGTCTCCACTTTAGTGTCTCCTCATGAACAGTGTCACCACTTTAGTGTCTTCACTAGAACATTGTCTCCTCATAAACAGTGCACTACTTTAGCGTCTCCTCATGAACAGTGTCACCACTTTAGTGTCTCCACTAGAACAATGTCTCCACTTTAGTAACTCCTCATGAGCAGTGTCACCTCCTTAGTGTCTCCTCATAAATATTTACCAACGAGTCATGTTTTTGATCAAAAAATCATAACTTTTTACATCCAAATCATTTGTTTAAATCCCATGTAGCTAGATCCAAGGTTTTTAGGCCAATCCATACATAAAAACCCAAGCTTTTTGGATCAAAAGTCTTTTACCCACTTTTTACTTAAAACCCACTAAAACCATCTAAACATAATCGTTTAAGGGTTGTTCTTACCTCGAATCTCGATTAGATGTTGCTGGTGATGATGATGATGCATTCTCTTTGCTTGTTACTCGATCTTTGATGCTTCAACTCGCTAAAATTTGGTTTCTCTCTCTAGAAAACCTATTTTCTCTCTCTAGGATGTATGGTGTGTTTTGCAAGAATGAGGACTGGGGATGATGGCTACGGTTTAAGGGCCCCCATCCTCATCCTCCCCTTTCGGGCCAAGCCCATAACCAACTTCGACCCATATCTCCTCACGTTTATTTTTTGACCCAAGTATAATTATATCGAGGTTTTCGGGGTGTTACAATTAGTTTGGTTAACATGTAGTTATTTGTTTGTATGTATTTATTGTTAGGGTAGTATGCATGTGTATGTGTGTTCTTAAGTGTGTGTATATTTGTGTGCATATTCAGTTAAGATAACCCTTGTGGATATACTTGCCCGAAATTTATCTAATAGAGATAAATTTTGGATTGTCTTCATTTGGGATTGCTTTTTGCATATTCTATCTCATTTAGGATATGTATACATTTTGACGGGTTGACATTTAAGAAGAAATTGGTAGTTACTTCTCCTACTCTTTCGAGTTTGCGGTTTATAAACATACTTGGGGAGTTAAGGGGAATTGTTATCGATTTGTTCTTAAATAGTCAACTTGTGACAACTGGTAATTTTACCACATAATTATTTGAATATAACCACACGAAACAGTGCATATTAGACTAATTTTAATTAATTAGGTCTAACCCGATCCAGTAGAGTCCAATCACTACACAACTACACAAGACATATTAGAGATTTCCGAGACACATCAAACCCCATATCGCGTTGGTGATAAATTGAAAATAATATTTAAACATCTCAAAACGTTCTCTTTATATTTTTTTATAGTAAAGAATACCCACTTGGATGGAAATAAAATCAAAACATATGACATTGGACACGTATTTTATCCGAACTACTAAACCTATTTTGTTTATACGACTCGTTCCCTACACGTAACAACAAATGGAAACAACGACACGTGGGTATTATACCAGAATAGTAACTAACGGGTAACACCTAACACTACCCTCAAGATACCACTCACTCTACCAACCCTACCCCCCCTCGCCACCCTATTCACTGTCGAATTACCTAAGAGGTTCTTCCCTTTAGTTCACCTTGCCCCCTTTTACACTAACAAGCCACCCACCAATGTGCATTGTCCCCTCCTTGTATGGTAAGCATCTTGTCTCCTTGGACACAAAGTCCATGAGATAATACCCACTTGAGAAGCTATATAAAGGGGAAATTGGCCATGCAAACACTACCTCAAGCCACAACTCAACTCACACCCTCACTTCTCTCCCTCTCTCTCGGCACCTCCACCCGACGTCACCCTCTTCCTTAGCTTATGGCAACCACCACCACACCATAACACCACCATCGATCACCACAAGCTACCGATCACCACACACCACCTCCCACCACCACTTGACCATTAGCCACCTTCACCCCACACCTTCCTCCTCCCTCTCGGTTCCACGACAACAACACCCTCATCAACCACCGTGAACCACCCACTACAGCCCCTCTACTGCCCGCCTCCACCGCCGTCGTACACCGCCACCCCCTCTAACCTCAGCCCCGAACCCAGTCCACCACCTTACGGGTTTCGGAAAGCAAGAACTAAGCTCCGCCGCTTGTTACAGGTCTTTAATATCACCTACGGACACCGGGTTACGGTTACACGAAGTACGCAGGTCATTTCGGGAGCTAATCGGGTGATACGGGACGTTACGAGAAGAAACCGGGTCTCGCGTAAACTCCGTCACCTTCTCCCGACAAATTACGTGAGCATTCGACTAATTTATTTTAACGTAAAAATTAGTTGGTGATGTAATGAGTTATAACCGGAGTTAGTATTTAAATAACGGGTTTTAACATATAAAAGACGGTTTTTAAAAAAGAGATAAAAACACTAAAGTGTTAATGTAACTTAATGATTATTATTAATCATTAGATTTTAGGGTACAATATTTAATAACATAAATAAATAATAATGTATTTTATTATAATTATAATAGGTGTAACATTTTATAAATCACTCTATAAAATAAAGTTACATAAATATTAAGTAAAACTCTTAATTAAAAAAAGATAACAAATATAATAATGATAATAAATTGTTTCATTATTATTATTACAAGGAAAAATGGGCATGAAAAATGGTGAAATTTGTTTTATTTTCATAAGTTATATATATATATATATATATATATATATATATATATTAATTTTTGGTAGAAATTAATAATGTAATGTTCATATGTATACACACATATAGATAAAATAATTGAAGTGAGCTTCACAGCCCCACTTTTACTTGTTTTAAATTGTTTTTAAACATACGGGGGAGATAACTTGCTCAACATACAACTGGACACAAGTACCGACATTGTTACATGAGTCAACTCGTTTAACGCATCAAAGTCCTATCTTATTCTGTAACCGTTAGTTATGATATAAATGTGGAAATCATAAATAGATCTATTTGGGTTGACACCCCCACCTGTGGTTAATCGTGCTAACCTTGACTTTTTAAGCTTGTTTTTTCAGGTAACTAAACATGGAAGGAAAAGCATGCACGCACATAGAACCACTTTTGGAGTTTTCTAGTTATAACCTAGGACATCTAAGTCATAGCTAACAAACTTGTAATTGAAAAGCCGTCCACTTGGTTAAGTGCGGTATTTTGGCATGTATTGTATTAAAACAATTTATCATTTTTGTAATGAATTAAACCTTTGATTATAAATTTAGACGTCGTTTGTTGTAATCAAAGGCTATGAACACCATAGATCGTTACGCCCCGTGTTTCCGCCCTAGGCGGGGTGTGACAGATTGGTATCAGAGCCTTGGTTATAGCGAACTAGGTTGCATTAGTAAGCGTAGACTATAGCCATAGAAACATGACACAAACATCTGCATTGCATAACTTATATGTTTATACTAACATTAACTTATCACAACTATGTCTCACAACGGAAGGATGTCCGTATCGGACTCCGACGAGGAGCCGACTTCACCGATTTCATCCGTGGATTCATCTGTAGCACCCCCTGCACCCCTGATGTTTGTAAAGTATGTATAAAATTAAGTCAAATTCACACCACGGTTTTAAAAAGAATTACCAATCCTAAAACACACACACGACAAGTGTACCGGTCGGTATGTAATAAGCGTAGGCAAGACCAGATATCAATCCGTGGACACCTATGGAGACTCTCAATACTAAACCTCTATCGAGTCCTAACTAGAAATAAAAATGATGATTTTATTTTTTTATTATTTTTTAGAGCAAATAAATTATATTAAAACAACTGAAACACTGACCTGACTCAAAGACTGGAATGACACGACAATACCTAGACACGAGAAAAGACGAAGAATACCAAACGAACTAAAATACGAACAAAAACCAGATATGAGACAAACACTACCTAGACTAGGAATCCTATTGACTATTTTAAATGCTTTCGGTAACAACTAACCACACGACACCGACTTTAAAGATAGACCGACTCAGGAACCACTAAGACATGCAGGATCTCCTCTCAGACACACCTACACGCCCTAACTATCCTAAGGGTCAAGATAAGCTCACCGGTAAGAAAGTGGATCTCCTCTCAAACTCACCACTCCATAGAACACCAAGTACTTGAAAACAGTTTCACCTCTCGGTCTCAACCGTTACTATACCTAGAGACTATCCTAGACATACCTAAGGGCAAGGAGTAAGCACTAAAATACCGACTATGACACGGAATTGCAAGTGATAAAGATAACCTGGACAGTTCACTCTCGTGCAACTGCTACCCAAACCACCAAAACCAAACGACAACCCGACAACCTATCTCATCTCGGACTCAAGGTTAGTAAAACACTGATTTTTAAAGACCCACACAACTGCTCCTACGACCGATCAAATCGTTTAGACCAAAAACACCAAGTAAATGACCCAAAACTCGAAACCCTACTTGAAACACATGAAGGAAACGAACAGGATAACAAGCGGAACAAGTTCATGCAAGATTAATAAAAACTCAGTATTCAAACACATTCATAATCAATAAATTAGAAGCCTTGACAATAGCATTCGTCATACGAGTCAATCACAACCGAAAAACATTCAAACAACGTCAATAATCATCCTAATCTAGGTAGAAAACAGGTTTAGCTACTCATAATCATCCAAAATATCGAATAACATAAGATAAACATGATAGAAACTGGAAACAAAGTTCTATAAACGAATACGAATGCAAATCGAACGTTCTCAAACCGAAAACGATCTTCCAACGTCACTCCGAGGCTTATAGGAAGCTCCAAACTCCAAGTTTTAATGTTCTAAGTCGTCTTCTATCGTCCCTAGGCTGTCTCCAATCAAACTCCCCTCAAAAAGCCATCAAAAATCGTTTTTATAACCTAAATTTCGAATTCTGCCCGAAGAGGAGACGTTGGACCGAATTGGGTGGGGATGTCGGTCCGACGCGGCTGGAATTTCAGGTTTTCTTCCGCGTTGGGCTATAGGAATTTCCGAGATACCTAAGATCCATATATTATGGGCCCGGTAACTCATTTTCAAGCCCGAGATATGCTCATCTGAAGTTCGGACTTTTTCCTGTCGATTCCGTTTATTCATGCAACTCGTTTACTCACTTACTCTTCTCTTTTCTCGTTCAATACCTACAATATCAACATATATGAACATAATATCATAATCCAATGAATTCATAATCAAAACCTATTTAAATGTGGTGAAATATGCTTTATTAACATGTGTGTTTTGCACCACATCAACTCCATAGCCTCGTTGAGGAGCCCATGATAGAGGATCCTGAGGAGGTCCCCGAGCATACCGAGACTGACACCCCAGCATCACCAGCTGAGCTAGTGGCCCCTGCTCTCAAGGAGATACCAACTACCGTGGGGACAATCCGCCCTGCCGCCACATCTGCCTATGTCTGTACCCATCTAGGAGGTGCCCGCTAGCGCATCACTCTGCGGAATAAGGTCCTTCCACCTTCCAAGAGGCCAGCTTCACCTACTCCTGTTGTTCCCAAGCCTGAGCCCAAGAGGGCTAGGTCTACTTCCCCCACTCCAGCATCCCCCGCACCGAGGAGGCTTAGATCCTCATCCCGATGATGGGGATGTGTAGCCCCCACCCTTTAGAGGTGGGAAGACGAGGAGGGCACTCCCTCCACTTATGAGGTGGGAGAATCCTATCGCGCTCCTACTTCCTTGCCCGTCACCGATCAGCCGATGGAGCTGATTGTTCCTCTCCTCGTGGCACGGATCGTCCGCCATGACAACCCACTGGACGGCCTCAAGGAGGACGTGGAACATCTGCAGGACCACGCATAGATATTAGAGGAGCTCTAGCGATTGATGGCCCGACTAGACCTCGTATAGTACCATGAGGCTAGGGCCGTGCTCGATGTGAGCACACTCCTTGACCACACAAAGGATAACCTCGCGGATATCACTAGCATCGAGGAGTGGAAGATCGACACAGATAAGAGGATCTCCGAACTCCAGGAGAGCCTGGCTGCGGTTACACTCAGCGTGACGGCAGCGGAGCAGGAGGCAGCAGCCCTACGGGAGGAGCTGCAGCAGACCCGAACCCTTTCCGCCATCTGTGCTATCTTGGCTACCGCAGCCACTCAAGCAAGATTATTCTCGCACCTTTATCGCGGACCTACGTGAGCAGGTTGTGCTCACCTAGACTAGGATTTAAAAATTGTATTGACAAGGCTTTGTACCCTTGTCCATTTTGTATCATTTTGCAAAACTATGTATCAAGTTTAAATCCATCTATATATTGTGTTTGATCCTTGTGTTTTGATTGTTGTGGTTGTTTACATTTCCTTGTTCATGTGATGACAATTATTTTATGCATATTGTCTTATTTTCTTTTCTTGTCATATATACTAGAAAGGAAAACATGTCGCCCAAAGGAAGACCCCAACGTAACACCCAACAGAACACGGAGATCACGGAGACCACACAACCCATGACGGCTAAAGAGATATCACAAATGGTAGCTCAACAAGTAGCTGCAGCACTAGCACCGAACGAAGCAAACCAGAACACTAAATCCGGAGGCGGATCATGAAACCCGAGGAGTGGCAACAATGGAAACAACGAAGATAACAGCGGAGCTAGGAATACCAACATCAATAGCGGTACCAATGGGACTGAAGTTGGATATGGAGGTATTCTTGGTAACAACAATACAACGACCCTAGAGGTCACTGTTTATGATTATTTCCATAAACTGATAATCCTATCAATCCAGGGAACCACAACGCTCCAAGAGGTTGCACCTTTAAGGACTTCATGAACTGCAAACCTCGCCATTTTAATGGATCTGAAGGAGCAATTGGTTTCATGCGTTGGATTGAGAAGATGGAGTCAGTGATCAACATAAGCAACTGCACCAATGACTTCAAGGTTATGTATGCTACTTGCACCTTCCAAGACCAAGAACTCACTTGGTGGAACGCCCAAGTTCAGACATTGGGCATGGATGTTGCTTACCAGATATCATGGGATGACTTCAAGCATATGGTAAAAGAAGAATATTGTCCATGGAATGAGATTCAGAAATTGGAGAATGAATTCTGGCACTTAAAAAATGATTGGAGCTGAATTGGCAACTTACACCACTCGGTTTCATGAACTAGCCCGACTAGTTCCACACATAGTTCCCCTGAAATCAAAAGGATTGAGAGGTATATTTGGGGCCTTGCACCCCAGATTAAGAGCATGGTGAATTCATAAAAACCAACCACCATTGAGAGTGCCATACGGTTGGCACACAATTTGACTGACCAAGTGGTTGGTTCTGGAGTTCTAGTGAAGAATGGTTCAATTTCTGTTGAAAAGAGTTTCAGTGGAAAAAGAAAATAGGATGGAAAGAACTCTGGGCATCAAACTCTCAAGAAGCCTGAAACTGTGAAGGCTTATGTTGCAGCACCAACTGGGAAAAAATAATATGCAGGGAAGCGGGCCAAGTGTGACAAATGCGGTATCCATCACCTAGGTACTTGTGAGAGTTTCACCTGTACCAAGTGCAAGAAGCCAGGCCACATGGCCAAATACTGTAGAGCCCCTGATCAAGCAATCAACATCAAGGAAAATCGAGCTGGTTATGAGTGTGGAAATACCGGGCACTTCAAGAAGGATTGCCCAAACCTGAGGAACTAGGGCAATAACCAAGCTTGTGGTAGAGCACTTGTGATTGGAGCTGGAGACGCTCATCAAGATCCCAACATCGTTACGGGTACGTTCCTTGTTAATCATCACTATGCTTCCATACTATTTGATACGGGAGATGATAGAAGTTTTGTCTCTATCGACTTCAGTCCCTTACTGGGTATAACACCCACTACTCTAGATGAGTCTTATACGATAGAATTAGCAGACGGGAAATTAATCGAAATGGGTAAATAATCTGTCACACCTCAACCTACGGCGGAATATGTCGGGGCATGGCATGTAGACTGTTCATAAGCACATGATTAACTATAATTTCATATGTTCATTAAATCATGATTTCATTACATAAGTTCAATCAATAACCAAAATCAAATACATCAACATGTTCAAGTTCTTTGTTCACTAAGTCCAAATCCTATATGTTGTATCTTGCATATGATCTCATACACTAGTACCTGAAACATGATAAAAACAGGGTCAACTAAAAAGTTGGTGGGCATACATAGGTTTTAGCACAACAAGTGTTATAAAAAATTTTGTGTACAATTCATATCATACATGGATTAATAAGACAATTATGGAGATTCACTATTGTTTAAACTGGGCGCACAATCAAACCTTGTGACTGATAGGCATAACACGCAGGTTATCCTTAAGTGTTTTCGGCAACCATCACCCTAACCGGGAGGGTTGTTCATACACAATAGATCTATCATTGTATATCGTCGGCTTGTACAGAGTTAATGATTGCACTTGCACTATGCATAAAAAGAATGTAAATGTTGTTTGCACAAATAGTGTTCAAGCATAAGGCACAAACTGCACACATGATCATAATGTTTGAATTGTAATAGTTGCAAATAGTTTGAATGTAATCACGCAAAAATATAAAAATGAAAAAGGGGGCTATGTAAACTCACCTTGCAATGAGTAACTTGAATGTCAAACAAGTATGTTGTTTGTTGCACAAAAGTTCTAGCTAACTACAAGGTTAACCTATGTTTGTTGGACAATATGTATCAATGATTTGTACAAATGAAATATGGAATCCTAATATGCGAGAAGATTGATATGGGTGTCCTCATTTTAATAATAAAATAATTATTTGAGTTGCAAATAATATTTATGTAAAATCTTTGATAAATAATTGTATTGTAATAAGTGAAAGAATGAATACGGATTTTGTTTGTTTGTAACAATTATATAAATGTATATAAAAAATAATTAGGTTTCTTTTGTTTGTAAATAAATAAACAAATAAATAAATGATTAGTTTTCTTTTATTTGAAATCGCATAAATTAATAAATGGATAAATAAATAAATGAGTAATAATTAGTTGAGTAATTAAATAATTTATTACATAAATAAATGAATAAAATTTTTTATTTGAGTTATGAAAAAATAAATGTTAAAAATAATGATTTAATTAATTGGTAATCAAACCAAAATTTAAAGTATAATAATATTCTAATTAATAATTAAACCATAATTAATTATTAATTAAAAGTATGGAATTGTGTTTTAAATGTTCTCATATAATAATAATAAAAATAAATTATATAAAATTTTGTATAAATATTTGCAATGAAATGGGTTTATAAACATAATCATAATTAGTTGAAAGTGGTTGTTGTACACTAAAATGGTTATCATTCCAGAGTAGTACCTCCAACAGAAAAGTTTTTAGAAAAGAGTTGGTCGGATCAGAACCCCGTCTTTTCCTAGTCAGAACTTTAATGTTTGTCAGATAACTACATACTGATTTGAAATTCATTCTATTTTGCATACTTAACCAAGTTTAGGGTGTGTTTGGAAAGTATATGGGCTAAAGTGGAAATATGAGTTTAGTAAAGATAGAAATTGAATATTAAATAATTTAATTTAAAAATGAGGAGTTTTAGTAAAAACATAATTTTTGAAATTTAAAGGAACAAGAAATATCAAACCAAGTTTTTAAATAAAAGTTTTGAACAAATTTAATTAGAATAGGGCTTTTGATTTTGGATAGGTCTATGATTATAATATAAACATGTTAGGGATCATACACCTAGCTAGTTATGAGGAATTTTTGAAAAGAAAGTATGAACAAGCAAGAATATAAGAAGAACTTACTTAGAATGGAAAGATTTAAGCTAGAATCTTCTAAAAGATAAGAAGAACGACCTTTAGTAGCTAGAGAGCCCTAGAGGATCGTTGAGGTGCGAAGAATAATGGAGGAATAAGGGCTCTATTTATAGGGTGGGATTAGGGACTTATTCGCAAAATTTAAATTGATAATTGGACTAGGATGCAAAAGATAAATAATAGTCTTAATATTATAACTTAAGTGCTCATTAATCTTATGTTTCAACATAATTCATATTTAAAGTGTTAGATAAATGTAATTATATAATTATTTGTTTTATCACAGTAATTTTATAAAAGGAAAAAGTTTCTATTTTTTTATAAAATTATAAAGTTGTATAAATGATTTATTTATTGCAAACAAATATATATTTACATATAATTATAAATAAATACTTATATACATATATATATATATATATATATATATATATATATGTAAATACATGGTTTAAAGATCGTAGTTATTATAACAAAGTATATATATATATATATATCTTTATAAATATACATACATATGTTATACATGTACAATTAGAAAATAATGTGTTACAATAAGAATGATACTTTGAATTAATACTCGTTAAAATAAAAATTACTGTGATAAGTACGGGTTTGAAATGAAGTGTTATTATTATCTAAAATAGAATGGAATAATGCTAGAAAATCGTGGAGGTTACCGTATCCTCAAGTTGAGGGAATTTCATCCCGAGATTCAACTGATGGAGACTTCTAAGTTAGAAAGGAGATGAGAGTACTTAAGTTTTATTTGATCCTCATGTTTTCAAGTAAACCCTGAGTCACGTTTGGATTCTTAGTGAACTTTGAAAATTTGGTTTGAGGAGTACATTCGATAATAAGATTTAGGTCAGATATTCAAAGTCCGACATTAATGCTGATGGTGGGTTTAGTTTGAAGTGAGTTAAGGAGAAAAATTGCCGAAGCATATCTTGAACTCCTAGGATGAAATGCATCACTCGGAATGGGAATGGTGAGAGTTTTTGATGATCAACACTTGTTTAAGATGTAGTCTAATATGTTCAAGAAATGTCACTGGATAAGAGATTTCACAAACATTGGTTAAGGTCAAAATAACATAAAACTTCATGTGACATGAACTACGCTACTTCTGACAATATGACATGAACACTTATATATAGGAAGTACCAGCGGCATATCCACCATGCCCTTATCATATCGCATTAGTTTCGTTACTATATATCACGATATGTTTCATGTCATAACACACGACAGAATTACGTGTGCACCCATAATTACTCAATTCATAGCATGGTCCGTATAGATCATCCCATTGTGTGTGCGTCAAGAGGGGACACAAGATCACTTAATTCATAACTATTGTTTTCATATATGTGTTGCTGACCAATAACTATGTCTATAGATAATAAAATTAGTCAATGAATAAAAGAATAACCATGTGGTACAACCCCATATGCGGTTGTCCTAAGTAGATGTCACAATTCTCAAGATTACCCATAAAGTTTATAGCTCCATCGTGTTTGAACAAGAATACGTCAAACCCCAAGTAGCTCAAAGTTTATACCTATCAACTTCCAAGGATAAAGTGAATGATCATGCCTCATGTATATAGTGGACAATTAATTGCAAATAATGTAAACAGTCTAGCTTCGTGCGTAATGTAAACACTCAAGTTTCATGTATAACGTAAATAATCTAGTATCATGTATGTTGTAAACAACTAAGTTTCATGTATGATGTGATCAATCTAGTATCACTTATGTTGCAAACAAACAAGTTTTGTGTCCAATATGATCAATCAAGTTTCGTGTATAATGTAAATAATTTAGTTTCATGTATATTGTGAACGTTCATATGTAAATAATTGAATCTCATGAGTAACGTACACTATCGAATTTTGTAGGTGGTCTAGTGTTGCGGATAAGCGTGTTGCTTGGCGTTCATGTATAATATGGGTAGTTGAGATTTAAAATTTTCAATTTGTTGAGGTTTATATGGATGGTTAACGCTTACGCGAAATGATTCACCTACTTGCAGTGCCTAGTATGCTCAACGAGAAGGTTCTGGAGGTATTTAAAGTGGTGTGCTTACGAATAACTGGGTTGTGTTTTTTTTGTTAAATAAGCAAGAAATTGTAATTTATTATGGTTTGTATATTAATAAAATAGTGAAAATAATAAGTTGAATAACTAGATAAATGGATAAATAAATAAAAATATTTTATTTAATTTTAATTATCATAAAGAGAAGGTTTTAAAGGAAAATAATGACTAAATTATTTAATAATTTCGTCAAGGTTTAAAAATAATTAATTTAACGAAATAAAAGTCATAATTAATTATTAATTAAGATAAATTTTTATAAAACAAGTTATATTAAGTTTCCTTACAAGGTGAAAAAAGTTTATAGAAAATTTATATTCCAGATAATAATTATAAACTAAGAGTTTGACAAAGGTTTTGCTTGAACGAGAAAATGATGTTAATAAAATAGTTAGTTTACAAGGAAAGGTTTAGGTATGTGTACTAAATTGCAATAAAATGATTGTGTTTAGATTGTACTCATTTGTAATCATAACCAAATGGATATCTTGACAAATCAAAGTGATTCTAATTCTTATACTTTCAAGAATACATGCTTTAGCCTATGGGTGAATACTCACTTCGGGAATTCCCAGGAAAGCATACTGATCCTTCAATTGATTTGGATTTATATGCAATGCTTTCCTAGACAGAAGACCCAGAGTACAGGCATTCACCCTTCCGAATTGCACATGTTCTTTACTAATTTTCAGAACTCAAAAACTTTGACGGAATTTTAAAATTTTTAATAGGCTAAAGAGTTTAAATTTTGTTCACAAATGATGATGGTGACATAATTCTCAATGTGCAAGAGTGAAGGTATATAAAGACTTAGATATGTATAAGTGTGTGGTAAGACTTAGGATAGCATTTAATGGGATCAAATAGGTAGTATATAATCAAACACTGTGGTAAACAAAGTATTACATAGATAGCAATTTTATAAGCATGTGAGTTATCAAGTAGTGGAGCACATAAAATATCATGTATTGTATCATGCCATGTAATACCTAAGATAACATGTAAGATAATCACACAAGGGTGTCCTAAGGTTATAGACTAAGTCATTAGTTTCTAATAACCTAATTCCCTATAACCATGGCTCTGATACCAATCTGTCACACCCCAACTGACGGCGAAATATGTCGGGCGTGGCATGTAGATTGTTCATAAGCACATGATCAACTATAATTTCATATGTTCATTAAATCATGATTTCATTACATAAGTTAAATCAATAACCAAAATCAAATACATCAACATGTTTAAGTTCTTTGTTCACTAAGTCCAAATCATATATGTTGTATCTTGCATATGATCTCATACATTAGTACCTGAAACATGATGAAAATAGGGTCAACTAAAAAGTTGGTGAGCATACATAGGTTTTAGCACAACAAGTGTTATCAAAAATTTTGTGTACAATTCATATGATACATGGATTTATAAGACAATTATGGAGAATCACTATTATT
The DNA here is from genome assembly GCA_023525975.1 of Smallanthus sonchifolius. Taxonomy (NCBI): domain Eukaryota; kingdom Viridiplantae; phylum Streptophyta; class Magnoliopsida; order Asterales; family Asteraceae; genus Smallanthus; species Smallanthus sonchifolius. The sequence goes on from CM042019.1 coordinate 17,524,993, forward strand.
TAAACTGGGCACACAATCAAACCTTGTGACTGATAGGCATAACACGCAGGTTATCCTTAAGTGTTTTCGGCAACAATCACCCTAACCGGGTGGGTTGGTCAGACACAATAGATCTATCATTGTATACCGTCGGCGTGTACATAGTTAATGATTGCACTTGCACTATGCACAAAAAGTATGTAAATGTTGTTTGCACAAATAGTGTTCAAGCATAAGGCACAAATTGCACACATGATCATAATGTTTGAATTGTAATAGTTGCAAATAGTTTGAATGTAATCACGTTTCACCCAAAAATATAAAAGTGAAAAATGGGCTATGTAAAATCACCTTGCAATGAGTAGCTTGAATGTCACACAAGTATGTTGTTTGTTGCGTAAAAGTTCTAGCTAACCACAAGGTTAACCTATGTTTGTTGGACAATATGTATCAATGATTTGTACAAATAAAATAGGGAATCTTAATGTGCGAGGAGATTGATGTGGGTGTCCTCATTTTAATAATAAAATAATTATTTGAGTTGCAAATAATATTTTATGTAAAATCTTTGATAAATAATCGTATTGTAATAAGTGAAAGAGTGAATAAGGATTTTGTTTGTAACAATTATATAAATGTATACAAAAAAATAATTAGGTTTATTTTGTTTGTAAATAAATATACAAATAAATAAATGAGTAGTTTTCGTTTATTTGAAATCGCATAAATTAATAAATGGATAAATAAATAAATGTGTAATAATTAGTTGAGTAATTAAATAATTTACTACATAAAGAAATGAATAAAACTTTTTATTTGAGTTATGAAAAATAAATGTTAAAAATAATGATTTAAATAATTGGTAATCAAACCAAAATTTAAAGTATAAAAATAATGTTCTAATTAATTATTAATTAACAGTATGGAATTGTGTTTTAAATGTTCTCATATAATAATAATAAAAATAAATTATATAAAAGTTTGTATAAATATTTGCAAAGAAATGGGTTTATAAACATAATCATAATTAGTTGAAAGTGGTTGTTGTAGACTAAAATGGTTATCATTTCAGAGTAGTACCTCCAACAGAAAAGTTCCTAGAAAAGAGTTGGTCGGATCAGAACCCCTATTTTTCCTTGCTAGAACTTTAATGTTTGTCAGATAACTAAATACTGGTTTGAAATTTACTTTATTTTGCATACTTAACAAAGTTTAGGGTGTGTTTGGAAAGTATATGGGCTAAATTGGAAATATGAGTTTAGTAAAGATAGAAATTGAATATTAAATAATTTAATTTAAAAATGAGGAGTTTTAGTAAAAACATAATTTTTGAAATTTAAAGGAACAAGAAAGATCAAACCAAGTTTTTAAATAAAAGTTTTGAACAAATTTAATTAGAATAGGGCTTTTGATTTTGGATAGGTCTATGATTATAATATAAACATGTTAGGGATCATACACCTAGCTAGTTATGAGGAATTTTTGAAAAGAAAGTATGAACAAGCAAGAATATAAGAAGAACTTACTTAGAATGGAAAGATTTAAGCTAGAATCTTCTAAAAGATGAGAAGAACGACCTTTAGTAGCTGAGAGCGCTAGAGGATCGTTGAGGTACGAAGAATAATGGAGGAATAAAGGCTCTTTTATAGGGTGGGATTAGGGACTTATTCGTAAAATTTAAATAGATAATTGGACTAGCATGCAAAAGATAAATAATAGTTTTAATATTCTAACTTAAGTGCTCATTAGTCTTATGTTTCAACATAATTCATATTTAAAGTGTTAGATAAATGTAACTATATACTTATTTGTTTTATCACACTAATTTTATAAAAGGAAAAGTTTCTATTTTTTTTATAAAATTATAAAGTTGTATAAATGATTTATTTATTGCAAACAAATATATATTTACATATAATTATAAATAAATACTTATATATATATATATATAAATGTAAATACATGATTTAAATCTCGTAGTTATTATAACAAAGTATATATATATATATATATATCTTTATAAATCCACATACATATGTTATATATAGGGTAAAAACTAAATTACCAGAATGCCCTTAAAGAATAAAAATAAATTAGGAATTAAAGAAAAATAAGATTTGGTCCAGAATTAGTTTAATGGTTTTCATAACAACTTAAGATTTTCATTTGATACGTCTCATGTATATATCTATATATATATATATATAATCAAAGTGTCATTAATAATAGACAGATTGACATGACATTTTATGTGTAAATTGTAATTATTAAAGTAAACAAATTTATATTATATATAGTTTTTATTTGTGTGTACATAATCAAAGTGTCATTCATGTCGGACACGAGTGACATGATACTTGATATGTAAATTTCATAATTCTTAAAAGTAGACAAGCATAAGCTTTACCAAATAGTTTTATGTTATTGCATATTCGGGTCCCATACCTAGAGTTTCACTTGAATTGTATTTAAGGAAATTGGTTTTTAATAGTTTAAATTATAAATCATTGACTGAAAATAATTCAAACTAACAGTTTAGTCGGTAATAATCTCAACTTTCACTTTTGTTGTCAATGGCAGTCCCTCTAGCATAATCGTCATAAATTTATACTCGATTTACACTTATTTTCGTCATAGATTTATACCCGATTTACACTTATAATCGTCAATGGCAGTCCCCCTGCATATAATTATATAAAGGGAATTGATTTTTTTAACAGGCAACAAACTTTTTATTATAATAGTTTCATTCGCCAACTGGGATTAACCTAATAGACAAAATAAAACGACTAAATAAAGATATATACTAATGGAATTGATTTTTCAATGAGTCGGGATGCCTACCCCTAAACACATCAACTCTAATCTATCTTTAAATAATCCCAAGATATTTTTATAATTATTGTGTGATAGTGGTTTGAGGAGTTGGTTTTTTTTCTTTGAATTTTTTTTAAAATTATATGATGATTATTGAAGGAAATATTTCATTTTCCTTCTTCAAATATTATATTGGATATTTGTGCTTTAACGTTTTATGTCCAAGATATATATGAGTACTTGTTATGTAGTGATTATAATCAATCTGCCGATTTTGGTTTACTTCTCATGGAACATACCTCATTTCTGCATTGGTAGATTTGCTTACAAACCTTGTATTGATTGAATTTATACAACCCTTTGTTTTCCTTCGTATAGGCTGCTGTTATGTTGGTCTTGAGAGCAACGGGTATGGAAATTGACAAGGAAGTTGTGCACCTGGTTAGTAGAGATCCTCCATACACTACAAGGAATTTGTTCTGTTACGACGGTCTTTTGCGTCGACATGTCATCACAAAAGCCTTCTCCGACGACATGTCGTCGTTAAAAGTCTTGTTGGTGTAGATCCGACGCTAAAGCTTCAAAATGTCGTCGGGAAAGAGTCGTCGGCGTAGGTAGGTCTGTTGCGACAACATGTCGTCGTAAAAGGGGTAACCCAAATTCTTTTTTCTTATTAAAAATAAATGTAAATTGAAAATATAAAATCTCTATTGCGACGACATGTCGTCGTAATAGAGGTTTATTTTTCCTTTAAAAAAATAAATTAAACTTTTATCCGGCCTTTGGTGATGACATGTCGTCGTAAAAAGGTGTAATTAGATTTTTTTTAATATTATTAAATTTTCCTTTAATAACAAAACTAGAATTTGAAACTGAATAAACTGAAAGTTTGATACCGAATAATAAAACCGCAAAATATTGTCAGAAATACAAAATATTACACACCGTTATATAATTACAAACGTTAATTGTCATAACAAACCGTTCACTCATCTTCATCTTCATCTTCATCTTCATCTTCATTCTCCTTTTCACCCGACAAGCCGCTTTTTTGGATTTGTTCGAACTCGTCTCATTTTGCATTTGTGTCACCGTTTCATTCCATTTGCGGATGTGATCTTGCATTTCATCGTATCGAGAGTTGGACACATACGAGACATCGGTAGGTAGATTTCTGACTTTTCTTTCAACCCCATGGCTTCAACTGTTTCAGTCAATTTGCAGATTTGATCTTGCATTTCGTCTAAAAATATTGCTAAATTACTGGATAATTTTTTTATAACACTTTGTAACTTTTTAGAAATTTGTAAATTAATTTGTAGAAATTTGAATAATTTTATGAATTTACAAATCTTTTTGGTTTCACTTGTTTTTTTCATGATTCTCGGTATATTTATAATTTTATGAATTTATAGAAAAACTGCAAAAACTGAAGAAAAAAAATATTTATTTAATTTAAATTCTTCGATATAAAATTAATCTTTTTTTTAAATACGTCGGTAATTAGAATAATGTTTTTTATTTTTTTATAAATTACTTGATAATTATGTCGCTAATAGGTCCGTCGGTAAATCCCTTTGGTAATTCCGTAGGTAAACATATTACCCATTCCCATATGACTGACGAAATCTAGTCGGTAACGAGTTTCACCGACGGAACTTCTTGTCGGTGATACTCAGTAATTTAGTAGTGAAGTAAGTTAGAGAAATATCATCACTTAAACGTAAGGATTTATACTAGTTAGGGTGAATGTTAAATAACCCACTTTACATCCGCTACTTGGCCTTCCACCAAGAGTTGTTAACTAACCTAAATTGTACAAACTTCTCTCTAAGAATGCTACAATATTAAAGAATTCACCATTAGCTTTATTACTTTTAAGGAAGTTATAACATCTTTCTTTCTCACTAGTCTACGTAGTTATTACATTTGCTTTTCTCACTAAGTAGAAGATACTTGAAATAATATGATTTTAGTTTTAGGTAATAGATTTTTCAAAAAAGTTGGTCAAAGTATAGGAATGATAGCAATTTAAATAGACCTAAGAGAAAGATACTTAATTTCATTAGTGGCAGGACAACAACGGTTGAATCGTGCAACGACCGTGTATGTAACAATTTTCTCTCATAAACATTTTATTCGTTGCAATACGTCATATCTAAAATACTGAATAAAATCAATATCAAAGTTTGTATTTGATAGACAAAATAGAAGAGTGATTATTGCTTAAAATGCAGGAAATCTTTCCTCACGACAAGAAGATAGCTCTTGTTTAATTCCAAATATTTAGCCATTAGCCCATTTGATTAAACCAACCATTTTAACTTGGTTTCAAGTTTGAATTATTTTTTTAAGAAGATTTCTTCCAAATTTTTCTTTAACTCATTGTTAATAAAACTTTCAACAATTATTATAAAACGGTTGAGACTTATATTTGTTCTATAAAGATTTTTATTATATAAAGCTTCACTTAATTTGTCAAGGATTTTTTATAAACATTTTCATTTTATAAAACTTCATTTAATTTTAAAGACTTTATTTTATATATAAACATTTTATATTTATTATTTTGTAAGGTGATTTTTATCATACTTCTCTTAGGGTGTTGGGGGCACCCTTCGGGTAAGGGTGCGGGTACCACGGGTACACCGCCACCATCTCTTCGGGTAAGCTCACGGGTAAGGGGGTGCGAGTATATCTACCCGTGAATGAAAGCTTGGTTTGATTGTGTTGTACTCGTGAATGAAATCTTTAGAATATTAGGGTTGTACCCTCAACACTTTAGGATATTAAGGTAAAAATGAGGTGACAATCTATCATTGGGTATTTTCTTATGGTAGTTTTTTGGGTGACGGTTGTGCCCCCAACACCCTTAGCATTTACCAGTGTTGCTTCTTTTGCTTGATCTTTCATTTCTTGAACTTAGTTGCGCGGACAATTAATCTTAACTATGAATATTATGATCAATTCAATTTAGATAAAACTAAAGGGTTTTCTTCCGCGCGTTACGTCAGGAATTCCGCAATGATTCTAAATATCAAGAGGCTTATAATAGACAGATCGGTAAACCTATAAAATTATTTAAAAGGGAGCAAATTTTTTTAAAAAGTTGATAAATAAACAAAAAAATTTAAAAACTTTAAAAGAAGAATCTGTTACAAAAAAAACATGAAACTATTTAAATGAAAAACAAATTTAAAAAAAAATTAAGCTGGAAATTAAAAAGGAAAAAAAGTGAAAATAATTGTGGGGAGGGGGTGTGGGGCCGGGTTCGAACACTTGTCAATTGGGAAGGGAAGGCGCGCCACAACAATTAACCAGTTCGCCAAAAGTGTTTTTTGTTATTAAAAGTGAAAATAATTATAACTCTTGTTTAAAAACCAACGTGAGTGAACAACACTTAACCTGTGAGAAAGTGCCACGTGGTGTTATTAATTTATTTTTTAATTTTAGTTTTTTCCTTATCTCTTTTGCTTATCTCTTTTACTTTTCTATTAATTTTGTGTTTCTATAATAAACTTTGTTCATTAATTTAAAAAAAAAGAAACACGCGGTTTTCTTTAGTTTTTTCTATTAACGTTCTGGTATAAGTTTTTTTGAAAACGTAACTGTATTCAAACTCGAGTATTTTTTTTGTATTGTACTTGAAAACATAAATGTATTCAAATTCAAGTATTTTTTTTTGTATCGTACGATAAAGCGAATCTGCGTTTCGACTTTCGTTTTAACTCATCATACTATATATAATATACATTTTTAACACGTTTAGTTTCTATTAATTTCGTTTTCAGGTAATAACTTTCGTGCCTTAACTTAAAAAAATGGAATGCATGTTTTCTTTATTTTTTTATCAACGTTTCGATATAAGTTTTATTAAAAAAGGGAGTTTTATTCAAATTCGAGCATCTTTTTATCGTACCCTATAGCAGGTTTGTGTTTCGACGTAAGTTTTATTCAAGCAAACCAGCCGAACGGATAACGAACAGACTCCCGTCACGTAGCGATGGCGAAAAATTTCTAGTTATTTTTATGAAGGAAAACCACATTCTTTTTTAAAGAAAAAAACCTAAATCGAATGGTGACACATGTTAAGGTTGTCCAATAGAAAGTGAGAACTGTTCATATAAGTTCTCTTTTAATAATGGTTATATAGTTTGGCGGTCGATATCATGGTTTATCTTAGGGGGTGTTTGGGATTACTTATTTAAAACTACTTTTGACTTCTTTCAAAAGTTAGAATTTTCTACTTTTCAAAAATAACTTTTCATCTGTTTTAAAAATGAATTTTTTACCATTTATTCAAATGAACTTTTGACTTATTATCTTTTTGAAAAAGATAATAAGTTAATAAGTAGTTTGAAAAGTAAATCCAAACACCCCCTTAAACCCACAAAAGATGGCCGCTAATAACAAAAAAATTAATAAAATCATTTCATCTTTATTAAAACAAAATGGTTCATATCCTGGTGGTAATGGTGACTTCCCGCTATCCAAGATGTCGAGGGTTCAAATCCTAAATATGCAGGTATAGGTGGTTAATAGGAGTAAATTAATAGTTGTTCTAATAAAATATAAAAATAAAAAATAAAATAAAATAAAATAAAAATCTAAAACATTGGTTTAATGTTTTACTTTTAACATTTATAACTCAATTTAGTATTCCATGAATTTGGTCACATTCTTTAATAAAATTAATAAGTCCATATATGATGAGTTTGATATCCCAATCTTAACAAAGAGATATCCATTCAAATTGTGGTAAAATGTTAATGTTGGTGAAATCCTTAAAGTGGTTTGAAAGAGTGTATAAGATATGATGAGGAAAAAACTAATGGCAAAAGGAAAAATGATTCATATGAGGAAAATAAAATTTAGATAGCATAAGGACAAAATACTTAAAGATATAAGATAAAATTAATGGTTAAAGATTACATTTCTAAATTTATAAGGATTCTAAATAAATAGGAGTTCGACTTCAAGTTTCGAAAATGAAAATATGGATGATTACTAGGTGCAATGGAACTAGTCGAAAGCATTATGGTAGTAAAGTGGGAAGATTCTTAAAATGCAGCACTAAACAAACATCATGATGAAGGAATTGAAGAACTTAAGATTTTCCAAGTGAAGGCATAAATATGAAAGAAAATCTATCTTACTATCATAAAGGAGTCTAGGAATAGTAATATTTTAGAAGTTTTGAAGTCTGGATTACATATCCGTATTTGAAGTCTATATAGACTCATTGTGATAGCTAATAAAGCACAACATTGTCTTTCTCTCTTTGTTATTAATGTTACTACATGCAACTTGTATAATACATAAGTGTTAAAAGCACACCAATATATTTCTCTGTCTCGATCTCTTTGTCTACTTGAAAAGGGTGGAGTCTCAAAATTATAAGTTTATTATTATACATTATTTAAATGTAAGTATATTAAAATGTTTTCTAAAATGTGTTGGTTCTATTATATTATAGATTATAAATAACCAATCTTGCTAGTACGATGAAAAAGGTCCCCGATTTATCTCTCCAATGAAATAAGTTTGTTATTATTATAATAAAAAGTTCCTATGGTGTCTTACTTAACATCTATGCATGGGGCTTTGAGTGCGTGAGGGAGGGCGACTGCACACGGTCCACATTCGAGAGGGGCCTAAATTTTTTTTCCTCGTGTAGGTATCGTAGGTGGATTAACATATGTAAAAAAAATTATAAACTCATTAATAATTACATGTTTTAGAATGGTCTAATAAATATAGTTCTTTTTTTGTTAAAATGGTACTTTGGCTGAAAGAATATTGTGAATGGGGCCCAATAAGTTAAGTTGATTACCAATAAATAAAATATATTTATTTTTTAATCTTTATTTTTGAGAAACAAAAACAGAAGATAGACTATCGGATTGACGATTTCTATTGGTGTATGACAATAGTCGATACATAAAAAAACCACGATAGTCGACTGTCGATAAATAAAAAAACCCAGGCTGATTGCGATTGATGATTGAAGATTGTGCCATTTAAAAAAAAGTCTACAAATCGATGTCTTAAAATATTTGAAACAATTCAATTGTTTTCTTAATGCATTAATTGCATATAGAGTCTTGTTAATTATTTCCGATAATAGTAGCTCTGTAGAGTATATTTTTTTTCAAAATTGAAGTTGATGAAGTCTACTCATATTGCACAATGTCACAAGAAAGACTTAATGGATTAGTAATAAAACTATTGAGAACGATTATTTAGAGAGTATTGATTATGAATACTTGATCAACAACTTTTTCTTCAAAAAATGATAGGAGAGCCTCACGATGTAACATCCCAAAAATTATAATAAAAGAAATAAGAGTTTATGAATGAGATTTGGGAAAATAAACGAAAGGAATTTAAACGAGACAAAGGGAGGAAGCCCATGGGCTTGTGATCACCACTTGGGCCGAATCAGAGAAAAAAGGGAGAGCTTAAGCCCTAGCCTTCCCGTCTCCTTTTCCATTCACCATCTCTATCTTCCTTGTCTAGAGAGAGAGTAGAGAGAGAAAACTTCATACCTCACCCGAGACCTTCATATTTATCTTCCTCATCTAAGATTGTTGCTAGACATCACAGGAAACAATCACACGAAAACATGTATCAAAATGTTCTCATATTCGATTCCTAGATTGAAATAGGTTTTTAGGATTTTTAGGGTTTCGATGCAAGTGACAGATGCCATGTTATATGCTTATGTGTTAATATGTGTAATTTGTCTATGTGATAGTTTATGTGATTGCATTCTATTTTGTGTAGTAGTGTAATTGCATTGCATAGTAGTTGCATAGTAGAAAGTCCTACATGCAAGATAAAGTAGAAGTCTCACTCTGAGGTGTGAGCAAGCTAAAGTAGAAGTCTTACCCTGAGGTGTGAGCAATCCTAATGGAGTCTTACTGTGAGGTGTAAGAAATGCTAAAGGAGTCTTACACTGAGGTGTAAGCGAGAAAGTAAGTCCCACCCTGAGGTGTGGGTAACGCTAAAGGGATCTTTTCCTCGGACAAGGATCCATATGTGATAGTTACAGTGTGTGATAGTCACTTGTTCTGTACAGGTGAAGCGATAGTTTGAAAGAGTAAAGGATGACACCTTCATGGGTTTTCTCAAAGTAAAGTTTTAATGAAAGACAACAACGAAACAGTTTTATAATTGTAACGTTGTAAAATTTTAAAGTAAAGGCATAGTGTTTTTAAAGATAAGGAAAGAAAGCTTATTTTATTTTTTTAAAACTAAGCTACCAAAAGAAGTTTTCAGATTAAAGTAATGATAGAACTCACTAGTGTTGGCTGACTTTTAGTATGCATGACAGGTAGTAAAGGTAAAGTAAAGGCAAGGTAACCGCGTCGTGAGGGCTGTATAGCATGGACGTCGGGTTGTTGTGCTAAAGACTGACATTTCCATTCCCGATAGTTTATGTTTAAAACAATGATTTATCTTATTGGATTATGAGTGTTTTGAATTAAAGACTTCCGCTGTAATAGATTCTGATTTCGGTTTAACAACTATGTTTGTTATGTTTTGTGCCAACTATGAGGTGTATCGTTTGGGGCGTTTCAAGTTGGTATCAGAGCCATAGTTTGACATATTCAAACATTTGCGATAATGTCTGAACTTAAATTGAGAATGGGACAAAGAAAAGGAAGGAAAAAGAATGTTTGTCAGAGCAGCCCGTCCATGGAAAGATAGTAGAAAGAAGGTAGTCAATGTCATAACATAGAATATAGACAATAATGCCTTAGTATAGATAGTAGACAATAAATTCTTTAGCATAGATAGTACATAGTACATGCTTTTGCATAGACAGTAGACAATATGCGCCTTAAAGTAGGGACTCTAAACTTGGATGCAAATGTTAACTTGACAGGGAATGTTATGAACCTGAGTAGTAAAGTAAAATAGTAATTGCATACCGGTCTCTGTAATTAGTAATTTACATTACTCGAGTTTGTTATAAATTATTACCTGTCATGATAACATGAGTGTTCCTTATTCGCAGTTAGACATAGATGGCTATATGACAGAGAGGTGGTCGTACTAGTCGTGGAGGACGACCGCCAGGTAACCGAGCACGAGTAGAGGAAAGTTAACACTCCTGCAACGAGATTGAATTGGTGCATATGGAGCATAATGATAATAGGGACCATGTGTCGCCTCAGAATGATGCGCACAATGATGGGTTGGAACTAGAACCTATTGTGAAAGAGGCTATCGAAGCAGAGGTCTCTTTAGTCTTGAAAGACGTTCTACCGAAACCGCTAGCAGAGGCTCGAAAAGATTTTGGTATAGAGAAGAAAGAAAAGAAAGAAGAAAGAAGCAGAGGCACTAAAGTCACTGATATGACGACTCTGACTACGAGGTTGCAGCCCGAGTCTGTATCTATAAATTCTTTCGGGGGTGTGACCCGTCGAAGTTCGATGGGAGGAAACATGTTGTTGCCACTTTCGAGTGGATAGAGAGGATGAATGGTGTGATTAACATTAGTGAGTGCCGCGATAACCAAGCGATCAATTTTGCCGCTCACTCATTCACTATTGAGGCACCGAGCTGGTGGAGGTCTATTCAGCAGACCAAGTCCTCCACTGCTATAAAGAGGTTGAAATGGGATGATATGAAGAAGCTGATAATAATAAAGTTCTGTCCACAGAACGATATTGATAGGGTAGAGAGAGTTCTTGGGGCTCTGTGCTGGCAGTATGACTCATCGCCAGTACACCTCAAAATACAATGAGCTAGCTTAGTAGGTTCCACATCTGGTGGACATCAAGGGGTTGCCCTCGAAAGTACGTGTGCATGTTAAGGCTAATGCCCCTACAAGTTTAAAATCTGTAGTGAGCCTAGCCGGGATAGTTTATGTTGGCTTTGACTCCGCGGACCCACTAACTTTTGAGAAGAAAGTAATAAGCGACGCTAAGCGGCCAGCAAAAGAGTGGGAGGGCCCGGAGGCGAAGAAGCTGAGAATTGAGGATGGGAATGACTGTGCTAAGTGTGGAAGGAAGCACTCGGGTGAGTGCCGTGTGGGCCTGAATATCTATTATAGGTGCGGAAAGACTGGGCCCTATTCTCGTGAGTGCCCCAATGCAACAACGTGTTACAATTGTGGAACTCCTGGTCATATGGCCAAGGACTGTCGTCGACCCAAAGAAAATGGTACCGAGAAAGGAAAAGAGGCCGAGAAACCAAAGGCTAGGACCCAAGCATATGCATTGACCACACCTTTGTCTCAGTATTATTTGATTATGGTGCCAGTAGGAGTTTCATATCGTCATATATGTGTAAAAGAATGAAAAGGAAAGTTACTAGAATAGAGCAGGCCTTTAGTGTAGAGAATGTTGTGGGTAAAACGATGAGAGTGATAGAGCTAGTAGACAATTGCACGATAAAGACACATGGCCATAGATTCCCAGTTAGGTTATATGTTATGACCTTGGGAGGATTTGATATAGTCTTGGGGATAGATTGGTTAGCTGTGACACCCGACAATTTCAGATTAACCCTGTTAACCCAAACTCCGTTATCTACAAACCTAGTTAACTCAGTTACAAACTTCAAGGACTAGGACTGCCCTAGTCTCAAACATACACACAGAAACTACAAGGACTGATTCTGTCAATACCCAAAAACTATACGCATTGAGTTTTGAAAGTCAAAATCGTGTGTTCTTGGTCCAAATTCAAACCCATAACTCTAAACCGTTCGAATTAGCGACTGTTGTGAGCGGCATTGATGATCCCGACCATATTCTAACCGTTTCCATGCGTTTTTGGTTGATAATGATAACTAATTTAATCCTATTAATTTCGTTCAAAGCATAATCGTCGAACCGCAACTAAAAATCCTCAATTCGATCATTTGGCCTATCAATTTCGAAATCAAACACTCTACACACACTAGTCTAATCCCTCTGAACCTTCTACACATTCCAATTTGGCCAGAGAAGCAGCCGGAGACGCCGAAGATCAAGCATTCAAATTCGAAACCCTAGCTAGTCGATCTCCACCAATTTGACATCAATCAAGGTATATGATCATACCTATAGCTTCGATTTCATGTCAAGAACAAAAGCCATAACTCAATTGGGGCTTACAACACTGAATTAAACACGAACAGATTCTAGGGTTCATCTGGATAATCGAACTATAACCTAGACTTTATTTCAATCCAATTAACTTACACATATAGTTTCACAATTCTCCAATCATTGTAAGCCCTATGATTCAAGTATCAAACCTAGTCCAATTTGGTGTAATCGATTCATAGTAAACCTGGGATTTATGGGTTCTTAGCCGGTTCAGAAATCAAACCAAATCAACACAAAAACAAAATTAAACCATGCTGACATGATCGCCATACACTGTTGTACAAAAACCCTAAACCCTTTTGATCGATTAAACACCAATCTATGGTAATCGGATTTTGTAATTCGAATTGGGGAAGAACCGGGATCGCGATTAAGGGTTATAAGCATATGGTTTGGGTTTTGTTCACAATTGTACTCCAGAGCAGTTGGTAATGTTGTTGGGGTTACACGCAAGAGACCCGGGTTCGAATCCGGTCTCCTGCATTGTTTTTGTGAAACAATTTTCTTGGTTTTTCTTTTTACAAAACTGTTCCCTATATTATTTTAATAATATTTTAACTCGGTTTGATACCGAAAAACGTTCGTGCACTCGAAAACAAATTTATTAGTTATTTTAACTATTACTTTTATATATAATATCATATTATATTAACATAACCATTCCAACTATAATATCATACATTGTGATTAATTAAATTATATTTAATTAATCTAGGGCATCCATAGGCGGTCCATTTACTATTACTATCACTTCACCTATATATTGTGATTGGTATCAGAGCCATTGGTTATAGAGAAGTAGGATTGCATACTAGACTATAACCACACACAATGCATTAGTTACACGACACAGACATTTAAACATGGCGCTTACACCTTGAATTACAGGAATGTCGACTCCACCTACATCCCCAGCTAACCAGAAACCCGATGTTCCTACTATGCCTTCACCCGAACCTAAGAGGCGTCGACTGAACCCTATTGACAACACCGTGGTGTACGGTGAGCCATTTTCTGTGCGTGTCAGGGATAACACGCAGGACTGGCATTGGTATCCGGACATGGTCAGGAGCTGGGTTCGTCAGGAGCAGGCCCCACCCCCGCACGTTGTTGACCCTCCCTCTTCTTCGCAAACCCTACCACCCCTACCATACCCACTAGAGCAGGCTTTTGCTGCCTTTCTAGCAAAGATGGACTGAGAGATCCGGAACATGAGCGATGCGGTGGGCGAGATTACCGGGTTGTTGCAGCAAGGAAGTCAAACTGACTAGAAGATTGAGAAACTCACAGTGGATCTAGGAGAGACTGAGAAGGTGCATGACAATCCTGTGGCAGCATTGCAAGAATTAGAAACCCGAGTGAATGTGCTAGAGTTTAACCTTGGGGCAGCTGAGACTAGGATTGAGGAGCTGGAGGCGCAGCTTGAGGCTGCCAATGCAGCAGGAGACGCACAGGATGTTGAGCCCGAGGGAGAACCAACTGAGGACGATGATGACAGATCAGTTGTTTCTTAAGCTGGCAGTGGCATATTATATTCTATCTTTATTTATCTTTTCTTTCTAAAACTAGATGGGCAGGGTTATGCCCATCCAACATATATTTTTGTATTTTGATGTTTTGATTGAAATTACTTTGTAGCCTTTACAATTTATTTAATCAAGTATTATTATTGAAATATTAGATGTTGTGGTTTAGTTTTCTTTTGTTTACTTGTACTTGTATGATGATATTATGCGATATATTTTTCTCATTATTGTATTTGTGAATGTAAAGATCATGTCTGGACATGGTCGTGGACGCGGTGGACATAATGGTGGTCGTGGTAACATCAACATGACCGCAACCGAACTCAATGCACTGATTAATGATCGGGTGGCTGAAGCCTTAGCAGCCAACCCAGCCGGAGGTAAATCTATAATCTATCGACTTTACCGGGTCAACTAAAAAAAAATTTCTCTCTCGAATTTTATATCCTCAAACAGTATCTATGTTCCCAATCCAGGTCAGCACAATAACCAGCAGACCTGCACTTTCAAGACCTTTATGGACTGTAAGCACCACACGTTTAGTAGTGCTAAAGGAGCTGTCGGTTTGCTCCACTAGATGGAAAAAGCTGAATCGGTATTCGCTACGTGCAATTGTCCGCAAGCCAACCAAGTCAAGTATGCATATGTCACGCTTGAGGGTCCGACCCTTACATGGTGGAACTTCCAGGTGTAGATGTTGACTCTAGAGATGGCAAATGCATTGCCATGGGAAGAATTCAAGACCATGCTGTGAGAAGAATACTGTCTCTGTGACGAGGTGCAGAAACTTGAGGGTGAATTCTGGAACCTCAATATGGAAGGTTATGAAATTGAAGCCTACACCACTCGTTCGCTTAAACAGTATCTATGTTCCCAATCCAGGTCAGCACAATAACCAGCAGACCTGCACTTTCAAGACCTTTATGGACTGTAAGCCCCACACGTTTAGTAGTGCTAAAGGAGCTGTCGGTTTGCTCCACTAGATGGAAAAAGCTGAATCGGTATTCGCTATGTGCAATTGTCCGCAAGCCAACCAAGTCAAGTATTCTTCTGTCACGCTTGAGGGTCCGGCCCTTACATGGTGGAACTCCCAGGTGTAGATGTTGACTCTAGAGATGGCAAATGCATTGCCATGGGAAGAATTCAAGACCATGCTGCGAGAAGAATACTGTCTCCGTGACGATGTGCAGAAACTTGAGGGTGAATTCTGGAACCTCAATATGGAAGGTTCTAAAATTGAAGCCTACACCACTCGTTCGCATGATTTGGCAATTCTATGCCCCCAAATGGTGACACCAGCCTACAAGAGGATTGAAAAGTACATCGAGGGTCTAGTCACTCACATTCAGAGTATGGTGACATCTTCCAACCCTACCATTATCCAGCAAACTATCAGGCTGGCTCACAAGTTGACTGATCAGGCGGTAGCTCAAGGCACCCTACCCCCAAGAGGTGCGGTTTCAAAGACTACTGACAACAAGCAAAAGTTTGACATCAGTCACTCTAAATCCTTTCAGTCCAACCCACCCCAGCAGCAGCGTAGGTATGAACCTACTAAGACCTTTAACCTGTCTACCTCTTCAGGTCAGAACCAGGGGACATATGCTGGAAAGTACCCCAAATGCAACAAGTGTGATTTTCACCACAATGGACCATGTGACAAGTACCGCTGCCAATGGTGTGGTAAGATGGGCCATTCGGCCAAAGACTATAGAGGATAGCTTCAAAATAAACAGACACAACCTGGTGAAGCACCCAAAGGCTGCTTTGATTGTGGAAAAGAAGGGCATTTCAAGAGGGACTACCCAAAGTTGAAAAAGAATGGTAATGGTAATGGCAATGGAAACAACAACAATCAGGGCAACAATAACAACAACAATAGGAATGGTGTGAAGGGTCGAGCCTTTGTGATTGGTTCAGGGGAAGCAAGGGATGATCAAAACGTGTTTACCTGTACGTTCCTTCTAAAAGATCGTTTTGCTTCTGTCCTTTTTGATATTGGTGCTGATAGGAGCTTCATATCTAATAGTTTTAGTAATTTATTAGAATCAACCCCAACTCTATTAGAACCCAAATACACCATAGAAATAGCGGATGGTAAGATAATCGAGGCAACACGCATCCTTAAAGGATGTAAGCTAGGACCGTCTGAGCACAAACTCGATATCGATCTCATGCCAGTTACACTTGGCAGTTTTGACATAATTGTCGGTATGGACTGGTTATCTAAAACCAAGCCGAGATCGTTTGCCATGACAGAGTCGTTCGTCTTCTTCTCCCTAGTGGAGAAATCCTTTCTGTCCAAGGCGAAAAGAGTGGTGCAGTCGTAGGCATCATATCTTTCATGAAAGCACATAAGTGTTTGCGTAAAGGTCATGCCGCTATCCTAGCTCTTGTCACCGAACAACCTTCCGAAGAGAAGAAGATGGCTGACATTCCTATCGTTCGGGACCTTCTAGAAGTATTTCCCGAAGACTTTCCTGGTCTTCCACCTCATAGTCAGGTCGAATTTTAAATTGACCTAACACCTGGAGCAGTGCCTATTGCTCGAGCACCATATAGACTTGCACCAAGTGAGTTACAAGAGTTATCCACACAACTGCAAGAGCTGTTGGATAAGGGTTTCATCCGACCTAGCTCATCGACATGGGGAGCCCCAGTCCTATTTGTCAAAAAGAAGGATGGGACTTTCCGGATGTGCATTAATTACAGAGAGCTAAACAAAGTGACTACCAAGAACCGTTATCCACTACCTCGTATCGATGATCTGTTCGGACAACTTCAAGGGTTGAGTTTCTATTCAAAAATCGATCTGAGATCAGGTTATCATCAGCTGAGAGTTCGAGATGAAGAAATATCCAAAACTGCATTCAGAACCCGGTACGGTCATTATGATTTTTTGGTCATGCCATTCGGATTAACCAACGCATCCACCGTATTCATGGACCTTATGAACCGTGTATGTAAACCCTACCTCGATCAGTTCGTCATCGTTTTCATTAACAACATTCTCATCTATTCCAGGAGTAAGGAAGAATATGAAGAGCATCTGCGTTTAATTCTTGAACTACTGAAACAGGAGCAGCTATACACCAAGTTTTCCAAATGCGATTTTTGGATTCGTGAAGTTCAATTCTTAGGACATGTAGTCAATGAGAAAGAATTACATGTCGACCCAGCTAAAGTAGAAGCCATCAAGAATTGGGCGGCACCAACGACTCCAACAGAGGTGCAACAATTTCTAGGTCTGGTTCGCTAGTACCGTTGATTTTTCAAAGAATTCTCGAAGATTGCTCAACCTCTCACCACCCTAACCCATAAAGGTATAGTGTATAACTGGAGCGACACCCAGGAATCAACATTCTAACTGCTGAAGCAGAAACTCTGTAGCGCACCCATCCTATCTCTGCCAGAGGGGACGGATGACTTCGTAGTGTATTGCGATGCTTCCATCCAGGGTCTCGGTTGTGTGTTAATGCAACGCGATAAGGTTATCGCACTGAAAATCCGGAGACATTAGTTGTACCGTACCAAATGCACCATTTACACCGATCACAAGAGTTTTTAGCACATATTCGAACAGAAAGAGTTGAACATATGACAGCGTCGCTGGATCAAACTCTTGAATGATTATGATTGTGCTATCAAGTATCATCCGGGCAAATCTAACGTGGTAGCCGATGCCATAAGCCAAAAAGAAACAAAACCTAGAAGAGTCCGGGCGTTACAACTCACTATTCACACTTGATTACCCAATCAAATCTGTAATGCTCAACTCGAAGTCCTGAAAGAAGAAAACCTACCGTTAGAATCCACGCGTGGCATGGAAAAACAACTTGAGGTTAAATCGGACGAAATTCGCTACTTAGCAGAGCGAATATGGGTCCCAATGTACGGGAACTTGTAATGGATGAGGTACATAAGTCTCGATATTCTATTCATCCTGGTTCCGATAAGATGTATCATGACCTGAAGGTTCTGTATTGGTGGCCGAACATGATAGCAAATATAGTCACCTTTATCAGAAAGTGACTGACATGTTTGAAGGACAAAGTGGAATACCAAAAGCCGTCTGGCTTGCTCCAGCAACCGAAAATCCCGATGTGGAAAAGGGAACAGATTTCCATGGACTTCTTTACTAAACTACCCCAAACTCCTAGTAGATGCGACACCATCTGGGTGATTGTAGATCGCTTAACCAAATCCGCTCATTTTATTGCAATCAAAGAGACTTATAAAATGGAGAAGCTAACTCGTATTTATCTGAAAGAAGTAGTCTCTCGGCACGGGGTGCCAATTTCAATCATTTCTGATCGAGACTCTCGACTCACCTCACATTTCTGGAAATCATTACAAAAAGCGCTGGGCACACGCCTGGATATGAGCACAGCGTACCATCCTCAAACAGATAGCCAAAGTGAGCATACCATTCAAACTCTGGAAGACATGTTACGAGCTTGTGTAATTGACTTCGGTAACAGTTGGGAGACTCATCTTCCTTTAGTAGAGTTCTCCTACAATAACAGCTATCATACTAGCATCAAGGCAGCACCCCTAGAGGCATTTTACGGACGGAAATGCCGATCACCCCTTTGTTGGGCTGAAGTGGGAGATAGCCAAAATTACGGGTCCTGAACTTGTGCATGAAACTTCAGAGAAAATCGTGCAAATCCGAAATCGTGTGGCGGCAGCCCGTGACCTTCAAAAGAGTTATGCCGAGAAGCGTCGAAAACCGTTGGAATTTCAAGTTAAAAGTTTCACCTTGGAAAGGTGTAATCCGTTTTGGGAAACGGGGCAAGTTAAATCCTCGTTATGTTGGGCCGTTCGAAATAGTGAAGAGAATTGGTCCAGTAGCGTACCAATTGAACCTACCTGAAGGACTTAGTAGTGTTCACAACGTCTTTCATGTCTCAAACTTAAAGAAATATCTACGAGACGAGACACTCATGGTTCCATTTGAAGAGTTAGAAATCGACGAACAGTTACGCTTCATTGAAGAACCGGTCAAAATCATGGATACAGAAGTTAAGATGCTCAAGCATAGTAAGATCCCTATCGTCAGAGTTCGTTGGAACTCAAAACGTGGACCGAGATTCACGTGGGAGCGCGAGGATCAGATGATGCGCAAGTATCCTCACCTTTTCAAGAAGTCAACGACTAACACAGAATGTACTATTTAAATTTTGGGACGAAATTTCTTTCAACTAAGCGATGATGTGCCAACCAGAAAATTCTTTTTAGCAACGTTACTTAATTTTCGGCACGACAATTCTATCAACAAGGGGATGATGTGACACCCGACAGTTTCAGATTAACCCCGTTAACCCAAACTCTGTTATCTCACAAACCCAGTTAACTCAGTTACAAACTTCAAGGACTAGAACTGCCGATAGTCTCAAACATACACACAGAAAATACACGGACTGATTCTATCAATACCCAAAAACTCGATTCATTGACTTTTGAAAGTCAAAATCATGTGTTCTTGGTCCAAATTAAAACCCGTAACTCCAAACCATTCGAATTCGCGACTGTTGTGAGTGACATTGATGATCTCGACCATATTCAAACCATTTCCATGCGTTTTTGATTGATAGAGATTACTAATTTAATCCTATTGATCTCGTTCAAAGCATAACCGTCGAACCGCAACTAAAACTCCTCAATTCGATCACTTGGACTGTCAATTTCGAAATCAAACACTCTACACACACTAGTCGAACCCATCTGAACCTTCTAGACATTCCAATTTGCCCGGAGAAGCAGCCGGAGACGCCAAAGATCAAGCATTCGAAGTCGGAACCCTAGCTAGTCGATCTCCACCAATTCGACATCAATCAAGGTAATTGATCATTCCTATAGCTTAGTTTTCTTGTCAAAAACAAAAACCCTAACTCAATTGGGGCTTACAACACTGAATTAAACACGAACAGATTCTAGGGTTCATCGTATGAACTGGATAATCGAACTATAACCTAGACTCTGTTTCAATCCAAGTAACTTACAAAGATAGTTTTGCAATCCTCCAGTCATTGAAAGCCCTATGATTCCAGTAACAAACCTAGTCCAATTTGGTGTAATTGATTCATAGTAAACCTAGGGTTTACGGGTTCTTAGCCGGTTCAGATATCAATCCAAATCAACATGAAAACAAAATTAAACCATGTTGACATGATAGCCATACACTGTTGTACAAAAACCCTAAACCCTTTTGACCGATTAAACAACAATCTATTGTAATAGGATTTTGGAATTCGAATTAGGGAAGAACCAGGATCTCGATTAAGGGTTATAAGCATATGGTTTGGGTTTTGTTCACAATTGTATTCCAAAGCCATTGGTAATGTTGTTGGGGTTGCACGCAAGAGACCCGGGTTCGAATCCGGTCTCCTGCATTGTTTTTGTAAGACCATTTTCTTGGTTTTTCTTTTTACAAAACTATTCCCTATATTATTTTAATAATATTTTAACTCGGTTTGATACCGAAAAACGTTTGTGCACTCGAAAAAAAATTTATTAGTTATTTTAACTATTACTTTTATATATAATATCATATTATATTAACGATATCATTCCAACAATAATATAATACATTGTGATTAATTAAATTATATTTAATTAATCTAGGGCATCCATAGGCGGTCCATTTGCTTTACTTGATATTTCTTGTCCTGTGCTTGCTATCTTTTACTACACATTAGGTGAGTTTCACGGCCCATTTTCTGTTTTAAACCAGGGGGAGAAAAACATGACGCAAACATTAGATTTTGAAATTCTTATATGTCACATGTTAAACTAAGCGTAACATTCTATCACGAAAGTACTTACACATCGAACCGTTTAATATGGAATTAGCGAGGTAATCTTGAGTAGTACTTCTGGGTTTGACAAACCCCACCTGCGTTAGCCGCGCTAACACGATTGGAGGTCGAACGGGTGTAAAATTCACCTAACACATCACCATTGGTGATAGACATGGTGGAAGGCATCAAACACAAACAGTCAGCTTCGGTTGCGAGCGCTTTAGTAACTTGAACATAGGTTAGCTACCTATTTATATATCTAGAATGTACTTTATCTGGCAAACACTATTTATAACTGAAACCTGTGAACTCGCCAACCTAGTGTTGACACATTTTATTAACATGTTTTCTCAGGTCGCTAAGGCACAAGCACACGATTAGGACATGCATGGGAGTTCTTCATTTATTGCAAACATTTAACTATTCACTTCCTTTTAAACAACTTGGTTTTGGGCGCGTTTGTTTTGCCCATTAAATATTTGACTTTATGCTTCCGCATTTACTTTGAATGTTTAATGGTTTTATTTATTAAATTCATATAGTGTCGTTTGATATGACTAATGACTGGGATCCTGGCTTGTCACGGCCCCCACGGCGGATCGCCGCAGGTGGAATTTGGGGGTGTGACACTCCCTCTTCTTCGCAAACCCTACCACCCCTACCATACCCACTAGAGCAGGCTTTTGCTGCCTTTGTAGAAAAGATGGACTGAGAGATCCGGAACATGCGCGATGCGGTGGGTGAGATTACCGGGTTGTTGCAGCAAGGAAGTCAAGCTGACCCGAAGATTGAGAAACTGGAAGAGGATCTAGGAGAGACTGACAAGGTGCATGACAATCTGGTGGAAGCATTCCAAGAATTAAAGACCCGAGTGAATGTGCTAGAGTTTAACCTTGGGGCAGTTGAGACTAGGATTGAGGAGCTGGAGGCGCAGCTTGAGGCTGCTAATGTAGCAGGAGACGCAAAGGATGTTGAGCCCGAGGGAGAACCAGCTGAGGACGATAATGACGGATCAGTTGTTTCTTAAGCTGGCAGTGGCATATGATATTCTATCTTTATTTATCTTTTCTTTCTAAACCTAGATGGGCAGGGTCGTGCCCCTCCAGCAGATATTTCTGTATTTTGATGTTTTGATTGAAATTACTCTGTAGCCTTTACAATTTATTTAATCAAGGATTATTATTGAAATATTAGATGTCGTGGTTTAGTTTTCTTTTGTTTACTTGTACTTGTATGATGATAATATGTGATATATTTTTCTCATTATTGTATTTGTGAATGTAAAGATCATGTCTAGACATGCATGTGGACACGGTGGACGTAATGGTGGTCGTGGTAACATCAACTTTGAATGTTTAATGGTTTTATTTATTAAATTCATATAGTGTCGTTTGATATGACTAATGACTGGGATCCGAGCTTGTCACGGCCCCACGACGGATTGCCACATGTGGAATTTGCGGGTGTGAAATTAGCTGCCAACGAAGCAAGGATAGTATGTAGACGAAAGGTAGTTCAGTTCAAAGCTCCAGATGGTAGCGAGATATTGGTTTACGAGGATCGCGACGGCTCGTTAACGAACATCATGTCGATGATAAAGGCAGAAAAATATCAAGGGCATGGATGCGAGCCCTACCTGGCCTATGTGATAGACTACAATGTCAAAGTGAAAGAGTTGAAAGATATACCCGTGGTGTGTAATTTTCCGGTGGTGTTCCCTGATGATTTGCCTGGATTACCACCCGATCGGGGGACAGAGTTCCTGGTAGACTTAGTGCCAGGTTCCCAGCCCGTGGCTAAAGCATTGTACCGACTTGTGCCCTTGGAGATGAAAGAGCTAATGATCCAGTTAAGAGCTATTGGATAAAGGTTTTATCAGACCGAGCATTTCTCCTTGGGGTGCTCCGGTGCTGTTTGTAAAGAAGAAAGTTGGTGCCATGAGAATGTGCATCAACCAGAGAGAGTTGAATAAGCGTACAGTAAAGAACAAATACCCGGTACCTCGGATCGATGATTTATTCGACCAACTACAAGGCGCGAAATAGTTCTCCAAGATAACTTAGGTGACGGTCAGGATATCATCAGTTAAAGGTAAAAGAAGAGGATATACCGAAAACGGTGTTTCGCACGCGGAATGGACATTACGAATTCCGCATGACGTCCTTCGGTTTGACGAATGCTCCAGTAGCATTCATGAGTATGATGAACCAGGTGTGCAGACCAATGCTGGACAGATCGGTGGTAGTATTCATAGACGACATACTCATTTATTCGAAAAGTGAAGTCGATCATGCCAGTCACCTAAGAGAGGTACTAGAGACATTGCAGAAAGAAAAGTTGTATGCTAAGTTTTCAAAGTGCGAGTTTTGGCTTAAGGAAGTTCAATTCCTAGGTCACGTTATCAAACGCAGAAGGAATTATGGTTGACCTGGAAAAGATCATGGCCGAAAAGGAATGGGCAATCCCGAAGACACCGACTGAGATCCGAAGTTTTCTGGGATTGGCAGGTTACCATCGAAGGTTCATTCAGGACTTCTCAAGAATCGCTTGGCTTTTGACGAAGTTGACACCCAAAGAAGTAAAGTATGAATGGGATCAGGCACAGTCTGAATCATGTGAAAAGTTGAAGAAAAAGTTGACCCAAGCCCCAGTGTTGACACTACTTGAGGGCAACGAGGATGTGGTGGTATATTCCGATGCTTCAGGTAAAGGGTTAGGGTGTATACTGATTGTAAGGCCCCGAACCAGGCACCCTACAATTGGTTCTCATAACTGGTTAAACTCTTTAAAAACATGTAACTTTCATTTAAATAAACAGCAAGTCTTTCTCAAAATAATTTATCTTTTAAAACTCGTTAACTTTTATAACCTTACCTGACGAATGCATGCGCACCAACCCGAGTAGTCCCACTCCAAAGCCAAGATACCTATCTAGCAGACACACCTACAAAACAATCTAACGTACATACAAAGTCAACTACGCTGAGTGAGTTCTAATAGTTTAATTTAACAAAAGCCAACTCATCTTGTTAATTGTCTACCTCTACTCAAGACCCTCTGGTCATTTGAAAATAGTTGTATAGATTTTCATCATATAAATAACCCTTGTTACCTCATAATATCCCAAGGATTCACCACACCAGGCTCTACCCACCATTTTAACTCAGTAGGTTTCTCCGACATGGAACGAGCTTACTACTCTGATAATATGCAATCTACTATTCATATATTAACCATACACTGGTTAACTCAACCAATTTCTAGACACCGACTTACCCGTCCTAACTAGGAATCTCATAACCCGACTGACTCAACTATTGTACACAGTACTCATCCCGACACAACGGTCAATCTAACTCGACACATCAGATTGATTCCATCTATTTATCACATCAATATCATCTCGTACACAATTAATATAACTCATCACCTGCATGCAAATTAACACATATATATGCATACAAACACATACCTCGTCATTGCTCCCTTGTCAGGGTTATCCCCGTCGGGATACTCCTCATAAGCTCAGCTACACCCTTGTTACAGGGCCTCGCCACTAATTATAGCGACACACTCGTCATCCATGATGACTACCCAGCCACCCACACGGTGACTATATCATCTACCATACGGTGACTGACACATCACACGTACAATGATGACCCCGAAGGACTCCGTCCTCCACACCACTGTTGACCATACACACGGAAAACAATGCAAGCACACAAAGCAACACATATATATACACATGAAACTACATGGACATGTACTACGACTCACCACCCTTTCACGGATCACTTACGTGTGTAAACCAACACATACTTTAGACGTATCCGTTTAACGTCTTGACACATTACCCAACTCTTTTCGAATAATTAATTATACAACACACAAACATCCTGACTTCTAGCCAGTACATACTATGGACACCCCATAGACCCCTGCAAACACGATACCCGCCGTGTCACGAGGACAACGACACAACTACACACAACATCGAACACATGACGCTTAATATCATACTAGCATTTACTTGACTCGTTAATGAACCACGTACAGGTTCCCATGCTAACTCTCCTTATATACCCCTCACAGGTTCAACTAAATTCTTGACTAACTCATAAGATGACACACGCAGATCATCACACTCTTGTACACCCATCCTAAGGACCCCACAATGACCCTTAGCTTCATTATTACATAACGATGTCATAAAACACTTCATGTTTAAATCATAACTCGTAATATGTTCGTTTAATAAAACATGTGAGCATGTACGATAGCCCCAAAATAGTAAAACGTTTAAAAGAGGGGATTAGAAACTCACAGTTGTTAAGTCAAAATTCTGACCCTGCTCCCCGATCACTAGCTCGAATTCCGAACCTGTCAAATGTCCGATTTAAGGTTCAGATTACGTCCCATAGGTACGTCAAGTAACGTATAATAATAAATAAATTCTTGACATTCGTCTCGTCATCGTCACGTCCCCATGAAACCCTGGTTTCATGCGTTTACGCTACCCGGACCGTCATTTCCCCGCTGGAAACCCGCCTACTAGAACTGGGTTACGTGCATTCACGTACACGTGACTATGCAAAGCTCCAAGCCCACAATACACGCATACTCGAACCGGGTTCTCCCTACATGCATGCAAGTCATGCAAACCCTAACTACGCAAGAACCTCACCCGAGCTCGCCCATGCACCATCACGGTACCACCATCACCGTCGATCAACACCCCGGTGGTCACCACACCATCCTTCGTTTCCCCACCGTGGACCCCTACACGTACACCGCCATCCGGTCACCTTCATCGTGTACAACTAACCAAACAAAACTATCCTTCACAATCATGCACCTCGCCCTACACGGCTGCCACCCCCGCCGTTCTACACCTCGTGCCACCACGACGTTGCCGCCACGGCTTGTCATAGCCGTTGCCAAACACCAACGCCGCGTCACTCCTTCTTCTCCGCTGTCGGAGTTCTCGGCTAACCGTTCCTACCATCATCAATAATCATCGAGCACCCCCCTTTGTCATACACCATCCGTTGCCCCTACCACCATTGCCCACGGTTGTACCCGGTACCACCTCTCATGTCTTCCTCCCCGACCACCATAAACACGAAGAGACCCTAATTTCGGTTACTAAATCAAACTAAGCATGTAAGAGGAGAAACTGTGAGAATAGGCATTACCTGCTCGCGTTCCGGAGTCACCTTACCGGACCCACTACTTGCCGTCGTTCTTTTCCCTTTGCGAGTTCCGCCTAGCCGTCGCACACCACCCTCTAGGTAGATTATTGCCTAGGGTTTTAGCTTAAGGTGTTTTAATACCCTTGAAAGTTCCTTTCGGGTCCATCTTAACCCGTTTAATGCGTTCCCAACCCGAACCTTTAAAATAACGGCTAATTGGGCCCTTTACCCTTATACACCAAACACCACGTGAAACCATTATAGTCAAAGTTGTAATGGAAATAAGGCCATGCTCCCTCATTGACCCGACCTATTTAGATAGATAAGTTTTAGGGATGTTACAAGTCTACCCCCCTTAAAAGAGGGTTCGTCCTCAAATCCTGTGTCGGCACAAGCCGCCCCGACATATCCTTTTGTCATCAATTGTGCACCAAATTCATTCGGTGTCAAACATTCACCTGGACACTATCTGCTTCATTACTTTGCTTGTACTACGACCATCCTCATGTCTAAGGACAGTTTTCGTTCTTCCCTATTGAAGTCGTCATACTTCTCACCTCATACCTTGATCACCATCCTGCGATGAGTTTTCAAACTCAAGCCCACTGCTTACCCATAAGGGTATTACTTATGCCCTTCCCTGATGATCTCCAATAGTTTGTACAAAGCTACACTGGTTTCCACAAAATTCCTTTACCATAGTATCTCTTTACTTCATTACAATGCGATCACCGACTGCATCTCGTTTATAATTTACGAACACGAAGTCCGTCTGCTCACCAGCCTCAGCTATTCATCATTCCGTCCAGGGAAAGCATCCCTATTCATCTGGTGTCTCGCCTCGACTAAATTCCTTATATGGAACGTGTTCCATGAAGATCCTTTGTCACCTTGTTTACTTCGTGCTGAAATCTTCAACGTCATCACTTTAATCTCATCATGGATATCGCTGGTCCAGTGTCTACGTAATCGCTTTCATCACTAACTCCTCAGCCCCGCCCATTGGCTTCTTGCTCCGAATTCCCGAGATATAAGCATTGGCATCTCATAAGAGCAATTCATTGGTCGCCTAGAAGACGTCAAAACTCCTCGCACCACATCGATGTATCAAAGTCGAGAAAATCGTCAAGATAGAAATACTATACTTGAGCATACTGGCCACCCGTACTATGCACGACTAAGCGTGTACTATAAGGACACACACCGACACACATATCTACAGAACACACAATGTTCTACATATGTACTGGTAACCCCAAACTCTAAACACACATCACGTGCACATACACAACTGCTAGATCTGAGTAAATCTACGTGCATAAAATATGACCTCGTCATTTATCAACACACAAACTCCTTAACCTTACCTCTGACTCACTACAACGGTAGCCCCTGCCACACGTCATCATATACTCATACATAGTTTACTCGGTCGTACCCATACGGGTCGTACCCATACTTCAAGATAACACACAACTCAGTCTAGATACAAAACATCACTCTAAATATTCATACACATAAGATATAAAATATCTTACTTCCCCACATGATCTGGTCCTGAACATGTATACTTAGATATAAGGTATGTAACTACAATTTCCCACAGGACCTTGTCCTGAACATTTATACATACTAACGATGTATACTCAAGATTTCCCACAGGCCTCGTCCTGAACAGTTACACAAGCTGCAACACACCCCTTACACTTCAAACATCATCTAAACATAACACATAGGTGACACTATCTTAAGACCGTAGACACACAAAATTAATCAAAACTCATGTCTACACAAGTCTACTCATACAGTCTAATCAACCAAGCTCTAACATCACATCAAAGATTACATTTAGTATGAACTCACATTGTTCAAAAGGTAATCATATAATCACACATAACTGACACTAAATTTCACACTGTACCCACATTAGTACGCTATCATAAGCACAACTATCATTAATCATACCCAAATCGTCCCACGATATAATTCGCAATCAATGTCAAAATCAAATAGTCAATATTTGAAATAAACATCACACCACGTAATCGCCTAATAAATCAAAACGTTAAATCACCCCACGATCTCTCGTGACAACCGTCACATCCAAAAGTCATCTGGATGTCCAATTTCTCAAACAACGCCCGCAAAATTACTACGGGACCCCCTAAGGTGTATCTAGCGAGTCCTCCCCTGGTTCCTCCTGAAACAGAGCTCTCTTAACCGCCACAAGTGGTCGGTCTCTCAAACATGCAGGTCCACATCATGGAGGAAAATCGCGTACAGCTGGCACTACTCTCCCTTTCCATCCTGTTTTTCCAATCATTGATCCACGGGGTATGTCGCCGACCGAAGCTCTAGTCACACTTGGCATGAGAAGCACAAACACTCCTCCCTTCTCATTAGCAGTTTCATCCGCATCAGTCGTCGTCTTCTGCATTCCTGTTAGTAAGAGTTCCATGCTTGTCCAATTTCGTACGCTTTATCTTAGCCACCTAATCATACTCAAGATAGAACGTTGGAGTGATTACTCTAGGCATCAAATTCAGAATATGAGAGTAATCATAGACTGCCAAATCACGGTGATCAAATGCAATTTGGTGGTCCACATTACTACTCGGATTCTAAACCTTCCCCATTATATTCACACTAGCTTTCTATCTTTCACACACCCCGAATGCACATGCATCCCACACAATAATCGAGCAAGTCATCATCTTATCACAATTTCACACCATCCAAGGTTACATAAAAAATTACTAAATCATATCGACACACTAAACTATCTCACATAGTTACAATTAAAGCTACTCCACATTACTCAACTCACATAATAGTATCATTTAATCACACACAACTTCACGTATGTCTACATACTACTACAACACTTGGCACACATCATGATCCCACACGAAACCATAAATCACTTACTCACACCAATCACTTTACCTAGTGTGATACTACATAAATGGTAAATAATAATTACTGCTCAACTCAAAAGACGTACCTCTTGGCCTGCGGTTACTCGTGGTGGCATTCGTTTCACCCTTGTCCCACTTTCAGTTTATGTTAAGGCATTTTATTTGTTTGAAAACACTAGTTTTCTCTTAAACCTCGGCTCTGATACCAACTTGTAAGGCCCCGAACCAAGAACCCTACAGTTGGTTCTCATAACTTGGTATACTCTTTAAAAACATCTAACTATCATTTAAATAAACAACGAAAGTCTTTCTCAAAATAATTTATCTTTTAAAACTCGTTAAATTTCATAACGTTACCTGACGAATGCATGCGCACCAACCTGAGTAGTCCCGCTCCCAAGCCAAGATACCTCATCTAGCAGACTCACCTGCAAAACAATCTAACGTACACACAAAGTCAGCTACGCTGAGTGAGTTTTAATAGTTTTATTTTAACAAAAGCCAACTCATCTTGTTAATTGTCTATCTCTACTCTAGACCCTCTGGTCATTTGAAAATAGTTGTATAGATTTTCATCATATAAATAACCCCAGTTACCTCATAATATCCCAAGGATTCACCACTCCAGGCTCTACCCACCATTTTAACCCAGTAAGTTTCTCTGACATGGAACGAGCTTACTACTCTGATAACACGCAATATAGTATTCATATATTAACCATACACTGCTTAACTCAACCAATCTCTAGACGCTGACTTACCCGTCCTAACCAGGACTCTCATAACCCGACTGTCTCAACTATTATACACAATGTACTCATCCCGACACAACGGTAAACCTAACTCGACACATCAGATTGATTCCATCTATTTATCACATCAATATTATCTCATACACAATTAATATAACTCATCACCTGCATGTAAATTAACACATATATATATGCATACAAACACGTACTCATCATTGCTCCCTTGTTAGGGTTATCCACGTCAGGATACTCATCATAAGCTCAGGTACACCCTTGTTACAGGGCCTTGCCATTATATATAGCGACACACTCGTCATCCATGATGACTACCCAGCCACCCACATGGTGACTATATCATCTACCATACGGTGACTGACACGTCACACGTACAATGATGACCCCGAAGGACTCCGTCCTCCATACCACTGTTGACCATACACATGGACAATAATGCAAGCACACAAAGCAACACATATATACACATGACACTACCTGGACATGTACTACGACTCACCACCCTTTCACGGATCACTTACATGTGTAAACCAACACATACTTTAGACATATCCGTTTAACGTCTTGACACATTACCCAACTCTTTTCGAATAATTAATTATAATACACACAAACAACATACTGACTTCTAGCCCGTACATACTATGGACACCCCATAGACCCCTGCAAACACGTTACCCACCTTGTCACGAGGACAACGACACAACTAAACACAACATCAAACACATTACGCTTAACAACATAGTAGCATTTACTTGACTCGTTAATGAACCACGTACGGGTTCCCATGCTGACTTTCCTTATATACCCGTCACAGGTTTAACTAAATTCCAGACTAACTCATAAGATGACACACGCAGATCATCACACTCTTGTACACCCATCCCAAGGACCCCACAATGACCCTTAACTTCATTATTACATAACGTTCTCATAAAACACTTCATGTTTAAATCATAACTCGTAATACGCTCGTTTAATAAAACATGTGAGCATGTACGATAGCCCCAAAATAGTAAAACGTTTAAAGGAGGGGATTAGAAACTCACAGTTATTAAGTCAAACATCTGACCCTGCTCCGCGATCACTAGCTCGAATTCTGAACCTGTCAAATGTCCGATTTAACGTTCAGATTACGTCCCATAGGTACGTCAAGTAACGTATAATAATAAATAAATTCTCGACATTCGTCTCGTCATCGCCACGTCCCCATGAAACCCTGGTTTCATGCTTTTACCCTACACAAACCGTCATTGCCCCGCTCGAAACCCGCCTACTATAACTGGGTTACGTGCATTCACGTGCACGTGACCATGCAAAGCTCCTACCCCACAATACGTGCATACTCGAACCGGGTTCTCCCTACGTGCATGCAACCCATGAAACCCTAACTCTGCACGAACCGCAGTCGAGCTCCCCCATGCACCATCACGGTACCACGTCATCCTTCGTTTCCCCACCGTGTACCCCTACACGTACACCGCCATCCGGTCACCTTAATCGTGTACGGCTAACCAAACAAAACTATCCTTCACCACCATGCACCTCGCCCTACACGTCTGCCACCCCCGCCGTTCTACACCTCGTGCCACCACGACGTTGCCGCCACTACTTGTCATAGCCGTTTCCGAACACCACCGCCACGTGACTCCTTCTTCTCCACTGACGAAGTTCTCAGAAAACCGCCCCTACCCTCGTCAATCATCAACGAGCACCCCTTCGTCATACACCATCTGTGGCCCCTGCCACCATTGCCCACGGTTGTACCCGGTACCACCACTCATATCTTCCTCCCCGACCACCACAAACACGAACAAACCCTAATCTCGGTTACTAAATCAAAATGAACGTGTAAGAGGAGAAACGATGAGAATAGGCATTACCTGCTCGCGTTGCGGAGTCACCTTACCGGACCCCCTCCTTGCCGTCGGTCTTTTCCCTTTGCGAGTTCTTCCTAGCCGTCGCACACCACCCTCTAGGTCGATTATGGCCTAGGGTTTTAACTTAAGTTGTTTTAATACCCTTTAAAGTTCCTTTCGGGTCCCTCTTAATTCGTTTAATGCGTTCCCAACCCGAACCTTTAAAATAACGGCTAAATGGGTCCTTTACCCTTATACACCAAACACCACGTGAAACCATTATAGTCAAAGTTGTAAAGAAAATAAGGTCATGCTCCGTCATTGACCTGACCTATTTACATAGATAAGTTTTTGGGATGTTACACTGATGCAAAGGGGAAAGGTGATCGCGTATGCGTCATGATAGTTAAAGGTTCATGAAGTCAACTACCCGACTCACGACCTTGAGCTCGCGGCAGTTGTCTTTGTATTAAATATTTGGAGGCATTACCTCTATGGAGTAAAGTGCAACAATTATTCAGCTCACAAGAGCTTGAAGTATTTATTCGAGCCAAAAGACTTAAACATGCGACTTAGAAGGTGGTTGGAGATATTAAAGGATTATGATTGTGAAATCTTGTACCACCCGGGAAAGGCGAATGTGGATGCCGACGCCCTAAGCCGAAAGGATAATCAACCTCCTATTAGGGTGAAAGCATATCAGTTGGTGGTGATACTAGATTTTATGACCGAGTTAGAAAGAGCGTAGACAAAGGCAATCAAGGTAGAAAATATAAGGATTAAACGAATGGCCGGTCAGCAGGAAAAGTTAGAAATAAACACTTATGGAGTAAGGACCCGATGTGATCGTATGTGGTACCGAATGGCGGAGAACTTAGGGCCAAAGTACTTGAATAGAACCATAATTCTCGATATTCCATCCACCCGGGAACCACGAAGATGTATCAGGATTTGAAAAAGAGTATTGGTGGCCTAACACGAAGAACGACGTGACAGAATACGTGAGTAAGTGTCTGACTTGCTCACATGTTAATGCTAAACATCGAAAACCATACGGAAAGATCCAGCCTCTGGACAGACCTAAATGGAAGTGGGAGCATATTACCATTGACTTTATTGCAAAGCTGCCTCGTACAACTAAAGGCCATGATGCGATTTGGGTAATAGTGGATCGTTTAACAAAGAATGCGCAATTCATGCCGATCCATGAAACTTATTCATCCGAGAAACTGGCTGAAGTGTGTATCAACGAGATAGTTGCGGGACATGGTGTACCCCTGTCAATTGTATCTGACCGGGACACACGGTTCCCATCGAGGTTCTAGAAATGATTTCATTAGGCAATGGGTACGAGATTGAACACCAGCACGGCTTATCACTGACAGACGGATGGTCAGTCGGATGGTTAGTCGGAGTGGACCATCCAAACGTTGGAGGATATGCTCTTCGCATGCATTATAGACAGATGGTCCGTCGAATAGTCACCTACCTTTGGCAGAATTCTCCCAACAACATATATCACTCCACTATTGATATGCCGCCTTATGAGATGTTGTACAGTAGAAGATGCCGCACCCCGGTCTATTGGGGTGACATAGGACAGAAAGAGCTGGCAAGCTTAGAGGTAGTCAAGAAAACCTCTAAAAGTTTGACCAGATTAAAGCTCGAATGAAAGTAGCATAAGTTCGCCAAAAATCTTACGCAAATAAGAGGCGGAGACTCATCGAGTTCAATGTCGGGGATCAGGTGTTGTTAAAAGTATCTCATTGGAAGGGAATCATTCGATTCAGAAAGAGAGGGAAACTGAGCCCAGGGTTTGTCAGAACTTTCAAGATTCTGGCACAGATTGGGAAGTTGCTTACCGGCGAGATTTGCCTGACGAGTTGAGTGGGATCCACCCAACTTTACATGTGTCACACTTGCGTAAGTCTAGCTGACGAATCAGCTCACGTGCCACTTAACGACATCGAAGTAGATAATAGCCTCAATTATAGTGAAGAACCGGTGGCCATACTAGATAGAAAAGAGAAGTAGTTACGAAACAAAGCAATTCAGTTGGTTAAAGTACAATGAAAACATTGTTGAGGATCAGAAGCTACTTGGGAGACCGAAGCAGAAATGAAGGAGTCGTACCCTCATCTATTTGACCTGTGAAAGGTTTCGAGGATGAAACCTTTCGTAAACGGGGTAGACTTGTACATCTTATAATCTATAATAAAAGAAATAAGAGTTTATGAATGAGATTGTGGAAAATAAATGAAAGGAATTTAAACGAGACAAAGGGAGGAAGCGCACGGGCTTGTGGTCGCCACTTAGGACGAATCAGAGAAAAAGGGGAAAGCTTAAGCCCTAGCCTCCCCTCTCCTTTTCCATTCACCATCTTCATATTCCTTGTCTAGAGAGAGAGTAGAGAGAGAAAACTTCAAACCTCACTCGAGATCGTTGCAATAAATCACAGGAGGTAGGAGAAGAAAGGATCACGCGAAAACATGTATCAAAATGTTCTCAGATTCGATTTCTAGATCGAAATGGGTTTTTAGGGTTTCGAAGTGGGTTTTCCAAAAAGTTGGGATTTTTACGTATGGATTGGCTTAAAAAGTATGGATCTAGCTTCATGGAAGGTAGATATAGGTTTTGGACGTAAAAAGAATGGAACTTGGATAAAAACGAAGAGATTAGCTAAGAACGGTTGAATCTTCCAAAAACTCGATGAATGGTCCGAAAACGATGAGGTGTCTCCTACCTAGATAAAAACGAAAAGTATTTTAGATACAAAGAGATTTCGGACAGAACGTTTCGAACGAAATAGTTTTTGGACAGATATTTTCGAATGAAATAGTTTTCGGGCAAATTTTTTCGAACGAAACAGTTTTTTGGATAAAAGTCTTTTCAAACAAGTTGGCTTTTGGTCGAAAATGATTTCTTCCGAAATAGATTTCGATCAAAAATGATTTCGGATAGGAGTTTTCGGATGAAGTGTCTTAACTATAGTATATAATGACAAGTTCCGTTCGTGACTCTTGGACAAATCGATTGAAGTTTCATTGCTGATTGAGATAATCCTGTAAAAGTCAAGTGAGTTCTTATTGCCCTTTTTTCCTAACGGTTTTGGGCTGGCAATCGTACTGACAGAACGATAGTTTTTATAGTTAAAGTATGTTTTAAAAGAATTATATATTTTTATAAAAAGAAAGAGAATGAGTAAAGTACTATCTTTGAAATAAATGTTTTAAAGAAAGTAAAGATAGAAAGTAAAAAACGGTAAAGTAGTTGTACTTCGGTATAACTCGATGATGTGCTCTAAATTATACATATATTCCACATCATTTGCATCCCATTAATTGTGAATTTGTCAATACATTGATTGAATTTGTCGCTCATTTAGCTTCTATTTGAATTTCAGAGAACTCTTGGCTTTAAAGGAATAATCAAGCAAATAAGAGGCGCGAAATGAAGAAATTGGACAACTCAGGAGATCAAGCACGGGCCGTGCCCCACCAGGCACGCCCCCGTGCCCCATCAGGCAGAAAAGACAGAAGCCTTCTAGCCAAGCACGGGTCGTGTCCTACCAGGCACACCCCCATGGTCAACTTAGAATTGTACCAGTGTACTATTGTCCCTCGACCAGGTGTAACACGGGGTCGTACCCCACCAAGCACGCCCCCGTGCCCAGTACATGCTCAATACATTCGCGACAGAAAAAACAAAAACGGTTACACTGTGGTCCAAGCATGGGGCCGTGCCTCCTTACTCAGATGGTATAAATAGAGCTCTTTGGCTCATTTGAAGAGAGAGCCCTCTTGGAGAAATTTCACTTACAAAAACACTCAGGAACCAGGCTTGGGAGACCATTTAGCGGCTAAGGAAGGTTCGTTTCATCATCAAATTTCACTTAGAAGATCACTACACTACTCCACTTAGAAACTTTGGCTATATCTTTGATCCAATTATGATTTGCATGTATTCCAATTGTGTTGTTGTTGTTTGCAAGCTCACTATGAGCTAAACATCTTTTCAATCATCTTAGTTAGATGAAGCTTAATTAATTATGTTAAACTTATAACTATGGCTAAAGTTTTATGTTAATGTATTGATAATCTTGTGTTAATCTCTTGATGGATTTGCATGTCTAATTGTTTATGAATCAACTAAAGGTTTATAAATGAGAAATTATACTATATTGGAAAACCTATGAGACTACCATTTATTTATAACTTTATTACCTTTTGGTATAATGTTATAGCTAAGAATTAGGAATAAATCTTTGAAACTTTTGTTGTGAAATGAATATTAAAACATGCAGTCCCTTTAATCGTGTTTAGAAAAACTAAGAGAAATGTTATGATCCTTCTTTGACAATAGTTATGCTAGTTAAAGTATTGATGACTCAAGCTTGAAAATTACATGACTTTGACCTAGAACTTCATAAGTTAAGAAATTACAGCATTTTATCTATTTAAACTAATATTAAGTGGACAACGTGTAATGTACCCATTGATGTCTTTCTTAATGATTATGGGATTAAAAACCTTGACAGGATTCTAATCCGACCGCTTCAAAGAACATTATCGTAATAAAAAACTTTAGTCATATAATCTGTTTCGACATAATTAAAATAAGCGGATTCTAAACTGTGATGATTGTCTCACAAAAATATTTATCACTTTTAATCAATTAAGTCTTTGCGAAATTAATCATTGTCATTTTAGAAAAGAGTTTACAAAAAGAAACTAGAACAACAAATATTTTCACTATTCAATCAAGCAAATTAAAGGTTTGGGTCAAAACGTTAAACTGTGTCCATGGATTGACATCCGGTTCTTATCAATTGTATACTAGCACCCGACAGGTACACTTGCCTGCGTGTGTGTGGTTTAGTTTAGGTGAAAACCAATTTTAAAACCGACATTTGTGTGAAAAATCTTTATTAAAAATATATATACTTCACGCACATCACTCGGCAGTGACAGTGACAGCGATAGATGCCATAATGTTAATATGTGATAGTTTATGTGAATGCATTCTATTTTGTGTAGTAGTGTAATTGCATTGCATAGTAGTTGTATAGTACAAATTCCTACACGCAAGCTAAAGTAGAAGTCTTACCCTGAGGTGTGAGGAAGCTAAAGTAGAAGTCTTACCCTGAGGTGTGAGCAAGCTAAAGTAGAAGTCTCACCCTGAGGTATGAGTAATGCTAAAGAAGTCTTACCCTGAGGCGTAAGCAATGCTAAAGGAGTCTTACACTGAAGTGTAAGCGAGAAAGAAAGTCCCACCCTGAGGTGCGGGTAGTGCTAAAGTAAAAGTCTTATCCTGAGGCGTAAAAGGGATTTTGTCCTCGGACAAGGATCCATATGTGATGGTTACAGTATGTGATAGTCACTTGTTCTGTACAGGTGAAACGATAGTTTGAAAGAGTAAAGAAGGACACCTTCATGAGGTTTTCTCAAAGTAAAGTTTTAATGAAAGACATCAACGGAATAGTTTATGTTTCAAACAATGATTTATGTTATTGGATTATGAGTGTTTTGAATTAAAGACTTCTGCTATAATAGATTCTGATTTCGGTTTAAGAACTATGTTTGTTATGTTTTGTACCAACTATGAGGTGTACCCGTTTGGGGTGTTTCACACGATTTATTTAATTATGTAAAATGGATCATCTGCTATAGTGTTTTGTTTTCTTTATTGTTATAACAATTATCGACGTGTTAATGAACTTATATATATATACATATAAATATAAATATAAATATAAATACAAATATATATATATATATATATATATATACATATATATATATATATATGGTTAGGTTATAGTAAAAAGAGTTTTAAAAATAAGAAGGTTAAGAAGGATTCTAAGCTTGACATGTGTCATTTTATTGTTTTTAAAGGGAGGGCATAATGGTTAATGTGTAATATTACAGGTCAATGTGTAATATACCAGGTAAATGTGTAATACACCAGGTCAATGTGTAATACAAGGTTTGATATTACACAATGATCAGACCTGATATTACATAATGAACTGATATTACACAATGAGCGTATTACACAATGACCTGACATATTTGAGCGAATTACACAATAATGAGGGAATTACACAATGAGCTGGAAAACGTAAAACACAATGATGAAAACATATAACACAAAGATGAAAAATATTTGACACAATGAACTTGTATTACACAATGACCTGACTAATTACATAATGAACTTTTATTACACAATGACCAGACGTGGTATTACACAATGAACTTGTATTACACGATTAACTTGTATTTAGCAATGACCTAACTAACTACACAATGAGTTGGAAAACGTAAAATACAATGATAAATACATATAACACAATGAACTTGTATTACACATTGAACTTGTATAACATAATGAACTTGTATTACACAATGACCTGACTAATTACACAACGAATATGTATTACACAATGACTTGACTAATTGTAAGGCCCCAAACTCGGGAGGCCTCACTCGTTGGATTTACTCATTCACAAACAGTTCTTAAACATGAATATCAAATAACGCAGCGGAAAATTTCATTCAAACATAACGTCATCATTGTTCATACATGCGGAAGCGTAAACATTGTTTAAAACATAATTACATAAACTTAACATAAACAACTCATAACGGGATGCCAGTCTTCATGATCGACCGGGTAACTCTTCTCGCTTTCCAAGCATCACCGTCCATCGTCCATACCTGCCTTAACCTGAATGTGCATACTAAAAAGTCAGCAACCCTGGTGAGTTCTAGCATTTCATAAAAACTTTAACATCAACATTTGCCAAAAACGTATCATTCATTTAGTAAAACCTTTCACAAAAGCATGTAATAATAACATCTTTAAAAATGTTTCGTACCCATATCATCATCAACATCATAATCATAAACACCATTAAACGGATAGTTCTTTAAAACTTTTAACATTCATTTAAGTCATATATTATTATCTAAATCTGTGTTACCCTTCGTTCCGTCATTTAGTATGATATTGCCCCTAAGGCTAACTGCACGAAGACCGACAATACCATACATTCCGTCAATTCCCTTTTTGGTATTGCCCCCAAGGCTAACTGCACGAGGACCGACAATACCCATTCAGTTGCCCTTATGGCTCTCATGTCCATAAACCGACAACTTCCATCGACGGCCACGGCTCACGGCCAATGACACCGTCGGATCATAATTTAACCTTACATAGGGTCACGTTAACCCCTGAGTAACCGTCGTTACTCCCTTTACCAGTTGTACAACATCATAACCATTGACATGCCACAGAGACAATGCCCCTGTTGTTCTTGTGGCAACTATGGCTCGCTGTCCATAATCTACCACAAGGCTGGGAATCTCATTTCCCAGACTTCATTCGTCAATTCCATTCATTCGACAGATTAGATTTGTAATGACTTCTTTAAAACCTTACCTCTTTCTCTTCTCATTAAACATTTCCTCATTTAGACCGTTCATTAAACATTCGTAACCCTTTTTGGCAAAAACACTTCAAAACCTTTCCTTTCGTAAACATCGTTTCGTTAAAACATCATTTCGTTAAACATCATTTCGTTAAACATCATTCCGTAAATCATCATTTCGTTAAAACATCATTTCGTTAAACATCATTTCGTAAGTATGCACACCAGCCCAAAAACATTAACAAAACATTTAAAAGAGGGCTCTAGAACTCACCTTATAAGCTAGTCTCGGTTGTCCTAAACAAAGGTCCAACAACTTCACTTCCGATCTGAATTGATTAGTTAAATACACATCAGACCAATACCGACTCTAACGGTTTAACCCTTCTAAACATACTGACTTCACTTAACCAGTTCTGATGTCTGCGCACTTAGCAAGTGCGCAGACTCTGCTGCCTACGCACTTAGCAAGTGTGCAGACCCCTCTTCCTGCGCACTTAGCAAGTGCGCAGGTCCCTCCTCCTGCTCACTTAGCAAGTGCGCAGGACCTGCTCCGTGCGCACTTAGCAAGTGCACACGACCTGTTCTTCGCGAAAAACCCTAACTTTCGCATTCGGGTCTGATCATGTCAAGATCCCGAACCTGTCGCATTCAAAACGTTCGTTTTCCATTAAGGAACTCAAATCCATGATTATCTTTCAGTTTCATCCGTTCAAACCTTACCTTTTCACCCAAAATCCGAAAAAAACCAAAAAC
Organism: Smallanthus sonchifolius; assembly: GCA_023525975.1. Taxonomy (NCBI): domain Eukaryota; kingdom Viridiplantae; phylum Streptophyta; class Magnoliopsida; order Asterales; family Asteraceae; genus Smallanthus; species Smallanthus sonchifolius. Next base: position 17,565,150 of record CM042019.1, read on the forward strand.
GAACTAAAACTCAGATTTAGGTCGGATTGTTACCTGAATCGAGCTTCTGATCCGGAGGTTCTTCTCACAAGTGCAAGAGACATGAGCGGGTGCAATCTTGTGCGATTCCGACACTTTCTCTCTCTACGGTTTCTCTCTCTCTAGAATTGCAAATGAGAGAAACATGTGGTGATCTTGGCTATTTATAGGGGAGACCTCCCCAAGCCCGGTTCGCGACTGACCTGGCCCGACTTTGACCCGCTTGAACTCGTTAACTTTATTTCTCGACATTTTGAGATGTTACAAGTCTACCCCCCTTATAATAGGTTTCGTCCTCGAAACCTATCACAAGTCAAATAATTGAGGGTACGACTCCCTCATTTCCGCCTCCGTTTCCCATGTAGCCTCTGATCCCTTTCGGTGCCTCCATTGGACTTTAACCAATGGAATAACTTTATTACGCAAACGCTTCTCCTTTCGGTCTAAGATAGCCTCGGGTTCTTCGATGTAATTAAGGCTGTTGTCGACCTCGATGTCAGTAAGTGGTACGTGAGCCGATTCATCCGCCAAACACTTTCGCAAGTGTGATACATGGAAGGTAGGATGAATCCCACTTAACTCATCAGGCAACTCCAACCGATAAGCGACTTCCCCAACCCGTGCCATTATCCTGAACGGTCCGACAAACCTCAGACTTAACTTTCCTCTCTTTCTGAATCGTATGATTCCCTTCCAGGGCGACACTTTCAACATTACTCTGTCCCCAACATCAAACTCGATAGGCCTTCGTCGTCTATCCGCATAGGATTTCTGGCGATCTTGTGCGGCCTTCATTCGAGCTTTGATTTGATCAAACCTTTCCGACGTTTCTTTTATGACTTCCAGACTTCCTAACTCCTTCTGTCCAATCTCACCCCAACAAACCGGGGTCCTGCATCTTCTACCATACAACATTTCATAAGGCGGCATGCCTATAGTCGTGTGATGACTATTGTTGTAGGAGAATTCGGCTAACGGCAGATGACTGTCCCAACTGCCACCGAAGTCGATAATACAAGCACGGAGCATATCTTCCAATGTCTGAATGGTCCTTTCGGACTGACCATCCGTTTGCGGGTGGTATGCCGTGCTGATATTAAGCCTTGTGCCCATCGCCTCATGAAATCTTTTCCAGAACCTCGATGTGAATCGTGTGTCCCGGTCAGATACGATCGTCAAAGGCATCCCATGCCGTGCTACTACTTCGTTGATAAACACTTCTGCTAACCTTTCCGACGAGAACGTCTCGCGAATAGGTAGGAAATGAGCACTCTTCGTTAATCGGTCCACAATTACCCAAATGGTGTCATGACCTTTAGCTGTGCGGGGTAGCTTGGTTATGAAGTCCATGGTAATGTGTTCCCACTTCCATTCTAGTATATCAAGTGGTTGGATCTTTCCATACGGTTTCTGGTATTCAGCCTTTACTTGCGAGCAAGTCAAACACTTGCTTACATACTTCGTTACATCACATTTCATTCCAGGCCACCAGTAGTCCTTCTTCAGGTCTTGGTACATTTTGTTGGTACCGGGATGGATAGAGTAACGAGACTTATGAGCCTCATCCAAGATTTTGGTTCTAAGTTCGCCACCCATAGGTATCCATACCCGTCCATAACGTGTTCTAACACCAAGGGTGTTATATTCCAACTTGTCTTGTTGGCCAACCATTCTTTCCTTCTTTATGTTTTCTTCTTTAAGTGCCTCATCTTGAGCCCTTTCGATTTCGTTCATCACATCCGATGTTACCACCAACTGGCAAACTTTCACTCTAATAGGAGTAGGCACATCCTTTCGGCTTAGAGCGTCAGCCACCACGTTTGCCTTTCCAGGATGGTACATGATCTCACAGTCATAATCCTTCAGGAGTTCCAACCATCGTCTCTGCCTCATATTAAGCTCCTTTTGTTCGAAGAAGTACTTCAAACTTTTGTGGTCGGAGTAAATAGTAAACTTCACCCCGTACAGGTAGTGCCTCCAGATTTTCAATGCAAATACGACAGCAGCAAGTTCCAAATCATGAGTCGGATAGTTGACTTCGTGAACTTTCAACTGCCGCGACGCATACGCAATCACTCTACCGCGTTGCATCAACACACACCCTAATCCCTGACCCGACGCGTCAGAGTATACCACCAGGTCTTCACTGCCTTCGGGAAGGGCCAAGACTGGAGCTTGGGTTAGCTTCTCTTTCAATTCCTTAAACGCCTCATCCTGGGTCGAACCCCATTCGTACTTTGCCTCTTTCCGAGTCAACTTTGTCAATGGAGAAGCTATTTTCGAGAAATCCTGGATGAATCTCCGATAGTAGCCTGCCAATCCCAAGAAACTGCGGATTTCAGTTGGCGTCTTAGGAATGTCCCATTCCCTTACCGTCACTATCTTTGCTGGTTCAACCATAATGCCGTTCAGGTTAATGATGTGACCTAGGAATTGGACTTCCCTAAGCCAGAACGCACATTTGGAGAACTTAGCATACAACTTCTCCTTCTTCAGAGCTTCCAATACTTCCTTTAAGTGACACGCGTGATCACCCTCATTCTTGGAGTAGATAAGGATTTATCGATGAACACTATTACCGATCGATCCAGCATCGGTCGACACACCCTATTCATCAAATCCATGAATGCTGCAGGGGCGTTCGTCAATCCAAAAGACATTACGCGGAACTCAAAGTGTCCATAACGTGTGCGAAATGCCGTTTTCGGTATGTCTTCTTCCCTCACCTTCAACTGATGGTACTCGGATCGAAGGTCGATCTTTGAGAACCAATTTGCGCCTTGTAATTGATCGAACAGGTCGTCGATCCTTGGTAACGGGTACTTGTTCTTCACGGTACGTTTGTTCAACTCGCGATAATCAATACACATTCTCATCGAACCGTCTTTCTTCTTTACGAACAACACCGGAGCACCCCAAGGCGAGATGCTCGGTCGTATAAATCCTTTCTCAAGTAACTCGTCTAGTTGCGTCATTAGTTCCTTCATCTCTACTGGTGCTAGTCGATATGGAGCCTTAGCCACGGGCTGGGCATCTGGTACTAAGTCAATTCGGAACTCAATTTCTCTATCGGGTGGTATCCCAGGCAAATCCTCTGGAAACACCTCCGGGTACTCACGTACCACGGGTACATCGTCTAGTTCCTTCACTTCCTTACACTTGTCAATCACATACACCAAATAAGCCTCGCATCCGCGCCTCAAGTAATTTGTTGCCTTAATCATTGAGATAACGTTTGGCATCGGGGCGTCACGATCTCCAAAAACCTCGACTTTGCTACCATCCGGAGCCTTGAGTCGGATTATCTTTCGTTTACATATAATTTGCGCTTCATTGGCAGTTAGCCAATCCATGCCTAACACGACATCGAACCCTCCCAAAACCATAACACACAATCTGACAGGGAACCTATGACCTTCTATTTTTATCGTGGAGTTTTCAACTACATCGGTTACTCTTGCAGTTCTACCCTCAGCGGTTTCTACGCTAAAGGCCCTTTCTAACTTACTGACAGTGTACTTCACGCGTTTACAAAAAGTCGAAGATATAAAACTCTTACTGGCACCCGAATCAAATAACACAGAAACAAGAGTGTTGTCAAGGACGAACGTACCTGACGCCACGTCGGGGTCCATTCTGGCCTGGTCTTGCGTCAGCGCGTACGCACGAGTCTTTGCTCGGGGCCTCTCTTCCCTCTTCTCCGGGCCTTTCCCCTTCCCGGCTTCACCCATTCTTGGTTTGGTGCATTCCCGGCTCAGATGACCGGCATCCCCACAGTTATAGCACTTGTAGTGTTGTGTGCACTCACGGGAGTAGTGCCCGGTCTTGCCACACTTAAAGCACAAGTTAGATCCCAATCTACATTCACCCACATGCTCCTTTCCACACTTCCTACAAACAGTCGGCTCATCCACCCGAGCCCTTTTATCGCGAGCCCCAAACATCTTTCCACCAGTTCGCTTGTTTGAGAAGCTCGGTCTCTTCTTTGGTTCCTCGATGGCGACGACATTCAGTGCCAGATCATCAAATACTACGTCGCTCAGTTCTACTACCGAATCATAGGTAGTAGGGGCGTTTGCCTTAACATAGGTGCGGACCTGGTCCGGCAACCCTTGAATGTAGCAGGAAATTTTTCTCTCCTCCGTCGTAACAAGATGTGGCACCAGACGTGCCAGTTCATTGAATCGGGTTGTGTACTGCCGGTGCGTCATGCTCCCGGCCTTCAAACCCAGAAATTCCCTCTCTACCTTCTCAATCTCGTTCCTCGGGCAGAAATTCTTGATCACCAAAGTTTTCAAGTCAGCCCACATCATCGAGTCAACAACATCATCCCCCTTAGCCTGACGTACACCTTCCCACCAGTGGGATGCTTCCTCCCTCAAGGAGTTAGCAGCAAACTTCACTACTTGATTAGCTCGACACTCGCTCAGACGGATGGCGGCTTCCATACGTATTACCCAATCAAAGGTAGCCACCGCGTCCTTCTTCCCAGTCAGGACCGGCGGGTCACATGCCTTAAAGGACTTATAGTCGCATCCGCGAGCAGGCGGTGCGTTGTCGGTCTCGTTGTTCTGGGCACCAGTTGCCGCACTAGATCCGCCTTCCCCACTAACTTTCTTTAATGCCTCAGCCAACAGACTTGGCAGAGAATTCTTCATCAACTCGGAGAACTCTCAAGCTATGGCTGCTCTCACTTCTGGTTCAAAAGTGAAAGGTTGTTCTGCAACCTATGTCTGCTCGGTTCCATGCACACTAACCTCAGGTTCAGTGTGAACGCTTCCTTCTTCACTGTGCTCTTGGCGCGCAGGAATCCTGCCACGCCCACCATTTCGACCGTCGGTACGACCACCGGTACGGCCACCACGCCTTCCGTTCCCTCTCCTCGCCATTTCGTTCTATAAGACAAGAAATCCAACGTCATCACGCTAGTTAACAAATAAAATTCAATAAGTACTGTAAGATGTTAATATACACTGGCCATCTGCAATTAACCATTACACTACCTTTCGATTTCTATTTGACCACCTTTGTGATTCCATCAGAACACAAGTCCTTTCCTAACTCTTTCTAAGGCATACTACATACATATACTCTACTTTTCATACCTGATGCTGTGGCTCGAGTTACCCGTACTAGCATCCGCTTTCGGTCCCATTCAAAGTTTAAGTTCAGACACTGGGAGTGTCCGAATCTCTCAAACTATTGCTCTGATACCAACTTGTAAGGCCCCAAACTCGGGAGGCCTCACTCGTTGGATTTACTCATTCACAAACAGTTCTTAAACATGAATATCAAATAACGCAGCGGAAAATTTCATTCAAATATAACGTCATCATTGTTCATACATGCGGAAGCGTAAACATTGTTTAAAACATAATTACATAAACTTAACATAAACAACTCATAACGGGATGCCAGTCTTCATGATCGACCGGGTAACTCTTCTCCCTTGCCAAGCATCACCGTCCATCGTCCATACCTGCCTTAACCTGAATGTGCATACTAAAAAGTCAGCTACCCTGGTGAGTTCTAGCATTTCATAAAAACTTTAACATCAACATTTGCCAAAAACGTATCATTCATTTAGTAAAACCTTTCACAAAAGCATGTAATAATAACATCTTTAAAAATGTTTCGTACCCGTATCATCATCAACATCATAATCATAAACACCGTTAAACGGATCGTTCTTTAAAACTTTTAACATTCATTTAAGTCATATATTATTATCTAAATCTGTGTTACCCTTCGTTCCGTCATTTAGTATGATATTGCCCCTAAGGCTAACTACACGAAGACCGACAATACCATACATTCCGTCAATTCCCTTTTTGGTATTGCCCCCAAGGCTAACTGCACGAGGACCGACAATACCCATTCAGTTGCCCTTATTGCTCTCATGTCCATAAACCGACAACTTCCATCGACGGCCACGGCTCACGGCCAATGACACCGTCGAATCATAATTTAACCTTACATAGGGTCACGTTAACCCCTGAGTAACCGTCGTTACTCCCTTTACCAGTTGTACAACATCATAACCATTGACATGCCACAGAGACAATGCCCCTGATGTTCTTGTGGCAACTATGGCTCGCTGTCCATAATCTACCACAAGGCTGGGAATCTCATTTCCCAGACTTCATTCGTCAATTCCATTCATTCGACAGATTAGATTTGTAATGATTTCTTTCAAACCTTACCTCTTTCTCTTCTCATTAAACATTTCCTTATTTAGACCGTTCATTAAACATTCGTAACCCTTTTTGGCAAAAACACTTCAAAACCTTTCCTTTCGTAAACATCGTTTCGTTAAAACATCATTTCGTTAAACATCATTTCGTTAAACATCATTTCGTTAAACATCATTCCGTAAAACATCATTTCGTTAAAACATCATTTCGTTAAAACATCATTTCGTTAAACATCATTTCGTAAGTATGCACACCAACCCAAAAACATTAACAAAACATTTAAAAGAGGGCTCTAGAACTCACCTTATAAGCTAGTCTCGGTTGTCCTAAACAAAGGTCCAACAACTTCACTTTCGATCTGAATTGATTAGTTAAATACACATCAAACCAATACCGACTCTAACGGTTTAACCCTTCTAAACATACTGACTTCACTTAACCAGTTCTGATGTCTGCGCACTTAGCAAGTGCGCAGACCCTGCTTCCTGCGCACTTAGCAAGTACGCAGACTCTGTTGCCTGCGCACTTAGCAAGTGCGCAGACCCCTCTTCCTGCGCACTTAGCAAGTGCGCAGGTCCCTCCTCCTGCGCACTTAGCAAGTGCGCAGGACCTGCTCCGTGCGCACTTAGCAAGTGCACACGACCTGTTCTTCGCGAAAAACCCTAACTTTCGCATTCGGGTCTGATCATGTCAAGATCCCGATCCTGTCGCATTCAAAACGTTCGTTTTCCATTAAGGAACTCAAATCCATGATTATCTTTCAGTTTCATCCGTTCAAACCTTACCTTTTCACCCAAAATCCGAAAAAAACCAAAAACGAACTAAAATTCAGATTTAGGTCGGATTGTTACCTGAATCGAGCTTCTGATCCGGAGGTTCTTCTCACGAGTGCAAGAGACACGAGCGAGTGCAATCTTGTGCTATTCCGACACTTTCTCTCTCTACGGTTTTTCTCTCTCTAGAATTGCAAATGAGAGAAACATGTGGTGATCTTGGCTATTTATAGGGGAGACCTCCCCAAGCCTGGTTCGCGACTGACCCGGCCCGACTTCGGCCCGCTTGAACTCGTTAACTTTATTTCTCGACATTTTGGGATGTTACACTAATTACACAATGAACTTGTATTACACAATGACCAGACATGGTATTACACAATGAACTTGTATTACACGATGAACTTGTAATACACAATAACCTGACTAACTACACAATTAGCTGGAAAACGTAAAACACAATGATAAATACATATAACACAATGAACTTGTATTACACATTGAACTTGTATAACACAATGAACTTGTATTATACAGTGACCTGACTAATTACACAATGAACTTGTATTACAAAATGACCAGACGTAGTATTACACAATGAACTTGTATTACACGATAAACTTGTATTACACAATAACCTGACTAACTACACAATGAGCTGGAAAACGTAAAACACATTGATAAATACATATAACACAATGACCAGACGTGGTATTACACAATGAACTTGTATTACACAATGAACTTGTATTACACATTAAAATTTGTATTACACATTGACCTGGCTAATTACACAATGAGCTGAAAAATGTAAAAAAAAAATTTGTTTTTGTTTATAACGACACTATACTCGTTTTAAAGATAAAAAACGCTCGTTTTGTATGGTGTAATTTTTTTTTAAAAATAATGTCGTATGTAAAAGTTATGAACGTTTAAAAATGAGGGGGGAACTTGATAAAAAGTCAACAAAAGTGGCTAAGACTAAAATAGCCTTCCAATAACTTTTTCTTCTACAATTTAATCTCAACCATTAAATCTTTTCTACGATTTGATCTAATAGCCCTAAATCCTTCTCACCCTTCTTACAATTAAATTTTTTTTATCTGAACCTAATCCTATATATATATATATATATGACTCACACCATAGTGTAAAAAGTTACACCGGTTATAAACGCCCCTAGACTTACGAATTTACAAAAATGCAAAAATAAACATGACGTTGTATTGATTTAATAATGTTATGTATAATTTTTTTTATTTGTATCAATTTTGACGAAGTTAATTGAGTTAACACAATAACAGTGGGTTAACAATGAAACCTTACCCTATATATATGTGTGTGTGTGTGCGCGCGCGCGCGTGCGTGCGTGCAATATATATATATGTGTGTGGGCGATGCGTGTGCGTGCATGCATGTGTGTGTCAGGGGCCTTTTTTCTAAACGGCAAAATTTTATATATAAATAAATAAGTAGACGGGGCGAAACTTACAAAACCATAACTAAATTATGATCGACCCAGAAAACTACACCAAAACTTAAAGTAACCAACTAAAACAATACCTAATGTGCTCGTACACGTAAACACCGAACATAACCTCTACAACCGAAACCCATTCTTAGAAAATACGAACCCACGAACCACTGCGCACACCCGCTGCCCAATGCCACAAACATAAAAAGATCTAATCACATTTATCAGTAAACTTTTCACCAAACCTTAGCATCAGATTCTCAAGGACATTTTTACTTCCTTCTATGTCATATCCTAACGCGTTCCCTTTTTCAGTAAGTCGAGTTATCCCATTTATCAAAAAAATACCATTAGTAGTCCTACTATCAATATCTTTTTTTCCCACTAGCCTCCATAGGAATCTCATTTGCAATGATTTTATGACTAACCTTAGGACCAACTGCATCGACATAATCAAGTCATGAACATGATTATTCCGGGACACCACTTAAATTATTAGCTAAATTACCATTGTTCCGAACTATCGGCGTAGGCGACTCTTCTTTCCCTGATTTGGTCGAACCAACCTTTTGAAACTTGGAGTTACCATCATGTTTCCGAGAAGAAGCAGATGACCGAACTAAACCTGAGTAGAATTGATGAAACATTCTTTAGCGACAAGGAAGGCTACCTCGACGTAAAAGTACTAATCCGTCTATCTATTTACTTACCTATCAAACACTTCAAACTGAGTACATCTCATAGTTGGCACAAAACATGAAAAATACATTGTTCTTAAACTAAAATTCAGAATCTATTACAGCGGAAGTTTTTCTCTAAAACATAAGGAATTCACAAGGAATTAAAAACTTTATACATCATTGTTCATAACTATCAAACTATCGGGAATGTCAGTTTTTAATTTGAGTAGCCTACCAGCCATGATATCCAAGCTATTATAGCTTCTCGGATCTATCTTTCTCTAGCCTGATGTGCATACTAAAAGTCAGCTAACGCGGGTGAGTTAAGAAAAGAGGTTTCATTATAACATACCATTCGTAAAACATAGTTTAACGAAATCATAATCTGTCAAACTTTATCATACTTTTTTATACATAACAAGTCATACATTTTAAAAGTCTAAAACTGTATCATTCTATAAACGTCTCTGTTTGTTCCCATAGGAACCCATACCATACCATACTGTCTATGCATTTATAAGTACATAGATAACCGTCTATACGTAGATAGACACCCGACTATACGTAGATAGCCATCTGACCATGCGTAGATAGCCATTCGTCTATTCGTATATAGACACCCATCTATACATAGATAGACATCCGACTATACGTTGAGAGCCATCCGACTATGCGTAGATAGCCATACAGTGACCGGCGCCACTTGCGTAACCGTCGTTACCCCATACCTTACCGATCGTACAACCCTATCCCATTGACATGCCACAAAGGCACTGCCCCTGTTGTTCTTATGAAAGTCATGAACTCAGGCCATGACGTTGTCACAAGGCTTGTGATAGGCCTAGTCACTTGGACCGAGCCTCTATCTCAAGACTACATACTATATCGTTCCTACTCTGACAGATTACACGATGTATTGACTTTCTTGTTCGTAGTTGTTTATAAAACATTTAGATATATAAACCTTTCTTTCTATGACGTCTTTCTCTTTGTTTGTAAAACATTTAGTTGTATAAACCTTTCTTTTATATAACAATACCCTTTTCTTTGAAAACATAACCTTTCTGTCCTTTTGTAAACATATTATGTCTGTATCATAATTGTTTATAAAATGTTTAGTTGTATAAACCTTTATTTTTCATAAAAACTCCTTCTTTCATGAACATTCACGTTTTAACAATAAAACATATTTATTATAAGACGTTCTCTGTGAGTATGCATACCACCCTAAAATAGTAAATAGGGATTCTTGACTCACCTGGCTATTAAAACTGTCCTGAGTTGGAGGGTCTAAGTTAGGTCGAGTGCTATACGATATGCATGAAAATTAACACACGGAAATTATCAATAACGGCTGGTGTCGCCCATAGTATTGCAAGAGAGTAGTGTCGCCAGACACTAGTGTCGTCAAGGGTAGTGTCGCTAGACTAGTGTTTTCTAACACTAGGGTTGCCAGACAGTGTCGCCAACCTAGTGTCGTCAAAACATCTCTAATGCTTAAATCAAGTCTACGATTAGTGTCGCCCGACTAACACTAGTGTCGCCAGACGAGTACTAGTGTCACACAATGAACATCAAGCATTACAATCAGCGTTTTGATCCAAGATCGTAAGTTTTTACATTCAAATCGTTTGTTTTAACTACCATGAAGCTAGATCTACGGTTTTTAGACCAATTCATATGTAAAAATCCGACCTTTAAAGATTTAACCCCATTTTACCCTAAAACCCCATTTCAAACCAAAACTAGAGATTTTGACTTATTTTTACCTCGAAAACGTGTGTTCCTTCTTGTTCTCTCTTCCATAACTGAATGGAAGAAAGATGGTGTCAAGGGTGATGATTTTCTTCACTTTCTCTCTCTAGATTTCTCTCACTTTCTATCTCTAGATGTTTGGAGAAGATTGAGAATGTGGGTGAAAAGGTTGGGGCGGCTAGGGTTATGGAGCACTCCTCTTTTATTTCGTTTTCTCCTCGATCTTTCTTTTATTTCCATCCCCAAGAATAAGTGACGGTTTTCAGGATGTTACAAGTCTCCCCTCCTTATAAGAGGTTTCGTCCTCGAAACCTGTTTATAACTCAAACAATTGAGGGTACAACTCTTTCATTTCCTCCTCGGCTTCCTATGTAGTCTCTGACCCCTTGCAATGTCTCCGCTATACTTTCCTCCTCACCTATTATTGTGTTACGTATTTGCTTTTCTTTGCTATCGAGAATTTCCATAGGCTCTTCAATGTAATTTAACCTATTATCTACCTCGATGTCCATAAGCGGCACGTGAGCTGTTTCATCAGCTAAACACTATCGTAAGTGTGACACATGAAACGTGGGATGGATTCTACTTAGTTCATCGGGTAGTTCTAGTCTATAAGCAAAGTCCCTAACCCAGCTCATGTGGGGACAAAGAAATTTTTGGAGATACCTTTTATCTAATATACCAAGGGCAAGAACTAAGGCATATGAACTGAATCAAGAGGAATCAAGAGGGAACCCTGAAGTTATGTAAGGTACGTTAGCTAATAATACTTATGCATCAATTCTTTTTTATTCTGGCGCAAGTAAAAGTTTCATAAGCACTACATTTTGTTCCATACTAAAAAAGCACATTCAGAGCTACAACATGGGCCTTTGGTATAGAAACTTTTGTTGGTAGAACCATGAAAGTGAAAGAAGTCGTGGATGACTTCTTGATAGGAATTAAGGGCCATATATTTCCTGTTAGGTTATTTATAGTAGCCTTAGGGGGATTTGATAAAGTATTGGGAATGGATTGTACAGTGCGGAACGTCATTTCTATGATCAAGGCTGGAAGTTTCACAAGGCACGGTTGCAAGGCTTACCTAGCATATGTCATTCATGAAAAAGTGAAAGTTATAGAGTTGAAAGATGTACATGTGGTGCGCAATGTTCTGGAGGTGTTCCCTGAGGACTTGCCCGAAGTGCCACCCGATCGGGAGATAGAGTTTCAGATAGATTTTATTCAAGGAGTCTAACCTGTCGCCAAAGCACCATACCGGTTAAGAGCTGATGACTCAGGTGGAAGAGCTTCTAAACAAAGGCTTCATTAGACCGAGCATTTCACCTTAGAGTGCTCCAGTGGTATTTGTGAAGAAGAAATATGGTAACCTGCGTATGTGCATTGACGACAGAGAATTGAACAAACGTACAGTAAAGAATACACAACCATTACCGAAAATAGACGATCCGTTTAACCAGCTGCAAGGCGTGTGTTTGTTCTCAAAGATTTATCTTAGGTAAGGGTACCACCAATTGAAAGTTAGAGGGGAGGACGTACCGAAAACTACTTTTAGCATGCGTTATGGACACTACGAGTCCATTGTAATGTCCTTCGGATTGACTAATGCTCCCAGAACATTCATGGATCTAATGAACAGTGTGTGCCGTCGGATGTTGGAGCGGTCAGCGAAATTATTCATATATGATATTCTCATCTACTTAAGTAACGAAGGTGATAATTCCTCTCACCTCAGAGAAGTGTTAGCGATTCTGAAGAAGGAGAAGTTGTATGCAAAGTTATCACCCACTATAGAGTTTCCTAGGATTTGCAGGCTAATATCGGAGATTCATTCAGGATTTCTCAAAAATAGCTTTTCCCTGACAAACTTAAATCGAAAAGAAGAAAAGTATGAATGGGGTTCAACCCAAGATAGTACCTTTGAGCAGCTAAAGAAGAAATTGACCCAAGATCCAGTTTTGACCTTGCAAGAGGGCAAAGATGACTAGGTGGTTTATTCCTATACTTCGGGTCAGGGATTGGGATGTGTACTTATGCAACGGAGAAAGGTGATCGCTTATGCATCCCGATAATTAAAGATACACACAGTAAACTACCCGAATAACCACATAGAGCTCGATGCAGTAGTATTCGTGTTAAAGATATGAAAGCATTACCTCTACAGGGTTAAGTGTACCATTTTCTCTGATCACAAGAGTTTAAATTACTTCTTCGAACAAAAAGAGTTAAACATGAAACAAACACGATGGTTAGAACTACTAAAATATTATGATTGCGAGATCTTATACTACCCTGGAAAGGAAAACGTGGTCGCTGGCTCCCTGAGTAGAAAGGAGGGACCAATTCCTATTCGAGTGAAAGCATGCCAGCTGATAGTAAAGAAAGAAAGAATGGTGGGTCAGCAAGAGAAGTTAGAAAGTAACACAAATGGTGTGAGGACCTGATCTAGTCGAATGTGGATACCAAAGTGTGGTGAGCTTAGGGCCAAAGTCGTTGACGAGGCTCATAGGTCTCGCTACTCTATCCACCCGGGGATCACAAAGATGTACCAGGATCTGAAGAAAGAATACTAGTGGCCGGTATGAAAAATGACGTAATAGAGTATGTGAGCAAGTGCACAGGTAAAGGCTGAACACCAAAAACCTTATTGTAAAATCCAACCCTTGGATATACTAGAATGGAAAAGGGAACACATTACAATGGACTTCATAACCAAGCTACCCCGCACATCTAAGGGTTATGACACAATTTGGGTAGTCGTGGATCGTCTGATGAAGTGCGCTCACTACTTACCCATTCATGAGACCTTTTCATCAAAGAGGTTAGCTGAACTATTCATCAAAGAGATAGTAACTCGACGTAATGTGCCATTGTCAATTGTGTCCGACCGGGACACACGATTCACATCGAGGTTCTACGACCAGGAATTTCCGATAGTAGCCTTTTTGACTAGTTCGAATTCCAGTACGACCTCCTCTCTTTCCTCTAGCCAGTGTTATCGCTATCTGTGGACAAGGAAATACTAATGTCAACATGATAGGATATTATTTTGAACACCACGACTAAGGTAAATTACTAATGACAGTGACCGGTAATGTAATTACTAATTTACTTTACCATTCTGGTTCTAAACATTTCTTGCAAGGAGTAACACTTATTCCTAAGTGTTTACTCTGTAACACCGGTCAAAAACTTGTCCCAATTATGCAAGAAATAAAACTATAAGGATTGGATATACAAATAACCCAAATATGAAGGGTTAAAATTAACAAAAAAAAGAAAACTCACTCGGTAGTGGATCGCTACCGCCTGCTTGGCAGTCTGCTACGTAGCCACCAAGGAAGCAACCGGGTGTTGCCACATGGCTGATTACTATTGGGTGAAAACTATGACACATGTCAATGGGTTGTAGACCACTACCCCTTTCTTAGCGGTTCGCTAAGCCGCAATTTAGTGGAGGTCCGCAAAGGATTTAACGCGTTTTAGGGCTGACACGATTCTGAATGATAACGGACTGCAACCCCCTTTCCTTGCAGTCTACTCCGCGACAACTTCAGCCACCCACGGAGAGGCCACCGCGTGGCTTAGCTGAATCACATGGCATGAGGTGGTAGCAGATTGCTACCTCAGCCTAGCGATCCGCTACGGGTCCAGGTTTCAAACTATAAGCAGTTTCATTCACACTAAAACAATTCTTTTTTGCATATTCTTGGAGTCCGAACCTAGAACCCATTAACGAGCCGCACTCTCACCAAATATTTGATTTACGCTTAAGAACCGCACTCTTGCGTAAACAATCTTCCGCTTCGGAAAAGACGCTAGAATTTTGAGGAATTCCGCCTAAGAGAAAAAGATATCTTTCGAAACTATTGTTAACTTCTCATAAGGTGAATACGTTTATTGTTTCAAACTTTCAAAATATTTATGTTTGCGAAATTGGCAAAGCATGTATTAAATGTTTTAATGAATAAATGTTGTCTACAGATAAAGCATTCAGATCATTAGTATACATATTATTTGATAAAATGATGCACGTATTACGGGTGAAGTTACTGTAATATGGCTGGTTGCGACTCTGTAATGGACATAAGACGGGGAAGGGGAAACTCCACAGCAGACCTAAAACTGGGACGATATCCCAACAGTCGAATTACAGAGCGGTGACACCAGTGTATACCGTGGATGGATACCCGGATGAAATAGTCCGCTAAATGTGTGGACTGAACCCCTTTATGATTAAAAACTTTAATACTGCTAATGTCAAAAAAATTTGTGTCAGGATAAATGTATTCACCAGCGTTCGCGCAGATGTTTTATTTTCAAAATGCTTACAGGTAATCAATATATGTTTTATTTTGTTTGTCGAGAATAGCCTAAAGGATTCTGACTCCCTAGGCTTAAGAAATAGTCTCGATGACAATTGTAAATATATTTTTGACAGGGTTATGTACTGAAAGAATTTTGAATCCCTAGGCATAGAAGATAACTCTGCAGGAAAAAAAATCAAGAGGAGGTGCCCGAAGGATTCTGACTCCCTAAGCATAGGAAACTCTCTTGATACACACAAGGCTAAGTGCCCAAATGATAAACTCCCTAGATACCATGATGAACGGATGCTGATTCCTAGGCACAGTATTGAAAGGATAAACTCTATAGGCATAGGAAACTATCGTGTGGCTCTAAAAACCTGCTGTGATACAAGGTACTTTGTAAATTGATTTCAAACGATGTTTCGTAATCAAGAAGGGTATTTAAATCCCTTCTACGAAAAACTATAGTTTATTCAAACAAAGATTTGAATATATTAAATATCAACCCACGTGTTGAACATTTGTAAAAGGATTGATCCAAAATATTTTCCGCTGCAAAAACTCTGATAACCGACTCGTCGTACCCTAAACAAAAACCTTAAATCCAAAAGCTAAACCCTGAACCCCAAAGTTAAACTCTAAAATCTAAACTATAAACCGTAAAAGCTAAAAGTTAAACCCTCCTCCCACCCCCCCCCCCCCTTAAAAAAACGTAAACCCTCATCACACCCCCCAAAAACCTAAACCCTCCTCCCGTACCACCAAAAAACCTAAACCCTCTCACTCCTCCACCCCAACCACCCAGAAACCTAAACCCATGAAAAACCTAAACCCTAAAGCTAAAAAACGAGGAACATATGGGAACTGACCCAAACGGACTCTGATTGAACTCATTCTAGCGTCGTTGGAACCGGCTCGTCGAAACGGTTCCAACGCCGTTAGAATGAGTTCAATCAGAGTTCGTTTGAGCCGGGTCCCCTCGGTTCCCCCCGTTTCCCCTTTTTTATGTTCCCTTTTGAACCATCCTCTAAAGAATGGGGAATCATGGGGAACCGGCTCAAATTAACTCCAAATGAACTAACTCCAGTGGCGTTGGAACCGACTCGTCGAACCGGGGCCAAGGCCGCTGAAATGGGTTCAATTGGAGTTCGTTTGGTCCGATTCCCCCCTGTTTCTCCCATGTTCCCCTTTTTTGGTGTTCCATTTTGAACCACCCTTTCTCTCTCTCTCTCTCCATATATACATATATATATATATGTGTGTATATATATACATATATATATAGGGGTACGTTCTTTTGATAACCAAACATATGTTGAGAACCGAAAGAACCATACAAAACGTGTACATATCGCTTTAGTGAAAAAAGTAAAATCGAATAATTGTGTTTTATTTATCTCCTATCACTCTTAGTTTGAGTTTATCTCATCTCTCCTGAATTTGTTTTAAAAAAAGTATAAAATATGCATACATGCATTCATTTGTGCATATAGTGTGAATGCATATATGCATTTAAAAAAAAAGGACTATAAATTCCAAGTCCTTCAAAACCAAACCTTAAGAAATCTACATTAATTTTAGTCAATTTATATTATAAATAGTGGAAGAGTTAATGCGGTTCTTACGGTTTTTAACATATTGTTGGTTCTCAAAAGAATGTCTCCTTATATATATATATGTGTGTATATATATATATAAATATATATATATAGAGAGAGAGAGGTTCATTGTGGAACCACAAAAAAGAGGGGAACCTGATAACCATGTAAAAAACTAATAAAAAACACAATTTTACATGCAAAATAACTCATTTTTACATAAGTTTTAAGGAGAAGCATTTCTACAACAACAATAACAACCATACGCAGTAAAATCCCACCAATAGCAAAGCTATCAGTGGGGTCTAGGGAGGATGTAGGCAAACCATACCCTATCTAAGATGATAGAGACGCTATTTCTAAGGAGACCACTGCTACAAAAGCCTTCTAAGGACCTGAAAATTATATTAGTACCATAGAGCTCATCATATTAAATTTACACAGCAGACAACAAAATCTCTAATAAAAAGTATTAATAAGCTACCAATAAAAGAAAAATATGAAAAAGTGTAAATAGTAAGAAAATGAATATAGTATAGATAACATCATATAGATACATAAACCCAAACCCAGGAATACGACAATATGCTTAGGTCACCACAAATCTATGAAGAAGTCGTTCTAACAAAAAAATATTTGTGTCTGCGAATTTTGTTCGTAAAAATAATGTTTTTATGAGTGTTATACATGTTTACCGCGTTCCCCACTTTTTACATGTAAAAAACTTATAAAAGTCTCTTTTTTACATAATCTTTTTTGAAGTGTTTTCGTATAAACACATGAATAATTTGTTCTATAAAAAAAATTAGATTCTGCAAAAAAAAAAATATATATATATATATATATAGGGGAAGAATCAAGAGAAAACCACAAAGTTAGGCGAAAACCAAGAAAACCACATCATTTTAGGCAATTTTTTTGGTTACGTATACGTATCCAAAAACAAATTTTTTGATTTACGTATACGTAACCGCAATTTTTTTGTTTTATGTTTACGTATACGTAACACTATGTGTAAAAATGTTTTTTGGTAAAAATGTTTAATATTTCATTGATACTCTTATAAATAAATAAATAAAAACTAAAACAAAAAATAAAAATTATTATATGATTGGGTAAAATTGATTTTTTTAGTGGTTTTCTCGGTTTTCGCCTAACTTGTGGTTTTCTCTGGAACCCTCCCCTATATATATATATATATATATTTTATATTTTTTTTGAACTTTTTTTATTGTATAATTTTTTTATTACAACGGCTTGTAATGTGTTTATATGTGACTTCTTTGAAGAAAATTACGTAAAAAAGATGTTTTTATGAGTTTTTTACACAGTTTCACGGTTTTCACTTGTGTTCCTCAATATATATAAACTGTTGGTGTGTGCAAAATCGAAAGAAATATATCATACAAAATATATGAGAGATCCCACTTGAATAGTATGTATAAATTAATTAATCAGTTAAGATGTCATTATCAGTAGGTAAAAGGTGCCCCTTGATTGGATTGGTGGTTTATTTTGTCTTTAAGTTTTGATTACTAAATTGTTAATGCATAATTATTGTATAATCAATAAAGTCATGGAGCTGTATGCTCCGTGAGATTCAACGTCTAACAAGGAATATGGTCTGACACAAAGTTAATAAACTAGATTATTGTCGTATTTCATACTTGCATTTCTTTTAACAAAACAGATACTAACATATATTTATGTAATTAACTAAATATATGATGATTAATTTAATTTTAATAAATAAAAAAAATGTATATAGTCTTTTATTAATTATAATGCTTATATTGGTTACTCTACTTAGAAAAATTAAAACTGGACGTTGTTTGGTAATAGGAGAGATGAAAATATAAAAGTAGGCTATATATTATAAGTGTTGGTTTGTGTTGTACCCCAGATGCTTTTCTATGTTCTCCAAGTGTTGGTAAGTCCGGATGAACAAAGTCAACAGAATGAAGACCAAGTCTAGTCAACTCCGGAGTGTATGTTGACAAATCCAGATAAAGATCATTCAAAACCTGGTGAGGTTTCGATAACTCCAAATGAAGCTATGAGAACCTCGGATGAGCTTTAACTGTCCTTGTCTGTATTTTGTTGTGTCTATAAATACATGGTCAATATAACAGTGTATGTATGTTTGAATGAGTGCATGAGTTGTGAGTTGACAAGTATTTGTGATTATCTCTATATTTATCAATGAAATAAGACATGTTATTTACCTATGTGTGTTCAATTTGATTGTTTTCTTGATTACACAATAAGAGATGATAGGAACTAAGGTGATTTTCTTAAGTATGGACTAGATCATTTAGGGAATGTAGTTATTTAGCTTGATATGTCAATAGTCTTAGACTTGTTTGAAAAGGCAATTTCATGTGAAAACATAAAGCTATTCTAATATGTGGATTGCAACCATCTTATGATCTATGGTTTAAAAATCCGAGTCCTGTCAACTGCTTGCAAGTGAATAAACCTTGATTCACATGGTACCATTGTTTATAAAGCTTCATTTTTGCTATACATTTTCTCTTCTCTTACGTGTAAACATAGACCTAGAGAAACTTTGCGGTCTCTTATGTTATGCGTAAGCATATACCTAGAGAGTTCCATATATATATATATATATATATATATATATATATATATATATATATATATATAATATTATGGATCTATATTTCTTCTGAATCAAAAACTGATTAATTATATGTAAGGCTTCAAACACCGGGAGACCTCGCTTGTTAGATTTACTCATAAACATAGTCCCCAAAGTACTGGACTTAAATTAAAAGCATTCAAAAATAGCGAAAACATACATCATTCGATAACAAACAACGGGAGTCTTAACAAACATGAACATTGTCATAACATAAAATTAAATAAGCGGGATGTCAGTTGTGCTAGGTAGCCTTCACACCTTTACATGCATACTAAAACTTAGATAACGCTGATGAGTTCTAGTTTTAAATCAAATAGGTATAACATTATTCATTTACTAGCACCTACATATATGTATTCATATCATTCCTTTCATTTGAACATTCATTGGTCATACACATATGGTTGATCAACCCGTCATTTGATTTCGTAACTCACAAAGACAAACGTCCTCGAACTACTGTCGTAGTCCATTTCATACCGTTTCTACCGAAGTAGTCCATCCTTCATTACCGTCCAGCAACCTTTGGTCGTCCATCATACCGTACTACCGTCGTAGTCTGTCCTTTCGCCTGTCTGCCCGAAGGCATCCGTTTCCCACCCGATTTATATTATGCATTCGTGCTTCGATTAAGGGCCTCCGTCTACCGTAGTTGTCTGTATTTAGTCTACATTTCTAGACTTTTAATTCTGGCTGCATAATAATTGAGTGGTTGTCCGTCTACCGAAGTAGCTGTTATCATCGTACCGTCCGTAACGTTTCGTTCATACATAACATGCAGTATATATACATATAAACCAAGGTTTCATTCATATACGTTATGTCATACTTTCATTTCATTGTTCATTATCTTACTGTTCATCCTTTATTGTCATGTGTTGTCATATAACACGTATGATTATGATTACCATTCATATCATTCATTCATCAGCATGTATACACTTCAGCCCCAAAACGTTGGAAAACATTTGCACATAACACATAGGGACACATAGAACTCACCTGATGAGCGGTTCTTGAAGTACACTAGCTGGTTAAAGAGCGTTACTAAGGTCACACACGATCTGTATAATCAGGTCATACAAGATAAGATAATGAACCTAAACGACACTAACGGTTCTAGTCTTAGGGTTAGGCAAACATAGCAAGTTCGCTATAACTTGTGCTAAGCGAACTTAGTAAGTTCGCTATCCTTGAAATATGATAAGTTCTCTGTTTTTGAGCTTAGGCGAACTTAGGAAAGTTCGCTTCTTTGGAGTTTAGGCGAACTTAAGTAAGTTCCCAACCTTTATACTTTGGGCGAACATGGACCATATTACATATCAAGTTCACCATTAAGTGGTTCGAGGAGAACATGTTAAGTTCGCCTACGCGACCTTCTTCCCCACATAAACCATAGATCTGGATCTCACATCTCCCTTCGTTCAAGTTTCGAACTTAAATATGTGGTTTGTTTTGTATTTCATACGTAAAAACCGTGCCTTTTCATGAACTTTACCCAAACCCAAAAACTACAAAAGTTTCAGTTTGAGATAGATGTTTACCTGATTTGGGTCCGATTTCCATTGCCTTGTGTTGTTGTGATGATGATAGATGATTCCCGAGCTTTTGAGCCTTC
Source organism: Smallanthus sonchifolius (assembly GCA_023525975.1). Taxonomy (NCBI): domain Eukaryota; kingdom Viridiplantae; phylum Streptophyta; class Magnoliopsida; order Asterales; family Asteraceae; genus Smallanthus; species Smallanthus sonchifolius. Next base: position 17,586,235 of record CM042019.1, read on the forward strand.
ACCTTTTGGTTTCTCTCTCTAAACCCTATCTCTCTCTCTCTAGCACAAAATGAGGGTGAAATGAGGGAGGAGGGGCTGCTTTGGTTCTTATATACGTGGGCTCGCTTCGGCCTATTGGAGTCGAGCCCAAGCCCATCCTTTTTTTCTTTTATTCTTTTGGTTTTAAATCCTTGATTTAACCCTGCTCTCGTTATTATTTATTCATTTATTATTTCGGGATGTTACAAATCTACCCTCCTTACAGAGGTTTCGTCCTCGAAACCTGCTATGCGTTAAATAGTTGGGGGTACTGTTCTTTCATTTCATCCTTTTTCTCCCAAGTTGCTTCTGAACCTTTTCTGTGATTCCATTGTACCTTGACTAAAGGAATTGACTTATTGCGTAGCCGTTTATCGGCCTGGTCAAGAATATCTATAGGTTCTTCTATGTAGTACAAACTGTTATCTACTTCGATTTCGTCATAGGGTATGTGAGTCGTGTAGTCAGCTAGGCACATGCGTAAGTGTGACACGTATAGTGTAAGGTGGATCTCACTAAACTCATCGAGTAGGTCTAGTCTACTTGCCCCACTTTTGCTTGAATTTTAAAAGGTCCGACAAACCTTAGGCTTAACTTGCCTCTTTTTCTGAATCGGATGATTCCTTTCCAGGGTGACACTTTTAGCAGTACCATATCTCCCACTTGAAACTCTAAGTCCCTTCTTCTTTTATCCGCCTATGATTTCTGCCTGTCTTTAGCGGATGCGAGCTTTGATCTGTTCAAATTTCTCGAAAGTAGATTTGACCACTTCGAGGCTCGCAAAGTCTATCTGTCCGATCTCTCCATAACAAACTCGGGTTCTACATCTTCTTCCGTACATCATCTCAAATGGCGGCACGCTGATGGTTGAGTGGTAGCTATTGTTATACGAAAACTCTGCCAATGGCAGATGGCTGTCCCAGCTTCCACAGAAATCAATGATACAGGCCCAGAGCATGTCCTCCAAGGTCTGAACGGTCCTCTCGGATTGACCATCGGTTTGAGGGTGGTAAGTGGGGCTAATATTCAGTCTAGTGCTTATTGCTTCGTTGAATTTCTTCCAAAACCTTGATGTGCACCGAGTATCCCTGTCGGACAAGATTGATAATGGCATACCATGGTTGCTCACTATTTACCTTTAGCTATCCATGGTAGATTGTAATGAAGTCCATCGTGATCTCCTCCCACTTCCATTCTGGTATCGGCAAATGTTGCATTTTACCGCATGGTTTCTGGTGCTTGGCGTTAACAAGTGAACAAGTCCGGCACTTGCTCACATATTCAGTCATGTTGTTTTTCATGCCAGGCCACCAATATTCCTTCTTCATGTCTTGATACATTTTGTTCGTCCTAGGGTGGATAGAGTAGCGACACTGATGGGCCTCATCGACGACATTCGCTCTAAGTTCACCAATCGTAGGTATCCACATCCGATCAAACCTGGTTCGTACACCGTATGCATTAGTTCCCAGATTTGCTTTTTGGCTTACTACTCTTTCCCTTTTCAGATTCTTTCTAACAGTGCTTCATCTTGTGCCTTTACTATTTCATTCATTAGGTCTGGTGTTTTAATTAACTGACATGCTTTGATCCGGATAGGTGTCGATTCTTCCTTTCTGCTTAAGGCGTCTACCACTACGTTTGCCTTGCCTAGATAGTACAATATTTCACATTCGTAATCTTTTAATAGTTCCAACCACATTATTTGTCTCATGTTTAATTCCTTCTACTCGAAGAAGTACTTCATGCTTTTGTGATCAGAGTAAATGGTGCACTTTACTCCGTACAGATAGTGTCACCAAATCTTTAATGCGAAAACTACCACCGGCAACTCCAGATCGTGAGTCGGATAGTTCACTTCGTGAATCTTTAACTGTCGCGAGGCATACGTACTTACCTTTCCTCGTTTCATAAGTACACAACCCAATCCCTTACCCGAAACGTCAGAGTAAACTACCAAGTCTTTGTTTCCGTCTAGTAAGGTCAAGACTGGAGCTTGGGTTAATCGTGTCTTTAGCTCTTTAAACGCGTTGTTTTGGGTTGGACCATATTCATACTTTTCCTCCTTATGATTTAGCTTTGTCAGTGGCGAGCCTATCCTCGAGAAATTCTGAATAAATCTTCGATAATAACCTGCCAATCCCCGAAAACTTCGTATTTCTGTTGGTGTTTTCGGGACTTTCCATTCTTTCATTGTTTCGATCTTTGCAGGGTCTACCATAATGCCATCTGGGATTATAACATGACCTAGGAATTGGATTTCCCTAAGCCAGAACACGCATTTTGAAAATTTTCCATACAACTTCTCCTGCTTCAGACCTCCAATACTCCCCTTAGGTGACAGTGATGATCACCTTCGTTCTTTGAGTATATGAGAATATCATCTATGAAAACTATCACTGACCGGTCCAACATTGGTCGACATACTCTGTTCATTAAATCCATAAACACTGCAGGGGCTTTGGTTAGTCCGAAGGACATCAAGAGGAATTAATAATGTCCATAACGCGTGCGAAACGCGGTGTTCGGTATGTATTCCTCCCTTACTTTCAATTGATGGTAACCCGACCTGAGATCTATTTTTAAGAACCAACTCGTGCCTTGTAGTTGATAAAAAAGGTCGCCTATTCTTTGTAGCGGGTACTTATTCTTAACCGTTCGTTTGTTCAGTTCTCGGTAATCGATGCACATGCGTATGCTACCGTCCTTCTTCTTTACAAAGAGTACCGGAGCAGCCAATGGAGAGATGGTCGGCCTACTAAATCCTTTCTTAGTGAGTTCTTCTAGTTGAGACGTCAATTATTTCATCTCTGACGGAGCCAATCGGTAAGGTGCTTTGGCAACGGGTTGAGCTCCTAGCAGTGAGTCAATCTGAAATTCTATCTCCTGATCGGGTGGCAAGCCAAGTAGGTCCTCTGGGAATACTTCTGAAAAGTTGCACACCACAGGCACATCTTTGAGTTCCTTGGTTTTCATTCTGTCATCTATAATGTACGCCAGGTAAGCTTCGCAACCGCGCCTCATGTAACTTTTGGCCTTAATCATTGATATAACATTTGGAAAAGTGCAATTCCATTCACCATAAACCGTAATCGGATTGTCGTCAGTGGCTTTGAGATGTATCATCTTTCGTTTACATATGATTTGTGCTTCGTTGGTAGCTAGCCAATCCATGCCCAATACTATGTCAAATCCTCCTAAGGTTAGAAGGTACAATCTAGAAGGAAACTTATAGCCCTCTATTTCTATCATGCACTCGTCGGTCATTTGGATGACTACTGAGTTTCTTCCGACAACAGTTTCTATGCTAAAGGCCATTATAAGGTTGGTGATCGTGCAGTCTATTTTCCGGCTAAATGCAGTGGATACAAAGCTTTTACTAGCACCAGAATCAAATAAAATAGTAGCATGTTCGTCATTAACTAGGAACATACCTGACACGACATCAGGGTTTCCTCTGGCTTCTTCTTCAGTTAAGGCATAGGCTCGAGCCCTAGCCTTCGGCTATTCCTTTTCCCCTTCTTTCTTCCTTTCCTGAACCAGATTGTCTGGTTTTCCTACAATCCTTCGTTGCGTGTCCAAACCAGCCACAGTTCTGACACTTGATGATACTCCTACAGTCTCGGGAGAAATGTTATGCCTTCCCGCATTTATACCACATGGTTGAGCCAGCTCGACATTTTCCACGGTGTTGTTCCCCACATTTCGTGCAAGTCTCATACTCATCTGTCCTAGGCTTCTTAACTTCAGCTATTAAATTCCTTTTCCCAGTCCCCTTAGACGGGTTCTCCCATTTCCTCTTCGGTGCCTCCGACGCCGGGTCCTCGTTAGCATAATCGTCATAGACGATTCCAAACAGATTTACTACCGACTCGAAGGTCGCTGGTAGATTAGTTTTCACATGAACGCGGAACCTTTGGGGCAGGCCCTTGACATAATACTTGATCAGTCTGTCTTCAGTCTCTACCAAATGAGGTACCAGCTGAGCTAGCTCGTTGTACCTGGAAGTGTACTGGCGATTAGTAATGTTGCCAGCCTTGAAGTTCAAAAACTCATTCTCCACCCTATCGATCTCATTTTGGGGGTATAACTTTTGGATCATCAGCTTCTTTAGGTCTTCCCAAGTCATCCTCCTCAGAGCGTTCGACGATTTAGACCTCTCGATGTTTCTCCACCAACTCAGTGCCTCGTTGGTGAAGGAATGAGCAACGAACTTAACAGCTTGGTCGGGTCGACACTCACTTATGTTGATTACGCCGTTCATCCTTTCAATCCATTCAAATGTAGCCACTGAATCCTTGTTCTCATCAAACTTGGGCAGGTTACCGTTCTTAAACCCCTTATAGGTACATCCTCGGGTGGTTAGCCCCACGTTTACTTCATCTCCATCACTATCATAAACCTTCCTTTCAGGGTTTCCTTCCTCTTCCTCGTTGCTTTTCTTTAATGCCTCAGACAACATGTAAGGCAATATGTCTTTTAGAATACGACCTCACGGGCAATAGCATCCCTAACTTCGGGTTCCAGGTGGAGTCACATTATTTTCATGCACATTATCCATACGTTCCTCGTGCACACTCTCCTCGCGTTCCACGTGCACACTTTCTTCATCATTACATCTTGGGTTCAATGGTGGTCTAGCGACTCGGCCAGTACGACCGCCTCGGCATCCAGCTCCTCTTCTACCAACCATTGTTTTCTAGATTTCCTGAATAGTAAAGGGAATACATCAATGTCATTCCTTCAGATCATAGTCTAGAACGACACGAGAAAGGTAAATTGTTAATTACAGTGACCGGTTTGTGATTAATAATTTGCTTTTCTTTTCGGGTTCAAAACTCTTCACATCAGTGGTGACATTGAAATCTATGTGTTCTAAGTTAAGGCATCTATTCCTAACTACAGACATTAACTTTACTACTTACTTACTATGATGGCGTTGGCGTTGGCTACCCATACTGACATCCATGTGTTAGTCCCATTATTGAGTCCAGGCATTTAGGGATGCCTGAATCTCTCAAACTATTTCTCTGATACCAACTTGTAAGGCCTCAAACCCGGGAGACCTCACTTGTTAGATTTACTTATAAACATAGTCATCAAACTGCTTAACTTAAATTAAAAGAATTAAAAAATAGTGGAAGCATACATCATTTGATTACAAACAACGGAAGTCTTAACAAGCATAAACATTGTCTTAACATAAAACTCAATAAGCGGGATGTCTGTTGTGCAAGGTAACCTTCATGCCTTTGGACGCCCCTTCTTCTTGTTACCTGAAGTGCATACTAAAAGTCAGCTAACGCTGGTGAGTTTTAGTTTTAAAGCAAATATGTATAACGTTATTCATTTACTAGCACCTACATATATGTATTCATATCATTCCTTTCATTTGAACATGAAGGGAATCTTAGACGCGTAGAGTTTAAAAAATTTTAGCAACGGAAGCATTATAACACATGTTATTTTAAAACATTTTTATAGATTCCCACCAAGGATCCAATTGCAAGATAATGAAACTAAACCAAATGAAAAACAACCATAGTGGGTTTAATATTACAACGTTTACAGAGAAGTCGTTGCTTAAACACTCAAAGATATGGATGGAGAGATCGAAGTAGAAGCTCCTCCAAAACGTATCCACACCAAGCAATGAAGCTTCAAGGATGGTGCTAGCCAACAAAACCCGTAAGGCTTGTCAAGATATATGTTAGAAACTTCCAAGAACTCTTTCTAGATATGCCTTTAACTATGTGTATGTAAAGTGAAAATGGACACTCAAAACCTCTAAGAACAATAGATAAACTACCCAACACTTTGGTTAGTTTATATGTTGTTCAATCTCACACTTTTGAAGCCTTCTTGTGCTCGAAAATTGCAATCCAAAACAGCAAAATTCTGCTGAGTTTTTGGTGGAAAAAGTGTGTCTAAAATAGCTCTTGTTTTCATCCTTTTAAAGACCTAAAAGCATGAAGCATTAGGTGGATCATACAAGAGACCATACCATGTAATCATGATCATGGATGGAGTGTGATATAAGTAAAAGTGGGCCCCCTTTTTTTGCCATATCTTGCGAGATTCACACTCAAAAGGCAGTGGGCATGGTGTTGAAAATGACAATCCATAATTACTTATGTCTAGTCACATCACTTTTACACCATGCTTCTTCATGATGTTTAGACATATCTACAAGCAACAAGACAAAAGGAGGTATGGTGTAGTCCATCATTACACTACTCATACATAAATCAACTAACTACAAGACTTGTTAGTTGTATTCAAACCAACTAGTTACCTACAAAGTTGGTGTATATATATAATTGTAATATATATCCATGTAAATACATATATAAATATATGTATGCATGATCACATTTGTAGTAAACATAGATAGACTAGTTTGAATAAAATCATATACAAAATTTATACATAAATATATATATACGTGTATAACAAAAATATATGATCTTAAGTAATTGTTACATATGACAATTACTAAAAGATATCTTGACTGGGTTAATACGTTTAAATATCTTTAAACATATCCTTGGTAATTTCTTAGTGTGTGACCCTTCAGGATCACATATCATTAGCAATACTATTGGACGTTATTCATTGGGCATACAGATCCAACAATCTCCCACTTGCACAAGGTCTAATCATGCAATAGTATAAACAGTGTAGTACGTCTAGCAACGCCCCACTGCTCCCAATGATATGTGATTTCAGTCATCCACTAAAACTAAGTGTTTAAGAAACATGCGCTACAAAGTTAATAGCATATGGTAATTTACCAGTTATCCTTTCTGTTTTAGACATCTAGTTGAATATGAGAGATGGATCAAGGTCAATCTCACATAGTGTTCAACAATTTTGTATCTCGTTTCCGATTTGAAGTGATGTAATAAACTAGGTTTAAGTATGGCCATGCATTTATGTTAGTTTGAATCATCGAGGGGCCCAAGATGTCAACCTCTCAATAAGTAAGGGGACATATCCCATCTTGACTACATACGCCTCTCACTATACCTCACATTGTACCCAATCGTAGCCCCTATAACTACCTGGTTAAAGAGTAGCGTTAAACTACGTCAAAGCACAACCTTGGTATAATAGAGTCCCTAATATGTATCTCAAGTTAGAGGATACATTGGCAATACCATTATTTCAAAATCTACTAATGACTATGATTCATGGAATAATTTTGAAGCGGGTCACGCCCAATGCTTACTCTCAATTAAACATTTGTGAATTTGGTTTTAACTCCTTATACATTCATTGTTGTGAATGTTAACCATTCTAATTCACAATAGTCTTAATTCAATAGTTATTCCCATAACTATGATTGACTATGGACTTTTAGAATAACAATGTTATTCATAGATTTAAACATGCTAACATAGAACACAGTAAGCATTAATGAAGGAGAGAATTCCAAAAGGTCAATTCATATAGAATGCAACTGTTTAACGTTCAGAAATATCCAAATACTAATCATATAGACTACATCCAATTACTAGCATATCGAAGCCCTATATTTCGTGCATGCTCCTCATGTTTGGTTTGAGGTAAAGGCTTTGTGAACGGATATGCTAGATTTAAGTCCGTATGAACCTTGTTAATACATACGTCTCCTCGCTCCACAATCTCACGGATATAGTGAAACTTACGAAGAATGTGCTTGGTCCTCTGATGTGATCTAGGTTCCTTCGCCTGAGCGATAGCCCCATTGTTTTCACAAAATATCTCAATAGGCTTTGTGATACTAGGCACCACACCAAGATCAGTAATGAACTTCTTCATCCAAGCAGCTTCATGTGCGGCCTCCGATGCAGCTATGTATTCTGATTCTGTAGTTGATTGGGCAACAACCTTCTGCTTAGAACTCCTCCAAGTGATAGCTCCTCCGTTCAGGGTGAAAACATGTCCCGATTGAGATCGAGAATCATCTCGATCAGTTTGGAAGCTCGCATCAATGTGACATTTCACATTGAGCTCCTCCTCTATTCATCCATAAATCAAGAACATATCTTTAGTCCTATTTAAGTACTTCAGAATGTTCTTGACTACTGTCCAATGATTCTCAACAGGGTTTTGCTGGTATCTACTAGTCATGCTTAAAGCATAAGATACATCAGGTCTAGTGCAAAGCATATCATAAATAATTGATCCAATTGCATATGCATATGGGATCCTTTTCATCCTTTCAATCTCTTCATATGTAGCTGGATAATGAGATTTGCATAAGAAAGTACCAGGAGACATGGGCAAATATCCACGTTTAGAGTTCTCCATCAAAAAGTGTTTCATGACTTTATCAATGTAGGTACCTTGACTTAATCCAATAAGTCATATTGATCTATCTCTATAGATCTTGATTCCAAAGATGTATGCTGCTTCACCAAGGTCCTTCATAGCAAAAAACTTTCTAAGATAATATTTAACATATTTCAGTGTTTGAATGTCATTCCTGATGAGAAGTATGTCAACCACATACAATATTAAGAAAATCATGGTGCTCCCACTAGTCTTCGTGTATACACAGGGTTCATCTTCGTTCTTGATGAAACCAAACTCTTTGATTTGCTCATCAAAGCGGAGATTCCAGCTTCTCGATGCTTGCTTCAATCCATAAATGGACTTCTTCAATTTACACACCTTTCTAGGATGTTTAGAACTAATGAAACCTTCTGGTTGTTCCATATAAACATTTACATCAAGATGTCCATTTAATAAAGTTGTTTTCACATCCATTTGCCATATCTCATAATCATAATATGCGGCTATGGCAATCAAAATCCTGATTGACTTTAGCATTGTTACTGGCGAGAAGGTCTCATCATAATCAATGCCTTGAGTCTGAGTGAAACCTTTCGCTACTAACCTTGCTTTAAATGTGTGTATATTTCTATCCATGTCGTTCTTCTTCTTGAAGACCCATTTTCTCCCTATAACCTTGCTATCAGGAGGTAAATCAACTAAGTCTCAGACTTGATTCTTATACATGGATTGAATTTATGACTTCATGGCATCAAGCCATTTGTCAGATTCATCATCCTCAATTGTTGCTTTATAGTTAATGGGTTCACATGAATCCACAATAAAGACTTCCTCTTCTAGTATAACAAATCTGTATCTGTCAGGCTCTATAAGAGTCCTAATAGATCTCCGAAGGGGTGCTGGTTCCTATGGTACCTGGATAGATTGTTGTGGTTCAACAAACTCTTGTTGATGTGAAGGCTCTGCTTCAGATGAATTATTTTGTGGCTCTCGAATTTCGTCAAGTTCAAAAGGACTCCCACTTGCTTTGTTCATAATAAAATCTTTCTCCAAGAACTCGACATGTCGAGAAATAAATATTTTATTTTCTCCCTTATTATAGAAATAATATCCCATAGTCTCTTTGGGATATCCCACAAAAATACATTTTTCAGCTCTAGCTTAACGCTTGTTAGACGTCTCACATTTAACATAGGCTTCACATCCCCATATTCTTAAATATGACAATTTAGGCATTTTTCCAAAACAAATTTCATATGGGGTTTTATTCACCTTCTTGGTTGGTACCATGTTGACTATCCGAGCAGCAGTCTCAAGGGAAAAGCTCCAAAAGGATAGAGGCAAGGTGGTATGACTCATCATTGACCGAACCATATCTAATAAAGTTCGGTTTCTCTTTTCGGACACACCATTATGCTGTGGTGTTCCAGGTGGAGTGAGTTGAGATATTATACCGCATCCTTTTAGATGCTTGTCAAACTCATAGCTGAGGTACTCGCCACCTCGATCTGATCCAATGGCTTTAATCTTTTTCTCGAGTTGATTCTCTACTTCATTTTGGAATATCTTGAAGATATCAAAAGCTTCATGTTTATGCTACATTAAATACACATATCCAAATCTACTGTAATCATCAGTAAAAGTAATGAAGTATCGATCACCGTTTCTTGACATAGTCCTGAAAGGTCCACATACATCAGTATGTTTAAGACCTAATAGATCTGAAGTTCTCTTACCAGTACCGGTGAAAGGGGCTTTGGTCATTTTTCCACTGCAACAAGATTCACAAATATCAAAGGATTCAGATCCTGTTGATTCTAAAATACCAACAGATTAGAGTTTAGATATGCGCTTCTTGTTTATATGACCTAAGCGGCAATCCCACAGATAGTTTTGATTAAAGTCATGTTTTGTTCTTTTGGTCTTCAAGGCATAAATAGAATTGTTGTCATATGAACTATTAACATTGATTTCATATATTCCGTTATGTAGGCAAGCCTCAAAATAAAACATATTATCCATAGATATCATAATATTGTCATTACAAAAGCCATGTCGATATCCTTTTTCATACAACCTAGCAGCTGACACTATGTTTCTAGGTAGACTAGGTACATAACAACAATTGTTCAAAATAATAGACAGGCCATTTGGTAACAAAAGATTATACTGTCCTATGGCTTCCACTGCAACTCTTGCTCCATTGCCGACATGTAAATCCAAATCGCCTGTCCGCGGCTGCCTAGCATTCCTTAATCCCTGGACATTATTACAAATGTGAGTTCCACAACCAGTATCAAATACCCAAGAGTTTGTAGAAAATGCATACAATTCTATTACAAATATACATGAGGCGTTAGCCTAACCAGCATTTTTTGCCTTCAGCCCGGCTAGGTATTTAGGGCAGTTATGTTTCCAGTGCTCCTTTTCTTTGCAATGGTAGCATTCAGCATCCTTTGCGGGTTTGACCTTAGGGTTTAGTTTAGTGGCAACCTCCTTGCCCTTACCCGATTCCTTTGACTTGCCTTTCCAAGAGCTTTTGCCCTTTGCCTTGGCTGGTGTCCTTCCTTTGTGATTTTGTTTCTTAATACGCCATTCCCTAATCATCAGTACTTGGTTCCCTTTGCTTGGAATGTTGGTTTCAGCAGCTTTTAACATCAAATGTAACTCTGAGATTGACTTTTCCCAATTGTTCATATTGATGTTCAGAACAAATTAATTAAACGACTTTGGCAGAGAATGCATGATTATGTCAGTTGCCAACTCGTCGCTTATCGGGAATCCAAGCCTTGAAAGTTACTCAACATAAACTTTCATTTTCAGCACATGGCTGCCAACAGGGGTGTCCTCTTGCATCTTGCAGCGTATGAATGTTGTGACAGTCTCAAATCGTTCCTGCTTAGCTTGCACTTGGAACATTTTTTTGAGTTGTTCCATCATCTCATATGCGGAATGAAACTCAAAAGTCTTTTGCAATTCAGGGATCATGGTTGCAAGCATGAGACATGTCACTTCATTTGCATCATCAAAGTGCTTCGTCCAAGCATCTTTATTTGATTTAGATGCATTTGATGGAGGTGAATCAGGGATAGGTCCATCAAGGATGTAGGACTTCCTCTCATTCTTGAGTATGATTCTCAAGTTCCGGCACCAATCAAGAAAATTGGTACTGGAGAGTTTGTCCTTTTCCAGTAAGGACCTTATGGACAGAGGGTTTAAGTTATGGATTGGGACAATCGCGTTGTTGCTCATCTACATGATTTAACGAGTTTGAATTAGTATTTTCGATATTATATCATTTAATAAATCATTTACCCTTTGGTTCATAAAATATTAATTTAGTTAAATGCTAAGATCCACATCACACTTAAAACATCATAAGTGGTTGATCGCAGCTTATGACATTTTAAGTTGATTAGTAGGTTACGTTGACCAATTACATCTCTATGTATATCTTAGATTTTATGGGATCATTAGACAACATGTTGTTAATATGACATGTTTAATCCCATCTATGCCCACTATTCCTCGGAATTGGTTGATCGCTGACTCCGAGTTCAAGTTTTAAGTCATCCCATTCTTGGGCTGTGATGATCGGCCTAAGACTGTATTAGGAATCCCGATACACCACCTTACCTCGTTATATGTCATCCAAGTGATTGGTTGATCACGGACCATTGGGACATCCACACAACGCGCAAGTGTCCTTAAATGGGATGGCATAGACTTAAGTTTTAAGGGTACGTTTATGTTTTGTGAATTAAATATTAATTTGTAATTTAACTTTTATAAAACTCCTTTTATTTTAATCGTTTGAATCGAGTTTGGATAAATAAAATTTACACTTCTCATTTATTTATTTATTTTAAAACTTGAACCCGACGTTCATGTACTAAAAACAATTTTAGTATTTATTACAAGTCATAAAACCCTCATTTTATACTTGTTAAGATTTGTGTCCATAGTTTTTAAAATCTCTATTTTAATAACTTATGTATTTGTGTGGTTTTGGAGGTTCCTTAAAATCCTCATTTTAGCAAACTCTCGAGTTCGCTTGATTATTTTATAAAACCATTTTTTATGTGTTTGTATGTAAGCAAGACAATCAAACATTCAAAATAACTAAAAGCAAACAACCGCAACATGTATGACCAAGCCAAAAGGGAGGTTATTTTGTGAGCCAACACAAATTTCACCTAGTCTTTTATGTGAACTTCGAAAGGCTCCCACTTGATCTAGAACTCCTTCTTGATCTCCAACGCTCCAAATTTGTTGTCTTCATTTTAGGCACCACCTTTGTCTCTTTGTAGAAATTTATAATACAACAAGGATAATGACTAACATAAAGCCCTATTATATACCATAATAATGAATGACTAACAATAATCATATTGCATGCCATTTGAATAACATTTATTAAATCAATACACAATGGTCTTTGGCTTGGTCATGACACATATATATGTAATAAATAATCTTGACAATTTTGCAACAATCCATTCACTACGACACATGCATGTGTATGGTGGTGAATAAGTGCATAAACATAACCAAGTAAATATAGTTGCAAAGATAACCTGTATCTATTTTTCTTAAAGTGAAAAATTCGTACAAGTCTTAGATCGCTTTTTAAAAGATCCAAACCGATTTTGTCAGAAGATAATAGTTTCAAAACATGCAAAAGTGGCTCTGATACCACTGAAGGGAATTTTAGACGTGTAGGGTTTAAAAACTTTTAGCAACGGAAGCATTATAACACATGTTCTTTTAAAACATTTTTATAGATTCCCACCAAGGATCCAATTGCAAGATAATGAAACTAAAACAAATGAAAAACAACCATAGTGGGTTTAAGATTACAACCTTTGCAGAGAAGTGGTTGCTTAAACACGCAAAGATGGTGGATGGAGAGATCAAAGTAGAAGCTCCTCCAAAACGTATCCACGCCAAGCAATGAAGCTTCAAGGATGGTGCTAGCCAACAAAACCCGTAAGGCTTGTCAAGATGTATGTTAGAAACTTCCAAGAACTCTTTCTAGATATGCCTTTAACTATGTGTATGTAAAGTGAAAATGGACACTCAAAACCTCCAAGAACAATAGATAAACTACCCAACACTTTGGTTAGTTTATATGTTGTTCAATCTCACACTTTTGAAGCCTTCTTGTGTTCAAAAATTGCTATCTAAAATAGTAAAATTCTGCTGAGTTTTTGGTTGAAAAAGTGTCTAAAATAGCTCTTGTTTTCATCCTTTTAAATACCTAAAAGCATGGAGAATTAGGTGCATCATACAAGAGACCATACCATGTAATCAAGATCATGGATGGAGTGTGATGTAAGTAAAAGTGGGCCCCTTTTTTGCCATATCTTGCGAGATTCACACTCAAAAAGGGAGTGGGCATGGTGTTGAAAATGACAATCCATAATTACTTATGTCTAGTCACATCACTTTTACACCATGCTTCTTCATGATGTTTAGACATATCTACAAGCATCAAGACAAAAGGAGGTATGGTGTAGTCCATCATTGCACTACTCATACATACATCAACTAACTACAAGACTTATTAGTTGTATTCAAACCAACTAGTTACCTACAAAGTTGGTGTATATATATATTTTGTGATATATATCCATGTAAATATATATAAATATATGTATGCATGATCACATTTGTAGTAAACATAGATAGACTAGTTTGAATAAAATCATATACAAAATTTATACATATATATATATATATACGTGTATAACAAAACTATATAATCTTAAGTAATTGTTACATATGACAATTACTAAAAGATATCTTGACTGGGTTAATACTTTTAAATATCTTTAAATGTATCCTTGATAATTGCTTAGTGTGTGACCCTTCAGGATCATATATCATTAGCAATACTATTAGACGTTATTCCTTGGGCATACAGATCCAATAGAACATTCATTGGTCATACACATATGGGTGATCAACCCGTCATTTGATTTCGTAAATTTCAAAGACAAACGTACTTGAACTACCGTCGTAGTCCATTTTATATTGTTTCTACCGAAGTAGTCCGTCCTTTATTACCGTCAAACAACCTTTGGCCGTCTGTCATACCTTACGACCATCGTAGTCCGTTTCCCACCCGATCTATATTATGCAACCGTGCTTCGATTAAGGGCCTTTGTCTACCGTAGTTGTTCGTATTTAGTCTACTTTTCTAGACGTTTAATTCTGACTGCATAATAATTGAGTGGTTGTCCGCCTACCGAAGTAGCCGTTATCACCGTACCGTCCATAACGTTTCATTCATACATAACATGCAGTATATATACATATAAAGCAAGGTTTCATTCATATACGTTATGTCATCCTTTATTGTCATGTATTGTTATATAACACGTATGATTATGATTACCATTCATATCATTCATTCATAAGCATGTATACACTTCAACCCCAAAATGTTGGAAAACATTTGCACATAACACATAGGGACACATAGAACTCACCTGATGAGCGGTTCTTGAAGTACACTAGCTGGTTAAAGAGCGTCACTAAGGTCACACACAATCTGTATAATCAGGTCATACAAGGTAAGATAATGAATCTAAACGACACTAACGTTTCTAGTCTTAGGGTTAGGCGAGCATAGCAAGTTCGCTATAACTTGTGCTAAGCTAACTTAGTAAGTTCGCTTTCCTTGAAATATGATAAGTTCTCTGTTTTTGAGCTTAGGGGAACTTAGGCAAGTTCGTTTCTTTGGAGTTTTGTCGAACTTAAGTAAGTTCGCTACCTTTATACTTTGGGCGAACATGGACCAGCGAACATATCAAGTTCGCCACTAAGTGGTTCCATGCGAACTTGTTCAAGTTCGCCTGCGCGACCTTTCTTCCCCACATAAACCCTAGATCTGGATCTCAGATCTCCCTTCGTTCAAGTTCCGAACTTTTTACGTTCAAAACGTTCTATTTACACCCATGAACTTAAATATGTGGTTTGTTTCTTATTTCATACGTAAAAACCGTGCCTCTTCATGAACTTTACCCCAAACCCAAAAACTACAAATGTTTCAGTTTGAGCTAGATGTTTACCTGATTTGGGTCTGATTTCCATTGCCTTGCGTTGCTGTGATGATGATAGACGATTCCCGAGCTTTTGAGCCTTCACCTTTCGGTTTCTCTCTCTATCTATCTTGCGTAAAATGAAGGTGAAATGAGGGAGAAGGGGCTGCTTTGGTTCTTATATACATGGGCTCCCTTCGGCCCATTGGAGGCGAGCCCAAGCCCATCCCCTTTTCTTTTATTCTTTTCGTTTAAATCCTTGATTTAACCCCACTCTTGTTATTATTATTCGTTTATTATTTCAGGATGTTACATTCTATTTCTGGATCTCCTTTCTTGTATAAAAATGAAGCTTTATACTCATAGCCAGACATGGTTAACTGCAAAGATGTGTTAAAGTGTTTGAGCGTGGGGTCCACTATTATACACTAATTGGTACCTTAATATCACAAAAAATTCTCCTAGTAGAACCGAGTTTTATGCTTAAAGTAGTAATCAACTTTAAACTACTTATCTCTGCTTGTGAAAGAAAGTATCTCTAGGACTTCATTTTAGTATGATCTCATTTCAAGAATTTCAATATTCACACTGCTATATTTGTAAATACTTGTTTTAATTTCTTAATGTTTTTACAAGACCAAAACGATTGTTGGTATATTTGGTATGTGTCCATAAGTTCGATATAGTTTACAAATTTAGAAAAATGTTTTCTATTGGTTAGTATTTGCATTTCTTTTCTTTCAATTTCTTTTTGACTTGATCATTCCTTATTTATCAATTTTTCTTTATATTTTTTCAAAATTTTTCTAAGGGTGTGTTGTCCGGACTCTTATTTTCTCATCTGAACTTCTCTTTCTTTAAAAATTTTGCCAAGTCTTTGCCCAGACATTCATTTACTTAGTTCGAAGTTCTTTTACATGAAGTTAAACTCCAGACGAGTTCTTCATCCGAACTTCAACTTCGGATGATCATTTCATTCAAAATTGAACATCGGATGAGTTACCCATCCATACTTCAACTTCGGATGACAACTTAAACTCCAGCCACATCTTTAGTCATCCGGACTTTCCCATACTGTGCACTTTCAATTTTTTTTAAATCATCAACGTATAAAATCCCTTTCCCTCTTGGGAAGAAACCCCACTGAACTTCATCTTTCTTAAACCCAGTAGTGATTGTGCATATTGTGTGTCTTTCATCTCCAACGCCCCCGTTTCAGCATTGTCGATTGAAATTCATCATCTTTGTGTGTGATTATTTGGTATGATCTGTTATTTCCTACTCATTCAATCACTTCTTCGACCCTACTATCCGACTGAACCAATGTCGATTGCCTTTTGAAGTTTATGATTCCATTTTATGATGTTTTGGCAATTTTATCTTGTTTTAAATAATCCATTGCTTTGGAGAAGTGTTAATTTTGATCAATCTTGCAAATTTCAACTGTCACTATTTGATTGGTTCAAAGTTTTTAAACCCTGGTTCTCGACCATCATGTAGTGTCTCACATTCTTCCTGTGTTTCACATATATGCCTTTTTTTGGAAATGATCTAATAAAGTTCTTGTTAGTTTCACATGTTATATATGGCTAATCTTACTTTCAAGGCTCAACACAGTGTGTGTTCTTGTTTTGATAAGACAAACAAGAACCGTGAGTTTCATGATGTGATCAACTTTGTATAGAGATCAAATATTCTATTTGCACTTACCTTACATCCCATTATATATGAAAGACATCAAAGAATTTTGGGGTATCTGCTACTTATCATTCTAATGAAGTTCCCTGTGTGGATGCAACTATTGATGGCAAGTCAATCGTAATTACTAAAGATTTGATCATAAGTACTTTTCAATTGAATGATGCTGATAGAGATACCTCTTATTCATTTGGAAGAATTCTAAGGTGTTACAAACTTACGGGCTTTGAGGGAGAGCCTGTTAGAGGCTAACGCAAGAAGGGAATGGTCTCGTACAAATGGAAATTCCTGTTACATCTTATCCTTCTTTGTATTACATCAAAGAATGCTTGTATGGATGAATTAAGGGACAACATTTACTCTGTTGTTGTTGGTTTTATCTACAAACAAACCTTTAATTTCTCAACTCTGGTCTGTCAAGGATTTATATATAATATTCAAGAGGCTGTCAAGAACAAGTTTTTGATGTATCCAATGTTTATTTAGCATATTCTTGATACACATGTGCCTGATCTTGCACATGATGGTGTTGTTTTAGAATTATCTGCTCATATGACTTTCAAATTTTTTGCCAATATGAGATCCAATGATAAAAGAAGCAAGTTCTCAGGAAGCAATTACATATTTATTCGGTCATATTCTTGATAGAGGTTCCACCTATCTTTCCACCTTCTCCTACTCCAAGTGTTGCATCATCTAGTTCTGATTCTGATGACCAAGATGATCAAAATGATAATGTTAATGATAATCAAGATCTACCTCCTACTCCACCTGAAGTGAGGATACCTGAAACGCCCAAACTATGTACATCTCATATTTGACACTAAACATAATAACATAGCTCTTAAACTGTTAATCAGAATCTATTACAGCTGAATTCTTTAACTCAAACATTCATAATCCAATAACATTTAAACATTGTTCAAAACATAAACTATCAGGAATGGGAATGGCAGTCTTCAGCACAACAACCCGACGTCCATGCTATCAAGCCTTCGCGGCTCCTCTACTTTTCCTTAGCTTTACCTTTACCAACTGACATGCATACCAAAAAATCAGCTAACGCTAGTGAGTCCTATCTTTACTTTAAACTGTAAACTTTCTTTAGGTAGCTAGTTTTATAAAATAAAATAAGCTTTCTTTCTTTTCTATACTTTTAAAACCAACTTTGCCTATGCCTTTACTTTAAAACTTTACAACGTTAAAATTTATTAAAGCGTTCCGTTTCTTTCTTTCATTTAAAACTTTACTTTTGAGGAAACCGGTTAAGGTGTCCTCCTTTACTCTTTCAAACTTTACTTTTCACTCGTACAAGACAAGTGACTATCACATACTTTAATTATCACATATGGATCAATGTCCGACAATAAGATTCCTTTGCTTTTCATTCGTACAAAACTTTACTTTTCTCGCTTACACCTGAGGGTAAGACTTTTACTTTGCTATGCCCACACCTTAGGGTGGGATTTTATCGCTTACACCTCAGGGTAAGACTCCTTTGCTTGCTCACACCTCAGGATGAGACTTTTTTACTTTGCTTGCTCACACCTCGGGGTGAGACATATGTCACTATCACTATCAAGCTATACCGAAGTGCAACTTCTTTACTTTAACTCTTTACTTTCTTTAAAAATATATTTCAAAGATAGTACTATACTCTTTAACACTTTCCCTTTCTTTTTATAAAAATACAACTTTATAAAAACTATAACTTTCTCTTTCAGTTTATAAAAATAGCATTTTTATAAAAACTATACTTTTCCTTTCAAAACCTTCTATATGTATGTATCAAGACCAAAACCTTTAGGGAAAATGGGCAATAAGAACTCACCTGTCAAGCTATCCTGCGAATACTAGAACGGGTCCAGTTACTGTCACTCTCTATCTGAATTAATAATAGTATATCATTAATTCAACTGTTCATATGTCTAAGCGAAACAACACTTTTTCTTCCTTGATCCAAGCGAAACTATACCTTAAGCAAAGTTATGGTTATGAGAGAAACTGTTCTTGTAGCGATAATATCTTTTCACGAGAAGTTATCCTTTTTAAATGGAACTGTTACCCAGACGATACTATTACTCAAGTGATACTACCAGTTTTGCCTGGTCGTCTTACTCAGCAGAAACCCTAAGTTTCTTCATGAAGATGGCAGCCAGACCCTTTTACATTCAATACTCCAACTTTTACATTAGAAACGTGTGTTTCTATACCATGAGTATAGATCCAAGGTCGGTTTCTTGTTTAACACATAAAAACTCAACCTTTTTATTGAATCAAACCCGAAAACGCACAAACGAAAAGGGAGTGGTTACCTATATCCGATCCTAAGCTCGACCATGTGATGATGAACGATCCTTGAGGCTCGGTTCTCCTTTTACACAACTTTCTCTCTATAGCTTAAATCTCTCTCTCTCTAGTTTCGTGAAAATGAGGGGAATGGGGATGGGCAGGGGTGGCGGCTAGGTTAAGCCCCACCTTTTTCATTTCAGTTTCGCCTTCCCCCTCCCCGTCATGTCTAGTCCCCGTACCCTTTTTCGGTTACTCTTTTAATCCCTTTCGTGTCCTGTTTAATTCAAAATTCCTTTTATTAATATTTTTGGGATGTTACAAGTATTCCCCCCTTATGAAAAGGTTTCATCCTCGAAACCTATCATAAGTCAAACGGATGATGGTACGTCTCCTTCATTTTTGTCTCGATCTCCCAAGTAGCTTCTGTCCCTTTAAGATGTTTCTAATGTACTTTAACAAACTGAATTACTTTATTTCATAGCTGCTTCTCTTTTCTGTCTAGTATGGCCACGGGTTCTTCAACATAATTGAGACTATTATCTACCTCAATGTCGTTAAGTGGCACATGTGCTGATTCATTAGCTACACACTTGCGCTAGTGTGACACGTGGAAGGTAGGGTGGATTCCACTCAACTCACCTAGCAAATCTAGTCGGTAGGCAAATTCACCAACCCGTGCTAGTATCTTGAAAGGTCTGAAAAATCTCGGACTTAATTTCCCTCTTTTCCTAAACCGTATAATCCCTTTCCAGGGGGATACTTTCCACAACACCCGATCCCCGACATTGAACTCGATGGGTCTCTGCCTCTTATCCGCGTAAGACTTTTGGCGATCTTGCGATGCTTTCATTTGGGCTTTAATCTAGCCAAACTTTTTAGATGTAGCTGTGACTACCTCCAAGCTTCCTAGCTCTTTCTATCCTATCTCACCCTAACAGACTGGGGTTCGACATCTTCCACCATAGAACATTTCGTAAGGCGGCATGCTAATAGTGGCGTGGTAACTGTTGTTGTAGGAGAATTCTGCCAGAGGTAGGTGACTATCCCAACTGCTAACAAAGTATATAATACACGCGTGGAGCATATCCTCCAACGTTTGGATGGTCCTCTCCAACTAACCATCCGTCAGTGGGTGATAAGTCGTGCTGATGTTCAATCTCGTACCCATTGCATCATGAAATCTTTTCCAGAACCTCGATGTGAATCGTGTGTCCCAGTCGGATACAATCGATAGTGGTACACCATGTCACGTAACTATCACATTAATAAAAATCTCTACCAGTTTCTCAGAAGAATACGTTTCTCGGATCGGCACGAAGTGTGCACTCTTTGTCAAATGATCTACTACAACCTAAATCGTATCATGGTCCTTAGCTGTGCGAGGCAACTTTGTAATAAAGTCCATGGTAATACGCTTCCATTTCCATTCAGGAATGTCCAAAGGCTGGATCTTCCCGTATGGCTTTTGATGTTCGGCCTTAACCTGCGATCAAGCCAGACACTTACTCACGTATTCTGTCACATCATTCTTATGTTAGGCCACCAATACTTTTTCTTTAAATCCTAATACATTTTCGTTGTTCCCGGGTGGATGGAACATCGAGACTTATGGGCCTCGTCAAGTAGTTTGGCCCTAATTTCTCCGCCATTCGGTACCCATATACGACCACATCGGGTCCTTACTCCATAAGTTTTCGTTTCTAACTTTTCTTCCCGGCCGACCATTCGTTCACTCTTTATATTTTATTCCTTGAGTGCCTTTATCTATGCCTTTTCTAACTCTGTCATAAAATCCGGTGTTACTATCAACCGGTATTCTTTCATCCTAATAGGAGGTTGTTCTCCTTTCTACTTAGGGCGCTGGCAACCACATTCGCTTTTCACGGGTGGTATAGGATCTCACAGTCATAATCATTTAATAGCTCCAACCACCGCCTCAAGTGTTTTCATCTTCTAAGTAATAGCTCCATCGTTCAAAATAAACACATATCCTGTTTGAGATAGAGAATCATCTCGATCTGTCTGGAAGCTAGCATCATTGTAACATTTAACTGCTAGTTCTTATTCTAGTCCTCCATATATCAAGAATATGTCTTTGGTCCTTCTCAAGTATTTAAGCATGTTCTTCACAGCTGTCTAGTGACTCTTACTAAGATTCTGTCGATATCTACTTGCCATGCTTAACGCGTATGATACGTCTGGTCTAGTACATAACATGGCATACATGATGGAACCAATAGCATAAGCATATGGAAATCTTTCCATCTTCTTCTTTTCCTCTTCCGATTGAGAGCACTGCTTATTATTCAGTATGGTTCCGTGTGCCATGAGCAACGATCCCCTTTTGGAATCTTCACTGCGTCAAAAATGGCCTACTACCACACAAAAAATGTGTGACCGTAGGACTTTCGCCACACGTTTTTTTCCAGGCCAAATGTGACCAAAGCTCTAGTCATCGTAGGTATCATACTGTCACACCCCAAGACAACGAATTGCAGCGAAAATGTTTATGAAAGCATGGTGGTAACATAAGTTGGAGCCCATAATATAATAGCAAACACTTTTATTTATAAATTAGGGAAAATAAGTCTTACATAAGATGAAATTAAGTTTGAACATAAGTTTAATGATCCGATACAAGGTGGATCATATTACAAAAGATAGTCCCAAATGAATTTCCCATGTGAAGCGTTTGCCAAAAGCCCATTTTCATGACCGCGCGTTCTTGCATCTATTTTCCTGAAAAACATGCTTAAAAACATCAACAAAAAGTTGAGCGAGTTTCACAGGTTTAAATAATTACTAACCGAAACATCATGCAACTTTTGACTAACATGTGATAAGTTGTAAGCTTGCAAGGGATACAACAAGATGATAGTACCTAGAGCTTATAATCAAACCGAGACACGAAATATACAATATGTCCCCACAAAACCTTCCAAAATATACTCTCTCGTACAAACGACCGATTAGCGCTACTAATCACGAGAGTGGGTGGTCATACCCAAATAGATCTATCAATATACCATGTGGCCCATAAGAGGCTAATGATTATAACGGCGGGGCTATTCATGAACGATTTACACGAATATATATATATACACATATATAAATGCCCTTACTCAAGACAATCACACAAACACATAAGTAAGTCAAGTATTATGATAAACGAACGAAAGCATGTTCTTCCCCAATATTTTATAAACGATTAAGATAATTCAAAAAGGGGCCGTGAAAACTCACCTTGAGCAAGGAACAATTGAAATTGACAAGTACTAGCAACTACGCCCACGAACGCCGGTCGG
Organism: Smallanthus sonchifolius; assembly: GCA_023525975.1. Lineage (NCBI taxonomy): Eukaryota > Viridiplantae > Streptophyta > Magnoliopsida > Asterales > Asteraceae > Smallanthus > Smallanthus sonchifolius. Next base: position 17,608,874 of record CM042019.1, read on the forward strand.
ACCTAATAGTGCCCTAAATAAGATAGACATTTTAATAATCGAACTCAAGTCTTACAAGTAAGTTGTTCATACAACCTACTAGACTTATAATATTTTTAAGAAAATATTTATTTACGAGAACCGTTGGTGACTTCGACACTCGGTTAAGACTTTATGAAAATGATGGATTACGCACCCTTAGATAAAATGCTAATCAACGATCAAAATGTGAAATTATAACCAAATAGCACATAAAAACATTCATACTTATGTAGATAAGTCCTAGATCTTATGTGGACATACCCAAATCATACTACTTGCATATGCACATTATTTAAGTGAAACGGTCAATTTTTATTAGTCAAATTCTCAATTTACCAATACTAGTGACCACATATCATCTCGTAACATGAAATCATAATTGTCCAACCATGTTTCATGAATCAAAACAATCTTTCATCACATTAGCATCAATGTACCTAAAACATGGCAATTTCTACGCATACGAGGTAATCGAATAGTCAAATAATGCATATAGAAACATGTTAATGATGTTAATCAATTTATAACATAAATGCTGTAAATAATCCATAAAATATGACCAAACTTTCTGCTCAAAATTATATTGATAGAACACTTATTTTTCATACCAAAAATAGTCGATTTTTACGACTAGTTTACCGTAAAACCTAACGAAATGCATCCAAACACCAAGATTCATACATACAACTAAAAATCTAAGTTTTAAACATGAAATATCATCAAGTTACTGCCATAGCTCCAGATTTTTAACAATTTCCTTTTTATGGCAAAAATTCACCGTTTTAGCGTACTTTTAAGCATCATAAGCTAGTCCACTATTTGGCCAATCATCCAACACATGATATACTTTTAGAACAGATTATTATAGCCAAAATACATCACATTTATCACATTATTTTCAGATTTCAATAATCCATTTAATCCTTGCTCAAAACCCAAATTTAAACATGCATTTTAATGACAATTTTAAGCAATAAACACCTAAATCAACAAATCAATGATCCGTCCATAATCTATCATGCTTTTATACAATAATATATCCTAATTTACTATTTGAAACTAACCATAATAAACATTTGTTTTGCATGCCAAGATCAAGTCATAAATCATAACATTTTGCAAGATATGAACAAATACATATATACATATATACACGACACACATACACACCCATAAACATTTCAAAACCTTCAATAATAAGCCATAATTTACTGATTTAAAACTTTATAAAAATTTCCTCTTAGTTGGTGGTGAACAATCACTTGTAAGTGTCAAATTCGGTAAAAATAAGTAAAGGAATGGATGGGGTTCTCTTACCACTTAAGTAAATCAAGAGAAGCACTATAAATGTAGGTGAAAAGAGAGTATTTTCTACTGGAAATTCAGCTCCAAGAGACTCCAAGACTCAAAACACCATAAAAACTTCAAGAATACTTAAGAACCTTGGGAGAAAATGCTTGGAGATGGTGTGGAGATTTGTTGCAAGAGTTGAAGGGTATAAATAGGGGGAGGGGGGCTGATTTTCGAACTCAAGAGGGAGGGAGAGAGGGGAGTTGGTCCAATGGGTGTTCATGCAAAGAAATGATGAGGATTTGGTGTGTAAGATTGATTTTAAGCAAATGTGTAATCTTGGGTAAAATAATTAGATTATATTTGATTATTTGTGGCAGATGGGACCCACATTTTTCAGCACATTTTTAAAGGGGAAGGGCTTCTAGAAGACCATTTTTATAAAAATCCTCATAAGTAGGTAATTCTTTGTATAAAAACCAACCTTTTATAAAAATAAACCATTTTAAGCATGGTTTCTCACCAAATAAAAATTATATAAATTAACTACTAATTTTTCTCTATCATAATTGATAAAAATCATAATTTTTACTAAAAGTGAATTTTTAACACTTCTGGTGCGCCAAACGGTTAAAATACCGGTAAAACGCGATAAAAATTACCAAATGCAACAATTAATAAGTAGCACATAATTTTCACATATAATCCACCAATTTAATTTTTATTCAAGTAATTTTTGACACAAACGGATATTTTTATCTTACCGGGTCTTTACCAGCTCGTATTACGGGCATTTTACCGATACGCGGTACCGAAATTTCACGAAATGCCAATTCTTGTAAACGAAGGGCTTTGCTAGACTTTATAATATCCTAATTGACTAAAATTAAGTCTAAGATGCGTATAATTAATTTACGATGCGTATAAGAGCTTAACGGTAATTAACCTGAAAATCGTCGAATGTCACACATACAGCCACACACGCTTTTTAGTGGTCGTAACAACTTAAAATTGTGGCTAAAGGGTATCAACATTTCTTGTTGAAATCAAGCATTCCCTCCATTAAGTGTGGCTAAACGGTAGCAACGGCCACATGACGTTACTTTAAGTGTGGCTAACGGGTCGCAACAGCCATATGAATTTACTAAAAAGTTTGTTTTAGCCACACTTATTTAATAAAACTATGGCAAAAGGATTGTTGTGATCAAGCATTTTGTCCCAATAACTGTGGCTAAATGGTAATAACGGCCACATGAATTTACTGTACGTGTAGCCATTTATATTATATAGTCACTGGAATTTATTTTAAAAGTGGCTAAAATCTTTTATTTGACACACAAAAAATTATTGTAATTTTAAGTGTGGCTATTGTCTAACCTTTGGTCACACATAATTGTTTTTTCCCATGACGTTTGGTATCATTCTGTCACATAAGCAAAAAACAAAGTTACTTTGGTGTGGCTAATGGTCATTTATAGTCACTCGAAATTTTGTAATTTTAAGTGTATTTATTGTCTTACCTTTGGTCACATATATAGTTTTTTTCCCGCGACGTTTGCTATCATTCTGTCACACAAACATAATGCAAAGTAACTATGGTGTGGCTAATGGTTATTTATAGCCACACAAAATTTTGAAATTTTAAGTGTGGCTATTGTCTCATCTTTGATCACACATAATGTTTTTCTCTATAACGTTTGCTATCATTCAGTCACACTAACAAAAAACAAAGTAACTATGGTGTGGCTAATGGTTTATTTATTGCCACACGGAAGTTTGTAATTATAAGTGTGGCTATTGTCTAACCTTTGGTCACACATAATTTTTTTTCTCATAACGTTTGGTATCATTCCGTCACATAAGCAAAAAAACAAAGTTACTTTGGTGTGGCTAATGGTCATTTATAGCCACACGAAATTTTATAATTTTAGGCTATTGTCTTACCTTTGGTCACACATATAGTTTTTTTCCCACGACGTTTGTTATCATTCCATCACACTAACATAAAATAAAGTGACTATGGTGTGGCTAATGGTTATTTGTAGCCACACAAAATTTTGGAATTTTAAGTATGGCTATTGTCTTACCTTTGGTCACACATATTTACTTGGGTTCTATGTGGCCATTTTTGTGTAATTTGCCATTTTATTTTCATTTTTTTTTGTATATAATAATTATAAACAGCAGTAAACATGCATAAGAAAACCAAATTATATTAAGAATAAATCTGAATAATAAACCAAAATCAATACATAAATTTTATGTTAAATACTAAAAAATGTCTATTTGTTGGCTGCTGGTTTTCTTCTTGTTCCTTCTTGTTTTTTGACTTCTTTTAGCGTTGTTAAAGTTTTCTTTTGCTTCTTAGCAACTTCAGTTGTAGTGTTTTGTGTTTGATTGGATGGTGGATCTGGTAGCTGGAGCAACAAAACATGGAAACGAATATTAAGACTTGTTTTAATTAGTTGCATTTAATCAGATTTTAATTAAGGAACAAACCTGCTGGTCACTTTTGACAAAAGATTTTCGCCAAGGAACAAAAGAATGTAATGCCTCCTTAACTTTTTTGAACTCACTAGTTTCTATTGGTAGAAATGCTGCCCTTTTATAGATTCATCAATAGAAACTTTATAGCAATCATCTTGTAGTGGAACTCCAAGAATGGTTTATGATTTCGTTGACCAATGAATTATACCACGTGCCACGCAGTTGTTTAAATTTATATGACGTACAAAAATTTGTGGGATATATTAACATGGTAAAGTTATAGTCAATATATATGTGCATTTCATGTCAAATACCATTTTCTTTTGCCCCAGTTTATATGTTGTAGCACTAGTACTTTTGTTAGATCCAACATAATTGTCCAAAGAATTCACCTACAAAATGTAACGACAGAGGGGCAAATGTTAAAGCATTAATTAATTTGTGAATAAAATAAGTCACTTTTACTTGTGTTGTTAACAACCGCACTCCTTGTGCAGCCAAATGTTGTAGAACTTGATTAAGTTTGTTTTGTGTTTCTTCCATCTAGATGGACAGGGTGTTAATCTTTTCATCTTTTTTGTATAGTTGACTCTTAAGTAGTGTAATTCGTTCTTTTGATGATCCTTTTGAGGAACATTCTAATATCTACTGGAAGTCACTCCATAGCCAACCCTTTTTAAAAATCCACCTCTTTCCTTGTCAAGTACTATTGTGAGGGCATCTGTGCCCGGTTCAATATTCAGGGTCCCATCCATGATTTGTGTTTCATTGTCGATCTGCAAAAAAATGTCAAAAGAATTTAGTGAGATGTTTTTTAACAAAATAAACAAGTATTATGGTAAATTGTTGGATCCTAAAAAGAACTGCGGATTCTGAAAGCCAAAACTCCATGCGTCAACTAGAAATTTACAAAATAATGTGTCCGTAGATCACATTTGGTCACACTTTTCAAGTGTGGCTACTAAATGTCATAGTTTTTTCTTAAAGTGTGGCTAATAGATGTGTTTTTGGTCACATGAAACAAATATTGTGGCCGTAGATCACATTTGGCCACACTTTTCTAGTGTGGCTATCAAATGTCACAGTTTTTTTATAAAGTGTGGCTAATAGATGTGTGTTGGGTCACATGTATCAAAAAAACAAACAAATATTGTGGCCGTAAATCACATTTGGCCACACTTTTATAGTGTGGCTACTAAATGTCATAGTTTTTTTCTTAAAGTGTGGCTAAAGGTTTTGAACTATTATACATTGGTCACATGAATAAATAAAATTTGTGGCCAAAAGTAGGATAGAAGGTTTTGAAATGTGATTAATGACCTTTAGCCAGACATTTAATCGAAAGTGTAGCAGGGCGTTTTTTTAAAAAAGTGTGGCTGTAGGTCACTTTTGGCGTAGTGCTTGCATTGAAAATCGTCGAATGACCTTTTTAATATATGTACTTTGACTTGAACCTATAACCTGCTTGGATCTATCTCTATAGATCTTTATTCCTAAAATATAGGTGGCTTAGCCAAGATCTTTCATCGCGAAACATTTCCCTAGCCAAGACTTTACGTCTTGTAGCATAGGAACATGCTTTCCAATGAGCAGTATGTCATCTACATACAAAATCAGAAAAATAATGAGGCTCCCACTTGACTTTCTGTAAACAAACGGTTCATCTTCTTTTTTGACAAAATCAAACTCATTGATTTTTCCAGTAAAGCGAAGATTCCAGCATTGAGAAGCCTGTTTCAATCCATAAATGGATTTGTTCAACTTGCACACCTTATTAGGATTCTTTAGATCCTCAAAACCTTACAGTTAAACCATATAGACATCTTTAGAAAAGTGTCCATTAAGGAATGCAGTTTTGACATCCATTTGCCATATCGCGTAGTCATAATACGCAGCAATGGAAAGTGATATGTCCCAAGTTATACATTTGCATGCATAATAATCCCAATATTATGGTACTAATTGAATAATAATCTTGCAATTGCTACTTAAATCTTTTATATTTTATAATTGCAGGTTAAACAGTGTCCCGAAAGAAAAAGAGCAAAAACGAGCCAAAAACATCAAGAAATCAAGCTTTCTCTTGAGATATAAAGGAGCACACCCGAGCTTTGACCCCCCAAGAAGTCAGAATTGGTCAACATAAGTCAAAAATCAGTAGAAGACAAAAGGATGGAGGAAAAGAGGGTTGCACGGTTGCACATCCCATTGCACAGCCGTGCATTGCCTGTCGTGTGTCCCAAGAAGCCCCATACCCTTCCACATGTACCTTTGATTCTTTAGGTGTTTGCACGACCATGCAACTCAATGCACGGACGTGCATTCTCCATTAGGAGGCCTATAAATAGGAGGCATGGGTTTCGCATTCCACACACTAACCTAGAGAAGAAAACACACTCCTATAGTATGTTTTTGTAGTTTGTAGTAGAGAGTTTAGAGGCTCTTCCGCTTTGTTCGCAATATGGGAGCCTACGGAATTTAGCTCTATGCTTGTTCGTATGGCCATTCGTGGCTAAACCCTTTGTATTACTTGGGTGAAAATGAAGTTTGGTGTATCTTATTGTTTAACTTATTAGTGTAATGGTATGTTTATGTTCTTTAATCATTCTCTCGTAAAACCAACTTCATGGTGGACTTTTTATCTTTATCTAAACTAGTCATTAAACTTGCGAGTGTTCTTGATTTTAAAGTGTAAGACTATAAAACATTGTTAATCAAACTTCTCTTGAAACTTGTACGTCTTTATACAAGCGGATTTTGATAAGCCAACTGATGTGTGCTGGACGGTCTATAAAAACTAACCATAAAACCTAACCTAGACACTCTAGCTTTAAATTTATAAATCTAGACTCAACCTAATACTAGACCACACAACCGGAAAGTGTACCGACCAATGTAGCAAAGTCGAATGAAGTCCGGATATCGACCCACGAGACACTAGCGACAACTCAATCTAGACTCTGACTCAACTAACTAAATTGAATTATATTGGGAGGATTTGTGTTGTAACCTAACGGAACTCTCTAACTAACGACACCAAACAGAAAGCAAGAAACTTTAGACAACTCACAAATGGGGAAAGCACTACCTAGACCTTGAATCACATGCATGTACCTTGGAAATCTCTTGGATAAGGAAACTATGATGGAATCAGCTCTTAGAATACGACACACTTAAACAATCTAGTGGATCCAAGATCATTCTCCCGGTGTGACCTAAAAGGAAACCTAATGGACGTGTGAAACTCACCGGTTAGTTAGATCACCTCTCAGCTATCTCCAACAACACTAAAGTACTCGCTAGACATATTACCTCTCAGTCTCACTATCTCAATACACCTTTCAGTGCAAGGAGTAACTTGAATTCAGTTGACTAGACACGTAATAAGAATGACGCTAAGACAACCTAGGAAACCCTCATTTCAGAGCAGTTAACCTAAAACCCTAACACCAAATATTACCCTACAACTTCGCACCTTTCAGCTATTGAAGCAGGCAGAATACCTAAACCTAACAAACTATCAATCGATGTTCCTATGGATATAATCAGTAAACCATAAACCAACCACATGCACACAGCTAGTGACCTAATACGCAACCATACATGAAAGACATTCACAAAGCAGCATATGGAACAATCAATAGATCATAAATCAAGATTAAATACGCAATTACATCCAATTAAACAAAACCAAGTTCGTTACTTTATTGTTAATCCATCAAAAAGAAACCGAAATCCGAAATCAAACCAATTAACAAAACATAATCATCAAAACCTAGGTAGCTATGAAAGTCTAGCCAATCATCATGTCTAATAAACATCAAAACAAAATAATCAAACAAAGAACTCATGGTTTCAAATCTGGAAAAGTAGAACAAAGAAAGAAAACAAGAACCGGATGATGAAATCGACCCGCTCTATAATCTCCAACTTCTATCCAAGTCTCTGATTGATCCCAGAAGCCTTCTCTCTCTTAGAATCACTAAAAAGCTCGTTTCTTTATGTCTAGAATCAAATAATTAAACCCTAGGATTGATCCCAACCTTTTATACCATGAAAATAGGCCAAAATCTACGTATCTGGGGTCTCTCGCGTACCGCGAGGGAATCTGGCAAGTCTCTCGCATATCGCGAGAGAAAAACTAGTCGCAGGTTTTCCGGTCCGTCGCGTACCGCGAGGGAATACTGAATTTTTGAATTCCTCTTCTCGAGCTACCACGAATCCATATATTATGGGCCCCGTAACTAATTTTCTAGCCCGAGATATGCCTCTTCTAAGGTTGGACTCTTTTCCGACTTTTTCCGTTTTCATCCCGGGTTCTCGTGTGCTCGTTTCTTCACTGTTCTTGATCGTTTAAGCTCCAATTACTCCCCGAATACCTACAAAACATAACATAACTAATTACAAGCTATAATTGACTCGAAACGACTATAAAACTATACGAAAGCACTATGAAATACAAGGGAAATGCATGTGTGCTTTGCAACACATCAAACATCCCCACATTTAACCTTTTTTGGTCCTCGAAAAAGATCTCTGCAATGGAATCAGAACTGAGATCTAACTTAACAACTCATCAATTACCAATTAGCAAAACATACTCACGCGTTAAAAAGCAATAATTAGTATTTCTGTTCGATTAAACCCAACCACCAACTTTCAAGCCCCCGTAATGTGTTCTAATTCCAATTTATACAGATATCAATCAATCTATGTGACTCACACTTAAAAGTTACAGCTCCACCTAATCCCGTCTCATGGTCATGTTTAGGCACGGATCAAACCATATAGATTTACCCTACCACGTTAAACTAAAATTTACAGGTTTTTAAAAATAATGATGATCAATGAATGAATGGATGAAATATGAGCATTATTAAGAAAATTAACTTTCGTCTAGGGGCGTTTCAACCAAATCACTATCCCAGAAGGTAACATATAGACTACAGTCTAAACAATGAAGCATATAAGAATCAACCTAGTGGTGTTTCAATCATGTTGGAACCCGACGTGTGACACGTAGGCGAAACTTAGTTTTCAATCAAATAAGCTCAAGTATATGGAATATGGATGCGGGCGCCACCGAAACTCGAATTTATTCTCATAAAAAGAGAGTGGTCTGCTAGGAAATTTCAAAAACCTCTAGGAAATTTCAAAAACCTCTAAATTTTAACTTAACGTGCTACCTATCACCCTATGTTGACAGTTTAAGTATTACCGATACTCTAAGATGAATACTCACAAGATATCATGATTTAATTCAGTTATTAATTCTAAGTAACACTCACAGGCTATTTAAGCTATTCAAACTGGATGGGTCTACCAAAACATCACTAATTAGACGCGTTTTCTATTATTTAAATCATTTAAACTCAACAAGTAAATTCAGTTTTACTATCATTTTCCAAGTATAAGTAGTTATTTTCAAGGACATGTTTTTCAAAATTTTTAATTTTTTTTTTGTATTTTTGAATTTTTATAAACAATACAACTAGCTAAACTAGACACTCACATCCCCACACTTGAAAGACACATTTTCCTCAATATAAAGCAAGACACAACTAAAAATAAAAATGCAAAAATAAAAGGAATCGACTTAGCTGGTAATGTAGCATGAATGGTCCAGCATTACTCTTCCATGTGTGCACCGTATAGCATTTCTGTCGCGGTTGCACAAACGACTGTCGGATTGCCTATACAAGATAGATAAGATGAGAATCAACCCCGCCCGAATGGAGATTGAGTACGGACGGAGCGATCAAAATCTGCACAATAAAACTCAAACAAACCCGCAGCATTAAACTGACACAAGTTACAGACTCAAAGTAAAAATTAAAGACTCGACTGACTCACTAAGAACTTAAAGACTCAAGATAGATAGCATGCAGAGAAATATACTCAATGTGTGGCAAACACATAGACATGAAAGCCACGGCAAGGTCGGTCATCGGTCACGAACGGTTTCAAGTTCTCCCATGGTCGTGGTGTGAATGGATGATGAAGGTGTCAATAATGAATGATGGATAAAGGATGACATGTGGTATGATGACGGTGGTGATAATGGATGGTGGATAGAGGATAGAGGTGTGAATGATAGTGGTGGTCGATGCGGGTGAACGGTGAACGAAACCATGGGAAAACAAGGAAGAAGGGTGAAACCAGCATTGCCCCGCGTACAGTGAGAGAACCGACAGCACTCCTCGCGTAACGCAAGGAGGCAGAAATTACGCCGGCTACTTAGTTTGTCCTTCGCGTACCATGAGAGGACTTCCCAAATGCTTCGCGTACCGCGGGGACTTGTTGGTAACAGAAAGTTTTGAAATTTTTCCAACTTTTATACTTAGAAAATTTTTGATCATTTAAAATTTTGTTTCACCCGAATTCCTTAAAAACCTATTCCAAGCATAAAAACACATGTAAAAAATACCTGGAACTTCATTCTCGATGATTTTCCTCACCAAATCAAATGCGAATCCCTTCAAGACACAAACAAAACAAAACACGCAAACCGGAAAGCACAAAAATAGCACGAAACTAACCGAAAAGACTCGTACAAACTCTACACCCGGGCACTTGCCCAATAACCAAACCTAATCAGGAGGCTTCTCCTTTATGCCGCCCCCTTCCGGCCTGTTTAGTGTAATTGGTCTACCACCGATTAGACAAACTCTGATGGTAGACCTTAAATGGGTTCTGAAAAATCTAAACGGGTCGGTCCACCAATATTTAAACTTACCTGGACCAAACCTGATACGTGGCATGTAATGTGGTGATCGATCATCTCTAGTATACTGCATCCTATGGTCCTTATGTGACCATCCCTAGACCCTTAAAACATGCCGGTCCAAGCGTCTCTGTGCCCTGTCCCATGGTCGTGTTGATCTAGGTGGCGATCCACCATCTACTACATCCACGGGATCGTTTGGTTCTCTTCATCTACAACCACTTCTTCCTCTTCTTCAACCGGTGACTCTTTGATCTCCATAGTCGGCTTTCCTTCCATCAGAGCTTCTAAGGTTTCTAACTCACCAACTGGGTCAAATTCTCCATCTTCTTCAAAAGTTGGAAATCCCACCAACTCGTCACCAAACTCGTCTTCCCATGACGGCTCATCAACAATCTCTTCCCCTTCACCAAACATCAGTCCTATAGAATCAGAGAAAACCACATCTTTCTCTTTTTATTTGTCTCTAATCCTAGAGCCAAAATATTTCTCGAATTCCTCCACATCTATTGACTCATCATCATCACTCTCATTCCAAGAAAAATCATAAACGCCCGACCGAGGTTGCTTAACATCCTGCAGAACCGAAGGTGGGACTAGTGCTGATTATTGTGGACTTGTAAGTTGCACCTCTTCCGTTAATGTCCCCGGTTCTGGAGCTGCTTCTTCTCTTTCTAACTTGATACTTTCTAGCTTATCCATCAGCCTCCTATTTTCTTCCAGAAAGTGCAATTGCTCGACTTTAGTTATCAGGTGCCACTAAGTGTTCATGATTTCTTGCACCTTCTTCTGCTCCTCCTTGATTTTATCTTCGTCCCTTATTACCTGCACCAACTCATTCTCACAAGACAAGTGTAAAGTATCACAATGAACTATGTGATCTTGTGTAGATATTGACAAACAGAAATCAGTAATGCAATCAAGGTCAGAATACTTATCTGGAGGTGGGACTTGTGCTTCACCTTCTGTCACTGTGATTTGCACGTCGTCTATTATAGTCTCCAGTAATGGGGTTTCCAGAATCACTTCCTCTGATGCAGTTTCAGTTCCGATAACATTCCCTTCACGATCATAAATCACACGCTCCAGATTTGTCGGCCGACGTGATCCAATGCGAGCGATTAGTGCCTGGATTTCTTTCTTTTATTGCTCATTTGCCTCTTTGCACCAGGCATTCAACTCCTCTTGTGTTCTGTACTCCTCATATGGATGTACCTGCGGATAAGCATGATCATAGCAATCTGTAGAAAATCTTGATGGATATGGGCAATGACGAGTAAAATGGAGTCCTCCACAGATCTCACACATAATGACAAAAATAATTATTCAGACTAGAAACAAAGACTCACCAAGGACACACAAACTAGACTCAACAAAATAGAAAAGACTCAAAACACAAATAAAATCAAATAATCAATTAAGATCAACCAAAGTTTGATACGCTATCGCCTAAGTATCCCCGGCAACGGCGCCAAAAACTTGATGTGTGTTGGACGGTCTATAAAAACTAACTATAAAACCTAACCTAGACACTCTAGCTTAAATTTATAAATCTAGACTTAACCTAATACTAGATCACACAACCGGAAAGTGTACCGACCAATGTAGCAAAGTCAAATGAAGTCCGGATATCGAACCCACGAGACACTAGCGACAACTCTATCTAGACTCTAACTCAACTAACTAAACTAAATTATATTGGGGGGATTTATGTTGTAACCTAATGGAACTCTCTAACTAACGACACCAAACAGAAAGCAAGAAACTTTACACAACTCACAAATGAGGAAAGCACTACCTAGACCTTGAATCCTATGCATGTACCTTGGAAATCTCTCGGATAAGGAAACTATGATGGAACCGGGCTCTTAGAATTCGACACACTTAAACAACCTAGTGGATCCAAGATCATTCTCCGGGTGTGACCTAAAATACGGAAACGTGTAAAACTCACCAGTTAGTTGGATCACCTCTCAGTTATCTCCAACAACACTAAAGTACTCGCTAGACAGATTACCTCTCAGTCTCACTATCTCAATACACCTTTCTATGCAAGGAGTAACTTGAGTTCACTTGACTAGACACGGAATAACAATGACACTAAGACAACCTAGGAAACCCTCCTTTCAGAGCAGTTAACCTAAAACCCTAACACCAAATATTACCCTACAACTTCGCACCTCTCGGCTATTGAAGCAGGCAGAATACCTAAACCTAACAAACTCTCAATCGATGTTCCTATGGATATAATCATTAAACCATAAACCAACCACATGCACACAGCTAGTGACCTAATACGCAACCATACATGAAAGATATTCACAAAGCAGCATATGGAACAATCAATAGATCATAAATCAAGATTAAATACGCAATTACATCCAATCAAACAAAACCAAGGTCCTTATTTTATTGTTAATCCATCAAAAAGAAACTGAAATCCAAAATCAAACCACTTAACAAAATATAATCATCAAAACCTAGGTAGCTAAGAAATTCTAGCCAATCATCACGTCTAATAACATCAAAACAGAAGAATCAAACAAAGAACTCATGGTTTCAAATCTGGAAAAGTAGAACAAAGAAAGAAAACAAGAACCGGATGATGAAATCTACCCGTTCTATAATATCCAACTTCAATCCAAGTCTCCGATTGATCCCAGAAGCCTTCTCCCACTTAGAATCACCAAAAAGATCGTTTCTTTACATCTAGAATAGAATAATTAAACACTAGGAGTGATCCCAACCATTTATACCATGAAAATAGGCCAAAATATGCGTATTTGGGGTCTCTCGCGTACCGCGAGGGAATCTGGCAAGTCCACGCGTATCGCGAGAGACAAACTAGTCGCGCAGGTTTTCCGGTCCCTCGCGTACCGTGAGAAAATGGACACAAGCTCTCGCGTACCGCGAGGGAATACTTAATTTTTGAATTCCTCTTCTCGAGCTACCCCTAATCCATATATTATGGGCCCCGTAACTAATTTTCTAGCTCGAGATATGCCTCTTCTAAAGTTACACTCTTTTCCGACTTTTTCCGTTTTCATCCCGGGTTTTCGTGTGCTCGTTTCTTCACAGTTCTTGATCGTTTAAGCTCTAGTTACTCCCCGAATACCTACAAAACATAACATAACTAATTACAGGCTATAATTGACTCGAAACGACTATTAAACTATATGAAAGCACTACGAAATACAAGGGAAATGCATGTGCGCTTTGCAACACATCACCAACACTTGGTTGATATTGATAAAAATCGTAGGTCTTTATATGAACTTTGTCATGAAACCAAGAGTTGGTGGATTCATGTTGGGAACGGTACGTCTTTATACATAGTCCCATTGTTGCACCGCGTCCCGGTGAGCGAAGTTTAATCACTCTTTTAATAAAAATAAAGGTATTTAAGTTTGATGTCTTAAACCAACTTGGAGGTTGATCTTAAGCATACGAATGGACGGATCTATTAAAGAGTTGACTGTAATGATGTCCCGAACTGGGAGTCTTACTTTTTTATTCTTAAAGAACATAATTCGTGAAACAAATGTTGTCAGAATGATGCTCTTGCAGTGTACCGTTCACACTTTTGTATTAGTCAGACCATCGGACTAGTTAACATAACATTATCATATACTAAGAAGATTGGAAGCCTAAAGCACTACTCGTTGTGATCTGATTATTCTCGAGCCATTTACCTTTTTGCTATTTACTTTTTTGTTATTTACATATCTATTACACACTTCACTCACATTTTATATTTCCTGTTATTTACTTTACCATAATTTACATTTCTATCATTTACTTTTCTGCTTCACAAGTACACAACACCCATTCATTAATTAAGCCGACTAAACGATAACAAACATTGAGTATTGGAACTCGACCGTGTCTATTGGTTCGATATTTGGTTCTTACCTATTATGTGTTTTTAAGTTTAAATATTTATCATTTTATAAATTTAAAACCCGATCTTATGAAAACATTTTCAATATATAATAAAATATATATTATATTTTATTAATACTATAAAAACATCACATCAGTAAACAAGATCCTAATACAGTTAAGCATGGCTACAGACGAGAAGGTTTCCTCATAATCAATTCATTGAGTCCAAGTAAATCCTTTCGCTACTAGCTTAGCTTTATACGTTTGCACGTTTCCATCCATGTCGGTTTTCTTCTTGAAAATCCACTTGTTTCCTACAGTTCGACACTCGGGAGGAAGATCAACCAAGTCTCACACATGCTTGTCATACATGGATTGTATCTCGGCGCTCATGGCTTCAAGCCATTTCTTATATTCATAATCTAGAATCGCAGACTTGTAACTAGTTGGTTCAGCCTCATCGATCATCAGGATGTTGTCATTTTCCTGAATCCCGATCTATCTATCGGGTTCATGACGATCCCTAGTAATTCTGCGTATGCTTGGTGTTACAGTTGAATCTTGAACTCTTTCAGATTCAGTTTCAGCAATCTCATGTTAATCATAAATTTTAACTTGTGGTTCTCGGACATCTTCCAGATCCACGTGGTTTTCTCCAATCCCCCGCGCAAGCAGTGTTTTCTCCAATTGTAAGGCCCCAAAACCAGGTAACCTCACTTGTTGGATATCCTCATAAACGCATAGTGAATTAAACTTTGAATTAGAATGAAAGTAGCGAAATCATAATTTAAGTTACAAATTATCTTAAACGTAGCGGAAGCATTGTTTTAAACATAATTATCCATAAACATAAATAAATAGGATGCTAGTGTCATCGCTTGGGTGATCTCTCGGCACAAGCTCCGCATCCATCGTCTAAAGCACCTACACTTAACCTGAAGGCATGTTAAAAGTCAGCTAACGTTGGTGAGTTCTACTTTTAAACAAACGTTGCATAACCAAAACATTTTCCATGACACAAAGTTCATAAATCATAAATAAAATCGTACATATAAGCAATAACAGTAATCGTATACTACTCGTGTCGAATCTGCGCCTTTTCGTAACCGTCAATTCCTTTAGGCATTACGTTTAAAACAAACCTAGATAGAATCACGCCCCACAGTGTCTATCCAGGATGCCAGTCTTGTCTGGAATCCAAACCTAGATAGAATTACACCCCACCGTGATAGTAACATAAAAGCTCGTGTGCATCCACATGACATTTACAGGTTAGCTAATCCCGTCGGATAGCTAATCCCGTCGTGAAACCAATTGTACAACCGTTTACTAGCCACAAAGGCTCATGTATAGGTATAGCAAATCTTCGTGTCTAGGACGCCCAGTCTCGTCTGCATTCGTAACATAGACACGGTTTCATTCATCACATTTTTTCCTGAAAGAACCGTTGGCATATTCGACTTACATTGTAGCATTCGTTCATTCGTAAAACCGTTGGTATTGTATGATTTATCAAAACATCTTTCGTTTAAAACCTTTCATAAACATTCAAGGCAAAACATTTCATAAATCCTTTCATAAATGTTCATTTCGTAAACATTTCTTAAGCATGCGATCAGTCCCTAAAACATAGTAAATCCTCATAAAAAGGGACATCTAGAACTAACCTGAAATAAGCATGGTCAAAGGTCTCAAAATATCTTCTAACATGTACATATGCATCCTAACGCTTAGGTTCACATACAACAGATTCATACAACCCCAAATACCGAGTACATGAAAGTACTCCCACGCATGCCCGAGAATTTGAGAAGTTCTCGGCCAATATAGAAGTTCTCGGCAACCAGGAAGTTCCCGGCCAACACCAAAAGTTCTCAGCAACAAGGAAGTTCCCGGCCAGCACCAAAATTTCTCGGCATTGTTCCCCTAGAACATTACCGAGAACTTTCCCGAGAACCTACTGTTCGTATATAAGTTATAAGTTAAAAACGCTTTTATGACATCCATAGAGATAAATCCATAACCTTTTTCCGATTCCACACGTAAAAATCCAACCTTATTAGATTAACCCCCCCCCCCCCCAAAAAAAAAAAAACCCTCAAGAACAAAACTAGAAGGTTTAGGTCAGTTTCTTAACTCAAAACGTGTAGAGATTCAAGCTTCTTCTTCTAATGATCCTCGATCAGTAGAGAAGCCAAAATATAGCAAACACCCAAACTCGAGTTTTCGAAAATAAATGGGGAAAATGAAATGAAGTGTTCAGTTAAGAGCTGGTCCAAGGGCATAAATAGGGTGTTTCTCTCATTTACCCAAATGGCCCCTCAACTTTAAGCCTTCCACAAACCCCTTTACATATTCTTTTATAAATTTTGGGTGTTACACCAAGTAAGTAGCTCAACGTTTTATGAAAACCCAATTTTCAGTAGGATTGTAGAAGTAGTAACCAGTTGTTTTAGGGTATCCGACGAAAACAACTTTATCGTCACGGGGATCCATTTTATCCGAAGGTTCACTCGTAACATAAGTGTTACATCCCCAGACCCTGAGGTAGGACACTTTGGGTTTCTCGCCATGCCATATCTCATCAGGCGTTTTGTCCACCTTCTTTGTTGGAGCTAGATTAATAATTCTTGTGGAAGTATCAAGAGCAAAACTTCAGAAGGAGTGTGGGAGGTTTGTACAACACATCATAGATAGAACCGTATCTAATATAGTTCGATTTCTCCTCTCAGACACACCATTAAGCTGTGGTGTTTCAAGTGGGGTAAGTTGTGAAATGATCCCACATTTCTATATATGTTCATCAAACTCTAGACTAAGATATTCACCACCTCGATCAAATCGATGCATCTTAATCGTCTTACCCAGCTGATTCTGTAATTCATTCTGGTATTGTTTGAACATTTCAAATGTTTCATTTTTATACTTCATAAAATAAATATAACCATATCGACTAAAGTCATCAGTAAATATGACGAAGTATCTATCTCGATTCCTAGAGATTGTTCTAAATGGACCAGACACATCAGTATGTACGATTCCTAACAGATCATTAGCTCTTTGATCGATACCAGAAAAAAGAGCTTTGGTCAACTTACCATTTAAACAAGATTCACATTCATCAAAAACTCTTGACATGTGGAATTCAAAATTCCTACGGTTTGGAGCTTCTTTATGCGATTCTTATTTATGTGTCATAGTTGACAATGTCATAAATACGTATAATTGAAATCTAATTTCATACATTTAGAGGAGATATTGTATAACGCATTATTGTTACGGACTTCTATCTCATAGATTCTATTATGAGGCTTTGTAGTAAAGTAAAACAAACCATTCAAATATGCAGAAATAAATCACCATTAAAAGCATATTCAAAACCTTGTTCACGCAAAGCAGAAACTGAAACAATATTCCTAGTTAAACTAGGTATGTAGCTAACATTGTTCAAAACAAGTTCAAAACCACTAGGGAGTAAAAAACCAAATTCTCCCACAGCCTTCAATGCGACTCTTTATCCATTGCCAACATCAAGCTCCAAGTCGCCTTGTTTCAGCTTTCTAACCTTCCTTAGTCCCTGTAAATCATTACAAATATGAGTACCACATCCAGTGTCAAACACCCGAGATTTTCTAGACAATGAGAAGATCTTAATAACGAACATACATAAGGACCCTCCTCTAGAAGTTTTCTTCTGTTTTAGCTCAGCCATATATTTGGGGCAGTTTCTCTTCTAGTGTCCAACTTCATCACAATGAAAACATTTGGCATCCTTTAGAGGTTTCTTCTTGGCAATAGCCTTGCCTTTTCCCTTATAGCTCTTCTTGCCTTTATCTTTGGCTTCAGATTTCCTAACTCGACCCTCCTTGATCCTCAGCACTGAACCAGACTTGCTAGAAGTTGGTATATTCATCTCGACAGTTTTGAGCATCATATGCAACTCCGGGATGGTCTTGTCCCAATCATTCATATTATAGTTCAAGGTGAACTGGTTATATGACTTAGGTAGTGAGTTGAGGATTATATCCCCCACCAACTGAGGTAGAGTCAAGACGTGCTAAGTGATCAATGTAACCCTTCATCTTCAACATATGAGCGTTGACTGAAGACCCTTCCTTCATATGAACAGATAAGTGATCTCATCACTTTAAAGCACTCATGACGAGCTTGCTGTTGGAACATTTCCTCGAGCTGCCTGATCATGTCGTATGCTTGCTGATCAACTAGATTCTTCTGAAGTTCTTGTATCATGGATGCCAACATTAAGTAGGGGACCTTGATGGAATCATCCACACGTTTATCCCAGGTTTTACGAACAACTCACGTAGTAGCAGTTGGCTCTTCAGGAATTGGTTCTTCGAGAACATACATCTTGTTCTCCACCATGAAAACAATTTTTAGGTTACGGTACGAATCCATGAACTTAGAGTTATTAAGTTTATCCTTCTCAAGGATTGGCTTAAGTGAGAAAAAGGAGTCAGAATTGATTTCGTTAGACGTCTACAAAATTCAAGATAAAATTTTAGTATATTCATGCTTAACATCCTAATTAAATTATGACCCATATGTAAAGATATAATTAGGAATGAGACCCCGGTTCACCATTGCTCAGTGAATGGCTAAAGCACTCTCCACTGGCATGATTATGTAGGTAGGTTAAGATTACCGATTGCGTCAACTACACAATTATCGGTTTGGGGTAGCAAGACGAGTGTTGTCGAGCTTGGATACGTTTCCCCCAACTACGCCCATTTAATACTACCTTAAGTGATATTTTCCCTTCAATTGATAACTATAGAACCGGCCTAAGTGACTCAGGAAACGCGGTTGTACCTTCAACCGAAACCGTAGGGTCGGATGCAGGGTAACCACTAACGCCGGAGTTTCAGATAAATCGATTGAAGTGACACAATTTAGGGTGGTGCAGAAATATCGATTTTAATTTAGGATTTGCTTTAATGTTATAGGTTACCGAATTAGGGCCAAAAACATTTTGGACGACTAGAAGCATTTGTCAAGTCGTGCAATTAAGTAAAACCAATTTTACTTATTAGTTCGTGACAAATTTAAAGGCCTTTCAATACTCGACACGATCCAATTTTAAATAACTTATTTAATCTAAATTGGTCGTTAATCGCGAACCATGTTTTAAACTAATAAACAATTTTATTATTTATATTACTTTTAAAATAAACAATTTAATTTTAAAACAAGGTTTACCTTTTAAACAACTTTTATTTAAATTTACCTTTCCGATAAATCTTTAAACGTTTTAATTTTCTCGTCGTTTTATGATTGTGTCAAAAACAATTTCATAAATGTTTTGCGGTTTAATTATTATCCCAAATAATTATAATCAACCACAAACAAAATAAATAAATCGAGCCACTAGTAATAATTTGTTTGGTTTCGTTTGAGCCCACAAACGATAACCGAACCGGTCTAAGGGACAAAAAAAACAACAACCATTCTTGCCGTCTCCCACTTAGTCCAAGATCTCCATCTTCGTGTCCCGGTCGTTTCCGTCATCTGTCTTCAAAATCTTTGACTTGTTCGACTTACAATTTTACATTTACGATAAAAACAAAATCTAACTATTACATCGGGTTCCAAATAACATATAAAAATTACAAAGATATCAAAACCATGCAAACAATAAACCACGTGACACTAGCGCTCAATTTAACAATACATCATCCATAAACGAGAAAGGTTTGATATTTCTGTCAAACAAAAGTTTTGACAAATAAAACATATGATCGATTAAACGCAATAATGTCTAAACGCGCATAAAGGTGGCTTGTATACCACTGTTGGGAATCCGTGTACCTGTTTTAACATTTAAAACAGTTTTATTAATCCAATTAATATACAAAATCAGATTTGTGTTTAGCGGAAGCGGTTGTACACGTTAACGGTTTTAAACCGGGATCCCGTCAGTGATCCGATTACACATGAATAGACAATAAAAATAAACCAACCATAGCGGGTTAGATAATTGTACCTTCGACGATTACCAAAAGATTCACACTTTGAAACAACGAGTGTCTCGCTAGTGTCGCGTACACGAAAAACCCGTCAAGCGGATCTTGCATGAAAATGGTGGCAACATCGGTGGTTTCGTCCGACGGAAACGACAGTGGTTACGTCCGGCGGCAAAGCCGTCACGGCAGTATCCGGAAGGCGGGTCGACGACAAAGAGGGGTGGCCAGCCGGTTTTGCGCAAAGGAGGAGAGGAGGCCAAAAAATTCAATTAGTGTTTTAACTTAAGTTTGTATTTATAGCTCCATAATTACAAACCACACCCCGGGTAATTAACAGTTAATTCACTTTGTAATTAACAGTTAATTACATTCAACCTTTGCACTTTTCTAATTACAAATAATTAGTAAACCACAACCATTCAACGTTTAACAATTAAACTTAAAACCCGTTTAAACCTTCGTCTTTTAATTGTTTCTCTAAATAATTAGTTAACGAATTAAACCGTTAAATATTTCACTAAATATTTATTTACCGAATAATAAATCCAATTCATTTCTTGGTGTCAAAATAGGATATGTGATATAAAAATGGAGGATCTACGTTTCGTGAACTATAACGTTTACGAGTAAACGTTATTAATTGCTCATTGCCCAAAGTGTAACTCTTTGGATCATAGCTTGATAGTAACGTTCATATTATTGATAATCGAACATCCAATATCCAACATTCCACCCCTAGGTGTACGACACCAATCCCAAACCCAATCTGATTCAACCCTCTAAACCTGAATGAATCATTGTTTATTCGTTTCCAAGTTAAAGAGACGATCAAATTTGGTAGCCAAGACCTCGTGACCCAACCAAGGATCTAGCAAAACATGACAAGATGCTTCATTTGCCACTTTTTTATTAATAACCGAAGAGGGAATAATGTTCTTATTGTGAAGACGAACAATCGATGAGCATATACGGTGCCAAACTCCCGACCCACAAGTCGAACCACTCAAATCAAGGGAAGCACCATGGATAAGGATAAACAACTTAACCCACAATGCATCCCCATTTTTTAAAATCTCATTCGTCATTTATATAAAAGGTCCACATTCATCCCGTCCAGACTACCAAAACCCAAGCCCCCATTTTCCTTTCCATCAAATTCCATTTATCCCAAGCCATTTTCTTAGTGGAATCATCATCACCCCGGAAGACGGAACATGGATAAAAAAAATACGTAACAATAGACCCCAATACATAAGTGAGCAATGTAGCCCGTCCACTACGCGATCTATATATCAGGCTATACCTCATGAGTTTCTCGCACGTGACCCGGTCAGCCACTAAAGATGATGAAACCGAATAATACATAATACCTTAGATGATTTTAGTTATCTTTTATGCAAATCTTCCAATATCATATAAGTTTGTCAACAAAAAAGATTAATACAATCTATTTGTTTTAATTCAATTGGGTAACCCCATGAAAATCGAGTATTTGACATGAACATACCAATCCATTTCTTTTAATGCTTTGTTTGACCTTTCATATGAGTTTGAGGACATAATTGTAATTTCATCGTCATAATAATTAAAACCGTTAAATATTTTTTTAATAAATTAAAGGAGTCTTTTAATGTTATTTGTCAATTCAAACAACATAATTATAAAATTAGTAAATAAGCACATAAAAGATTTGTGTTGAGTACAAGAGAGGGCGTTGAAGAACAACGACTCCTTCAGCATCTCTCTCTCTCTCTCTCTAAATATATTGTTTATGGTATTTTATCTAAATTTATGACTTCTAAAAATTATCAATCTAACGAGTGTGATCACTTACCATCGAGCTAAATATTTATTTATTTATATATATATACATATATACACATATTACAAAGTAGTTCGTCTCTTTCTCTCTCTATCAAGAAGGCGATTGCAGAGAACACTCAGAACTGTAAAAGAGAGAGAGAATTCAAGAACTGAGAAAACGATATCTAAGAAGCTTGCTGCCTCCCTCTCTTTTTCACAACACATAAGAGGTTAGTTTATTATATATATATTCATACTTTTCAATTCGTAAAAAGTTGAAGAATTTTTTAATTTTTCTTGTAAAAATAAATTTATCAAATTTGACAAAAAGTATCAAGAAACACTCATTTGATGCTTTCTGTTTCACCGCTTTCTTGTCTTTAATCTCCATCATTCTCAATCTATGCACAATATAGGGCTTGAATTGTGAAACTTGTTGAAGATGACATCATGGAACTAGTAAATTCAAGACCACTTGTGATAAAGCTACAACCTTTTGAACTCTATGTCACAAGATTATATGTTCAATTTCTCACATGGGTTCGAGAGATCGTCAACGTCCGGTCAAGACCAGATCCGGAGGCCACCACCGTTGGGATTAGAAGAAATGGATGAGGGACGTTTACCGGCGGTTTATGAAACCGGGATGTTGTCCGAGATGTTCAATTTCCCAACCGGTGGATCCAGCTCGGA
Source organism: Smallanthus sonchifolius (assembly GCA_023525975.1). Taxonomy (NCBI): domain Eukaryota; kingdom Viridiplantae; phylum Streptophyta; class Magnoliopsida; order Asterales; family Asteraceae; genus Smallanthus; species Smallanthus sonchifolius. The sequence goes on from CM042019.1 coordinate 17,631,761, forward strand.
GTTGTTGGTGAACCAGATGAATTACCAACAACACCACCGGACTCACCGGCCGTCCACCGGCGGAGATTGGTATGGGAATAGTAACACCGCCCAAGCCATGCAACTTTTCTTGACAAACCCTACACATAATCAATCACCATCTTCACACCATAATCCCTCTTCTTCTTCTGCCGATTCTACCCTTCACCATCAACCAAATTTCGGTGGCGGACAAGGGCATTTCGGTCCTTCTACTCAATTCACATGGGTTCCTCCGGGTGGTACATCTCATGAAGCTCTTTCACTTTCATTATCTTCTACTTTACAGCATCTTGAAGCAACTAAAGTTGAGGACTTGCAATACTTTAACCAAGTCAATAATACCGATCCTTACCGGGTTATGGGCCAGACCCACCATCCGATCCATATCGGGTTCGGGTCCGGGTCATCTTCGTTAGGAGTTGTTAAAGTTCTCCGAAATTCTAGGTATGTGAAGGCAGCTCAAGAGTTACTGGAAGAGTTTTGTAGTGTTGGAAGGGGTAATTTAAAGAAAAACAAATCCGGGTCAAAACATAATAATTCTAATCAGAACCCTATTAATAGCGGTAGTGGTGGCGGCGGCGGCGGCGGATCTTCTTCTTCTTCAAAAGATCTCCCTCCTTTGTCATCTGCTCAAAGAATTGAGCATCAAAGAAGAAAGGTCAAACTTTCTTCTATGCTTGATGAGGTAAACATTCCGGTGACAGAATATGCTGAGTTTGCTTACATCCAACTTTTTTCTTTTTAAAAAACCTAGTTATAAAATAATGATTACATTTGATTAAATTTGGATTTGGTAAAACCGTGACAAGGTACTTACATACTATAATCATCACTATAATCATCATCTTAGATTTTAATATTAGGGTTATAGCTTGCTTAGGTTTTTAATTCATTATAAAAATGCTTTCCTTTTTCTTTGGAAAAATAATATCATTATTGGCAATTTGAAATTTTCCACAAATTATAAAAAATCATGGTGTTTAATTTAATAATATAATATAAACAGTCAATCTTTGGCTTTATTGAGAAAAAAATGCAACATTTAGAAACACAATATTGTTGATGTCCATTGTCATCAACAGGGATTTTTACAATTAACAATCTTGTTTTTCCTTTGGATTCTTTTAAAATTAACAAAAAATTTTGGGCTATACATCAATTATTATTCTTGAATTATAATCTCGTACAATTTCTGCCACCATTAGTACATATATGGTGTACTTTTTGTCATTATTGATCATGTTAATGTCTTTTAATTTTGTCATAACTTAAATAAATATATATATTACAATCAAGTGTAGGTGGATAGAAGATACAATCACTATTGTGAACAAATGCAAATGGTGGTGAATTCTTTTGATTTAGTGATGGGGTTTGGAGCTGCGGTGCCATACACGGCGTTAGCACAAAAAGCTATGTCTCGTCATTTTCGTTGTTTAAAAGACGTAATAGCCAGTCAATTGAATCACACTTGTGAATTATTAGGGGAGAAAGATGCGAGTTCTTCCGGGGTCACAAAAGGTGAGACACCAAGGCTTAAGTTGTTGGAACAAAGTCTGAGACAACAAAGGGCATTCAATCAAATGGGCATGATGGAACAAGAAGCTTGGAGACCCCAAAGAGGCTTGCCTGAACGTTCTGTCAACATTTTAAGAGCTTGGCTTTTTGAGCACTTCTTACATCCGTAAGTCTATTAATTTTGTTACCTTCACATCATTATCTTCTGGTTTCTTCAATTTGATTATATACATTAGAAGAAAATAATTAATGATGTGAAGGTATGATTTGATCACAAACGGTTAATTACCGGATCGATCAAAGTTCGATTCTATATGACCTACTCATTTTCAAATGATATCCACATTGTTCACAAAGATTCAACAGATTGTTGTACACCACCCATTACCATTTTGGGCGGAACAGATCTACTAATTTTTTGATTCTAAATTTATATGAAAATGAAATAAAGTTAGAAAGATAATTAAGTTAAATATATGTGAAAATGATTCTCAGGTATCCAAGTGATGCTGATAAACATTTGTTGGCTCGACAGACTGGCCTTTCTAGAAATCAGGTTTGTTAATACTTAACTTCTAATCTCTGTATTAAAATGTTCATGAAGTATGGAATGTGAAATAAGTTACCACTAGAAATGCCATTATTAGTATATGCTAATTGCTACATTTTTTTTCCTTTAGTCAAATCTTCATATTCTTTGATCACTAATTAATTTATGTCAATTTCTTTTAAACGATGAAATTACAACTATAGTTTACAAGATTGTTTACATTTTACTTAGTCTATTACAAACTATGGATGTAAACAAGTTAAATGACAAAGAATTATGAGTGGCTAAATATTTTAATTTACCTCAAATTATAATTAGTGTTGTATATGAAGTTAATAATTAATATTAAAAACTAATTCCTTTTTCAATAAAAGTAATATTATTATTATTATCATCGTTGTCGTTATACAAAATTTAAGGATGTATATTTGAAATTTTATTTTAAAAAAAGTTACTATATATTTTTAATGGATAAGAATACTATAATTAGCTTGCAACACTGAATTCCTCTATTCTCAATGACCCAAGTTATTTCAACAAAAGAAACTTAATTTTTCATAAAACTATTGCAACTTCTGTTGGATGTTTAAGAGAACACAATTATGTAAAACTAAATAACAAAAACTCTCATGGCTTAAAATTATGCAGTAGTTTTCATGTAGATTTCTTTGAAAGTTGTAACAATTTTTGCTTTCTGTACGTATTAGTACATCGAATCCAATTTATTTAAATTTTACATTAAAAAACCTTATGTGAAACTAATAACGAAATCTTTTATATATTTAAGTTTATATTAAGACTTAATTTTATATATTTAAATTAATGATTATTCAATGAATTTTCTATTCTCTAAAAGCATTTAATAATTTATTATTTTATTTATTAAATATTGCACTCTTTTAATGACAGAAAATATATATTACTTATATGGCAATAATTGAACACAATCATTTGTACATGAAATAAAAGAATAAGGCTTGGGTTAGAACCAAAAATAGAGATGTTGCATCTGTGAACTATGAAGAAGACAGGGCATCTATATGTGATCTTAATTGCAATTGAGACAAGACGTGTGATTTTATTTTACAGCTTATCCGCACACTGTCACTGCATTAAGTAATTGTGTACAACAAATTATGTATCAAACTGCTTTCTCGTGCTTCTAGTCTCTTTAACCATTTTTTTTTTGTCTTTACTTATCTTTTTATATATTGGTTTAAGCTGCATTAATTAAACTCTTCATATAAATTGAAATTATATATATATATATATATATATATATATATATATAATATTTTTAATATATTATTTTTGAGTTATCATTATGTTTTAGTATTTTAAACATCAACTTACAGTTTTATATCGTAATCTAATTCAACCTAAAAAATTGCACCTAAAAAATTCCACCATCTTAATCAAATATATTTTTTTGTCTTACTTACGTGAAATTTGAAATTTAAATGGTTATTTCAACAATAATTTCAATGTCATCGCCTACATTTACAAGAACTTCGGATTAGACACAATATGGTTAAAGGTTACTCTTTCTTTTGTAAGATCTTCATTAATTAATTTATATGTATGTATGTTTATTTCATCAAGCCCATGTATGTGTCATAAATCGTGAGGCGCGTTCTTTTCGTAATAAGCAATATGTTTAGAACTGTAAAAAGCGTATAATGTATTGTACAAGGTGAATAGAAGATAATCAAAGTAGTTGGAAAGATAAAATGTGATGGTTTCATAACTGTCTAATGTCTTATATTTAAAACATCATATACAAGTGTATCATCCTGTTTTTGCAGTTCTTAACATATTATTGGTTCTTAAATTAACGTAATCTCTATATAAGTATACACGAACACAAGTGTGTGTGTGTGTATGCATAAAATGGTGGTAAAATTAATACTAGATAGTAAATTAGAAAGCAGTACCCTTGAACAGTTTATGATGAAGTCAGAATAAACATGACTGTTGGATGGAGAAGTCTTTTTCATTGTACCGTTTATGATGACAATATAATATATATGTCCACTTCACCTTGGCTTTTAACTATTATTCATCTCTCTTCGTTGTACTATTTGGTCCTTCCTGTGTTTGTATTCTTTATCTTTTCATTGAGCACTAGATTCTTGTTCACAATCTTTGCATTGAGTATTTGTTTTTCCAGTGTTAAAACTATGTTTTCTGTCAATCTTTGTACTAGTAATTGGACAATAGTGAGTGAACACATAATCTTCATTTCATGTTATATAAATTTATAATTAATTTTATAAAACCAAGAATCTTGAATCTTGATATCCTAAGTTAAATGCTTGATAACAATATTTAAACTCGCGAAATTCGTATTAGGGAAGGAGAAAATGAAGTTAAAAATGCGTGTTTGCTACGCATTTGCGGTCCATTTTTGCGTAACAAACGTTGCAGTTTTCTAGTAGTGTTAGTTCACATGTAAACAGATTTGAATTTAAGGTGATAAAACAAACTAGAGTATTAAAAAACAAAACTTAAAGACATTAGATTTTGACAGTTATTAGGATCTTATAATGGTCCTGCATGTCATCATTGATCATCATAATTGATTAATGGTATGTCTGTATGTGTGAATGGTTTGCAGGTTTCAAATTGGTTCATAAATGCAAGGGTCCGGTTGTGGAAACCCATGGTGGAAGAAATGTACCAACAAGAAAGCAAAGAAGAAGGTGACCACCCTCAAGATGATGATCATCATGATGACCTGGAAAATGAAGAAAACAACATTAATTGCAACAAAAATGGTCCATCTTCATTATCTTCTTCTTCTGCCCTCACACAAACTCCAATGCCTCCTCCTCCACCACCACCACCCGCCCCTACACATACCACAACAAGATCCGAAATCAATGACCCTGAAAACGACCCTGAAAACCATGCAATCAATACACAAAACTGCTTCTCGGAAAACCAAGCAACTGCCATGTCATACTCTTACACTCCTATCGGAAACACTTCCACAATCCCACCACCCTTTCCGGCCACACATGATGCGGACACCTGCCGGCGTGATGACGGAGCTGATATTGGTTCAACACTGATAAGATTTGGAACCACTGCTGGTGATGTGTCACTCACTTTAGGGCTACGTCATGCCGGAAACCTACCGGAGAAGTCTTCTTTTTCAGTTAGGGACTTTGGGGGGTGTTAAATTGTTACGTGTCTATAAGCTACCTAGTAATTTAAAATAATTTTTTAGGCAAGTGTTATACCAAGAAGCTCATAATTTTCTCTTTTTTGTTATTTTTATATTCTATTTATGTAAAACGAAATGTGAAATTTTACAACATGATAAAACAAAGTAGTGTTGTGTTGATAGCACTATTTGTATAGGACGTAACATGTACTTTTTTTTCTCTTATTTTTTGTTTACTCTCTCACCGAATTTAATTTAACTTTATCTTTTTACTAGTGATTATTTTTTTTTCAGTTTTTAATAGTTGTTTTGTGACCAAATTGATACGGTCATAAGTTTCGGGATCGTTTTGCGACTGAATTTAAATGGACGCGAACTTTATCACCGATACAATATGATGTTGTCACTAATTTTACGACTGCAGTGATTTTGGTCGCAAATGGTTGCTAAATTACGGTCAGTTTTTTGGTCGCAAATACATTTTGAAATGACGAAAAAATCTTTGGACTGTTTCCATCAACGAAAGAAGTAGGAATATAGGACGTTAGCGTCAATAATATTGAAACAAACTATAAATAATTTAATCCAAATAAGGATTTTGTTAGGGCGAGAAAACTATAATTATATGATCATTTAGTTAGTTGGAAACTAGAAATAATTAATCTTTATTGAAAGTACTAGTTAGTTACAGCACTTAATCACTACTAGAAAATAAGGTATTTTACGACAACAATTTTGGTCAAGAAGTCGTCGGCAAAGCCCGTTTCCGACCAAATTCCGACAAAAAATTGTTTGTCGGAATAAACCTCGTAGGAAAACTTTTCTGACGACTTCTTATTTTGTCGGAATTTTGTAGCTAAAATTCGGGGATTTTTGTCGGGAATTTGTCAGAATTTCGTTGCTATTTCCGACCAAAATTAATTTTTGGAAATTTTGTAGGAAAATGAATTACAATGTTTGTAGTGGGTGGTATTAGTAAAATAAATCAGGGATAAATTTAGCTTTGTAACAATTTATTTTGATATAATATATATATTGTTTTTCATACTTTGTATATTAATTAAAAACGTGATAAATTGAAAGGTACATATTGTATGCTGTTACAAAAGATTACAGCAAAATCTACCTAACTAGACAAGAATCATCCACAAGCAAGATCAAGAATTAGGGACACACTACCAAAGCTGTTAGGCTGTCCAAATCTAAACCTGTTGTTGGCATTTACTTTGAATGCATATGAAGTTATAACTTGTAAGCAATCTTCTAGTCATGTCTTATGGCTTGTCTGATGTTGTTATCGCAGTACATAAGTTGTCGATCCGACATTGATCATATTTATTTTGGTATTTACATATTTTTTATGTTATCGATCGTAACTATATTTCTACAATAAACATCTTATAGCTCACTATTTCTAAGTGAATACTTTGTTTTGGACAATTAAATGTTGTTTGGGTATTACAGTCAAAATACAAAAAATGGTAGCTAGTATACACAAAAGAAAAAATATAGTATATAATGCATTTAGAGTTATATCCTAATTTATGTTTAGTGAAATGAGTTAATTGGATGAAGTACTCAGAAACAGCTGCATGAAACCTAACAAGAAATAGCAGCTTCCTAAATTTTTTGTTTATACATACTTTGTGAAATTTTGTAATGTTCCTAAATAAAGTTAAGGCAAAATCCTAAAACCTCCAGGCTTTGTCTTTTATTTTACTTTCATATATATACATACAAAAGTTGCTGTCATTGATTGTCCTTTTTTCACGAAAGTTCTGGCCACAGGTTGGTGTAAAAACGTTTGAACCATGTGTTATTGTGGGTTTCATTTGAGAAATTTTGAGGTAGAAAGTCATGCCCCAAAATCCTATATTACTAGCTACAACAAATTTGAAGGCAACGGTTTACCATTTCTCGAGTTTAGTTGCGTCACGAAACATGAATCAAGTTACATGTAATTGTGAAATTGAAGAATCAACATGATAGTGTTTAAATTTTTCACTCGACTTCTTGTTGTGTTTTAAGCACCAATTACACATATGTTTAAATAGATTACTTAAGCAGATTAATTAAAACGATGAGATATTGAGCATATTGGGACAATCGCATAGACGTCAGACTGATAGTGAGCATATGGGGACAATCGCATTGATCAACTTATGGACATATGGTTTCGATTCAGAATGGTTTTTTTGTCTTGTTCAATGTCTTATATCTTTAATGCCATCATCTGTTTGTATATCTACTCATATTTTGTGGGTCCTTTTCATCTTTATAGCAGAACCCTTCTCATGAGTGTTTTGATAAAGACGAAATTGGCAGAGGAGAGAGAGAGAGAGAGAGAGAGAGAGAGAGAGAGAGACGATGGCAATGGACATTTTTGCTGTTTCCAGCAGGGTAACTTGTGGCCCTCCCTTTCGATGGGGACATTCTAACCCTACCTCTTTCATTTTGTTTGATTTGGTTTATCATTATAAGTAAAACTGGCAAATCTACTTTACAAATGTCATAATGACGCGTACAAATTATATGCTCTAGTGAACTCATAGAGAGAGTTTAGATGACAATGACCTCATATTAAAGAACCATTTTTTCTTTGAATACACATTTCAAACTACATGATAAAAAAAATCATGCTATTTTTGTAATTACGTGAAACTATCGATGCTTAAAAGACAACAAAAATAATGTGATAGGAGTATTGTAAATAAATGAAACTCTAATAGTATAGTGTATGCAGTGATGCATACACTATGAGATATAGAAATATCATAAATAAATGAGAAATTAATAGTATATAATATTTATGTATTTGTGATTACTCTTTACTGAGTTTCTGATTGTACTTTAGTGTATGCATGGTTATAAACAGTGCATATGTTGTTGGTAATACTTTAATGTATGCATTGACACTACAAGAAAATGACCCTATGCCGACGGACCCTATACCGACGACACTTCTCGTCGGCATAGGTCACCCTGTGCCGACGACATGTCGTCGGTATAGGGTAATCCCAAAATTTGAGAAGAGAGACCCTATACCGACGACATGTCGTCGGCACAGGGTTGAGCCGGATGGAGGGAAAACATGGCGCTCAATGAAAAATTGGGGAAAACCTATACCGACGACATGTCGTCGGTATAGGTTGAATTCCATTTTATTTTTGCGTTTTCTTTTTTTTAATAGCTTTCCGTCGGTGGTTTTTTTTTTTTAATTAAAAACAATTTTGGGAAAAATCTATACCGACATGTCGTCGGTATAGGTCATTTACTTTATTGACCGGTCAAAACAAACGAAGACATGTACCGACGACATGTCCTCGGCACAGAAGCCTATTGCGCCGACTTTAGAGCCTATACCGACGACATGTCGTCGGGATAGGGATCAGCGTGAATTAACACAGAAGACAGCTTTCTGCTTCCCATTTTCACCCAAAAACTCTCAAAATTCTCTAGTTTTCTCTCTGTGGCGATTTCGAGGTTTTGGTGTGTTTTGTGGAGCAATTTTCACTAATCTCTCAGTTTTTAAGGTTAGTTTCTTGTTAATTTCGACATATGTTTCAATTTTGACAATAAAATCAAAATTTTTGGGTTTTTTGTTTAATTTCTTTGTTTTTTGTTAGGTGTTTGAAGCTTTGACAATTGTTTGAGGATTTCAAGCTATTCGAAGATATGTGCAAACTTGGTTAGTAATTTTTTTATAAATTATGTTTAGATTATGTTTGTATGTATATTGTTGTGTTTATTTTGTATGTATGTATATATGATTTAGATGTATGATTTTATAAATATTTATGAAATTTTTATTATCAAATTAGGTTTAGATGTGAATTAGGTTTAGATGAAATTTGGGAATTTGGATGTATGTTTGTATGTATATTGTTTAGATGAAAATTTGGGATTAAATTAGGTTTAGATGAAAATTTGGGAAATTTGGGCAATTGTTTGACAATTGTTTGTGTATGTGTATGTATGTTTATGTATGGAATTGGCCTCTTAGGTTCAAATCTATTTGAAGCTAATTGTTTGACAATTGTTTGTGTATGTTTATCAAGCATGTAATTCGCATGTTTATGTATGTTTATGTATCGAATTTTCTATACTCCTATTATTTGACAATTTTTTGAGGATTTCAAGCTATTTGAAGCTAATTGTTTGACAATTGTTTGTGTATGTGTATGTATGTTTATGTATGGAATTGTGTTTATGTATGTAATTTGAGAATTTGGGCATTTATTTATGTATGTATATATGTGTATGTGTGTTTGTATGTATTTTTATGTATGGAATTGTGTTTATATATGTAATTTGAGAATTTGGGCATTTATTTATGTATGTTTGTATATAATATATATGTATATGTGTATGTATGTTTGTATGTATGTTTGTATGTATTTGTATGTATGTTTATGTAATTGTATGATTTGTGGATGTATGTATATATGGTTGTATGTATATGTAACTTTATTTAATTTTGTTGCAAGTTCGGAACTCATTGCGGTTGACGAGGTGTGAATAACATCATATTTGTGTTTCATAGAATTTATTTAAGGTACGTATTCCGACTTTTATGCCTTTGTGTAGTTAATTTTTTATTTCATTTACGGTGTAAACGGCTCGTTTATCATAATTTTATAAATACTATTACTTATATATTAAAAAAATATATATTTTATAATGAGTTAGATGTATGATTTTATAAATATTTATGAAATTTAATTATGAAATTAGGTTTAGATGTGAATTAGGTTTAGATGAAATTTGAGAATTTGGATGTATGTTTTATAAATACTATTACTTATATATTAAAAATATATATATTTTATAATTTTATAAAATAAATAAGAAAAAGGCTTACACCCCTAATGTCATTTATGTACGTCTTTGTTTATGTATGTCATGTCTCATATTGTGTACACTAGTATGTTTATTTAGGATAACCCTTTAAAATATACCCGTCCAAAATTTATCTAATAGGGATAAATTTTGGATTGTCCCATTTGGGACTGCTTTTTGAATATTCTATCTCATTTAGGATATGTATACATTTTAACGGGTTGACATTTAAGATAAAATTGGTAGCTATTTCTCCTTACTCCTTCGAGTTTGCGGTTTATTTGCATACTTGGGGAGTTAAGGGGAAATGCTGCTGATTTTTCTTAAATAGTCAACTCAATAAAATGAATACATATGAGATAGAATATTCAAAAAGTGGGTCAGGATCCACCGCCATAGAGTACCGATCAAATCATATACATTCATTTATATCATTTATTACATGCACGTATATGTGTATGCTTATGACACTAGATATGGCAATTGACAAAAGCTGGGTTACACTGGGAAATCGGAATTCTCCGACATTCTTAAGCGGTCTTCGCAACTTTATAGAGACGGCCAAGAACCATGTCGACGGTCGGGGTAGAGCGTTTTGCCCGTGTAGACGTTGTTGTAATATGCAAACCGATTTTTCTTCATGGTTAAAATTTGAAGAAAATGTATTTTCATCTTCATCTTCTACACCCGATAATAAAGAATTAAGGGCATTGGCACATGGTCCCTTGTACGCATATTCTTACACTGCTTGCATAGTAAATGGTGTTAGATTTGTGGCACAAAATCGTGATTCCCGGCGCACTACTCAGAACAGTGGTGTGATTACAATAGGAGAAGACGATACTCCATTTTATGGTCAACTAGAGGAGATCATAGAGTTGAACTACATTGATGGTTACTCGGTTGTACTATTCCGTTGTAAATGGTTCGACACGAGAGGTAAAAGATTAATTAAGCAAAACAATACTATCATAATTGACATCGGCCGTGAATGGTATGTTGGCAAAGAATGGTATGATGATGTCCAATATATATTAGCCACACAAGCTAAACAAGTGTTCTATCTTCGAGATCCTTCTCGAACCACTGGCCAATGGAGGGTTGTTAAGGACGTTCACCATCGGAAGCTTTGGGATCATCATAGTGTTGTTAATGAGATAGATATATTGCACGACACTCAATCAAATGATTATACTTTGGTTGTCGACACAGGATGCGAAGGTGGTGAATCAAGTCATGTTGGCCCGATTCCCCATGCAGATAGTCAATCTATTACACGGGAAACTCAATCATTTTTTGGTAACTTGGTTGTCGACTTAGGCTACTTGCCCATGCGTACACCTTTAAATGAGGGTGGTGACCCAAGTCATGTTGCCCCGATTGATCTCGATGAAAGTTTTATTAACGATGATGTAGAAGATGAAGAAGATGCATACAATTCAGATGAGGAAGATGAAATAAATGACGATGAAGAAGAAGAAGATGATGATGCTAACACACGTTATTGTAGTGATGATTCTGATTGAATGTATGTTAAAAATGTAGTATTAATGTTTAATAGATGTCTTTATATTTGTCTTTGTTAATTATTAATTATTTGTGCTTACTAATTATTTTTGTTTTAGAAATAATGGCAACGACGGCGCAATCACACGGTGGTGATGGTGGAGACGATGGATATGGGGGTCCTTATAACTTAGAATCGGGTTGTGCGAGTGGTAAGTTACTTGTTAGTGTTTAATAGATGTCTTTATAATTGCCTAACTTTCATGTGTCAATGTAGGTGGTGCCTCACAAAAAAGGCGTTCTAAAGGAAAAAACCTCAAATTATATAAGAAATTTGAGGAAAATGGGAGGAAGCCTCTTGACATTGATGTTGAACTTCATGGCGATGGCTACAAGTTTGTGGGTCCTAACGCAACTGATTTTATACGTGCTATCTCTTTGGAGGTTGAAAAGGTTGTTCCGCCATATTATCCTAACTGGGCTCAGGTTCCAAATGAGAAGAAAGAGGCAGTATATCCCACTCTATTAGTAAGTATAGATGTTTTATAATTACTTACAATTTCATAACTATTAGATTTTTTCTAATTACTTTCCACTTTTAAGATTATTTTAATTTGGACGCCTGGAGAAACACTGACAAGTGGCGAGGCGTTCAACTCGGAATCACCGCCGAGTGTCAAAGGGCTTATAAAGACCGCAAGGGAGAGTTGAAAGTTCATTTCGACTACAATGGGGGATACGATGATGTGGAGGCGGCGAGAAGTAATCCACCAAAAGATGTTGATCAAGAAACTTGGGATATTTTGATTAATCAGCTATTTTTAAGTGCGGGCTATAAAAACCGCTCGGAGAAGAACAAACAAAACCGAGCAAAACAACACTACCCAAGTTTACATGGCAGCAAATCATACGCCCAACGCCGACACATGGAAGTATGAAATATAGTTGTTATTATTATACAAACATGCTTATTAATTCTAGTGATATTAGTTTTGTTTTTCACAGGGGATCGGCCCTATTGACGTGTTTAGATCGACCCATTATAAAGAAGGGACGGGATGGGTCAACGATAGTGCATCAACAGATTATGTAAGTTAAATGATTTTGTTGTTAAAATATCCAAGTTTGACTTTAACGGGTCAAAATGACCCAAACACACTTTAATATACTTGGAACGTCTAACTGTAACTTTAAACGGGTCAAAATGACCCAAACACATTTTAATAGACTTACAACATCTAACTGTAACTTTAAACGGGTAAAAATGACCCAAACACACTTTAATAGACATAGAACATCCAACTCGAGCCCAATTGTTGAATATGTTTTCTAGTATTATTAGTATTTGTTGTTATTAGTGTTGGTTGATTGGAATTTGTGAATTTGGGTCGTTTATGACTTATAGTTTATCAGGTTGGTTATCTATATTACAGCAGTTATGTTGTCGAATTTTAGTAAAATAGTCAAGTGACTGTTTATTACATTGTTTAATGCAGGACTGAATCCAAGAGGAGTATACAAGATCCTCTGCTGAGTCTGGTGGTGACTCATCTGCTATCGATGAGTTTGCATGCATGGAGCGTGCATTGGGTCATCGGCGAGGCCATATCCGGGGTGTTGGTCGTGTGGTGAGCAATCCCACACCGGATGTGTTCAGTACCCCCCGTAACATCCCGAAAATCTAAAAAGGTTAAGGGTTCGGGTTTGTGAGTGACCCGGGTCTATATTAAACGAAATAAGGGGTAAGTTTTATCGTGCATGGGGCGTTTTGACGACATTAAACGACATGGTTAGTCGCTTAAAGAGGGTGTGTGGTCGAAACACACGAATCAAGAGAGGAGGGGCCTGAATGTAATATACGAGGGTTTAAATACCACTTATAGAACAAACCCTAGAGCCATATCGTCTCTTGGTGTGTAACGGCCGGAAAGGGGATGCAGGTTAGGAAGTGGCCGGCGACGGGGTGGTACTACGGTGGTGGAGAGCAAGGGAGGAACTTCGCACGTAAGGTACACCTTAAACCCATCCATTTATATTCTTTTCTCGTATCCGTTGTGCTCGAGAACCCGACTAGGGTTTTGGTTTGGAGTAAGGTGATCGAAGGGGACGACGATGACGAAGGCAGCATGCATCCGGCTATGGTGGTGGCTTCGGTGGACCACGAGGCGCGTGAGGGTGACGATCGATGGCGAGCGGCTAGGGCTTCAATCGGAGAAAAAGGTGGTGGCTTCGGGGAAGGTCGGAACCGATGACGGCGACGAGGGGAGGTGCCGACGGTCACGGGAAAAGGTTGTTGTGGCGGTGCTTTACGACGGCGGAGGTGATGTGGTGTTGTGCCGGTTACAGTTAGGCACGACGTAGAGGTTAATAGTGGTGCGTGATGGTGTAATGCGCGATTGTAGCACATGGTGGTGAACCGCGAAGGGGTCGGGTCACACCCGATTTGGGTGTCTGCATGGTGGTATTCGCGCGTGCATGGAGACCAACTCCAAAGTTACGTGGTTGCAAGGTTAGGGTTTGGTGAGCCTAAAGCTTGCATGGTGAGTTTTGGAACGTGTAACGGGGTCTTGACTCGTCTACGGGTGACCTATGAGATCAAGGTTTTGCATGGCACGTGAACGTGCATGCATGCGAGTCCATACGGATCCAGGATGACCCGATCCAAGCAGACACGTGGATTAGGGTTTTTGCATGGTTGATCAGGTTTTCTGGATGAGATGATTATCGGGAACATTTATGTTTTTAAGTAGTGACACATGTTGGAACATACTCTAACCTTGTGATCGTACGGTTACAGGTTCAGGTTCGTACGAGGAGATCTTTGAAGTTCAAGAGTTGGATCTTCATATCCAGTGAGTTTCTAATCCCCCTCTTTTAAATGTTTTTAAAGTTTTTGGGTCTATCGTACATACTTACAAGAGATGTTTAATGTGTTAAACGTGTTAAGAGTTTTCGATTTTAACCCGAGGTGTTTATAAACTAAAACATTCAGTAATGAGTCGGAGGTTCTACGGGGGTGTTTATGATATCATGTGATCTAGGTCTAAAGGTGGTTATATGGTCACGGGTCGTATAGTGACCTAACAGGGGTGAGTTAGGATTGTAGTTGCGGGTCGTACGGTGTGACAACCGGCAATTTCAGGTCAATACCCGTCCCCGCCTCTGTCATAATTTGCATACATTATATTCGTGTTAGACTTAGTTATGGTTAATTAAGGTAATCTCATAATTAGCAGAGTCCATTCATAACATTACACGCATCGGTAATTAGATAAATTACCGGTCACATGCAATATAACCGACACACACGAACGTTGGTGATAATTAATATTTATATTTTAATAAATAATTCGAGATGTTACAATATTATTTTAGAACTTAAATATACAGGTGTGTTTATTTATATTAACTTAGTATTTAAACGCGCGTCTCTACCGTTTCACCGGTCTATTTTATTTTAACGCGCTATCTCGACATATTAAATTTCTAAACACATGTTTATATATATTAGTGAACCACTAATTATATAATGTATAATTTTATTTAGCTCGGTTTTAATAATATCTCTAATTTATATTGCATTTGATTTATACCCGCTACCACCCGAATACCCGTTTATACTACATAATCTCATTTCTATAAAAAAATAAATAAATCTTGAAAAGCCTAACCTCTTATTTTTCCTTGATTGCCGAGATTACACACATGTGTGTGAATGTTAACTTTTTTTCAATACCAATAACTTCCATTTTCATGATAACTACTTTTACACACACATTCCTAATACTATACTTACCTATTTAACCACTAGTCTCAATCACATCCCTTTTCCCTTGTAATTTTCAGTCAAAGAGAGTCCACACTCAACCCACCCTATCTTGCCATGACTACACCTAAATTACTACATTGGTGAATGATCAATCCTAACATCCAAAATCCATCACTAGGAACATGCAACTTTCGACTCTATGGATTTCCCCATGTTGACCGAAAAGTTAAATCCAAAGCCAAATCCCAAAGGTTCTCATCCTTCCATTATATCTAAACTTTTTAAATCACCAAGCCACCTTCAAAACTCATACTCTTCTCACTTTCCTTCATTCCTACGGCTTCATCAACTCCCTACCAACATCCATATTATGTTCATCATTCAAGCATTCAAGGGTGTTCAAGCCTTTGTTTTTTTTTTCTTCAAGATCAAGTGCTCAAGTGGTGACTCCAAGCAACCTATATCACTCATTCCTTCTTCCTTGCTTGCTTTTAGTGAGAAATCCTCCTAACTATTTACATTTTGTTCTTGTTTTATGCTATCTTTTACATACAAATGTCATGTACCAACTTCACCCATAAAAATCCATTTTTATTAAACATGAAGTCTCTATAAAATGACTACATGAGGCTTATTTTTGTGTAAAAATATTAATTATAACTTTATGGTTCATGAACTAAAATAAAGTGTATGCCCAAATGATTCATCAAGTGGGTTTACCTTGTCCATGAAATTTTATAGTGCTATTCATTTATTATTATGTATAGTTAGTTCCCTATAAGTTTATATTTTCTTGGTTGAGTTATGTCAAGATTATGGAAGTTAAATTATTACTAGTTGTTAGGAAACTAAAAAGGTTATGACTAGTTATTATGTTAATTTCTTTTGTTAAATGGGTTACATGATTATTATTATGATTTTGGAAATATATAAATATTAGGAACTAAGTTTGTATAAAGATGAACAAAGACCTAGTCTTCACTTTATTGTAAAAACTTATTATTTCTAAAAGTATACGTAAATGTTAATAGTTAAAGACTAGATTTTGAAATATATATAATTTTATGAGTATAAATATATATATACACACTTTGGTCGTAAAACGAAAAACGACCTTATTTTAAGAGTGATAATTCTCAAATGTATATTTCGTAGAAACGATATAGATATTATTTTTACCTAAAGTCATGACGTATTTCGAAAACATTATTTTGAATAAATATATATAATATATTTATTTACCGTTCGCATCGAGTTACGACTCGTGTCGAGTCAAACTATATTTTAAAGCGCGAAACCTAAGATGACACCAAATTACTTATAGTCATGGACACACTTGATCGAAATCATAACTTATATTTATTTTATGTGAATATATATTTTTGATAACAAATACATATCACCAACGGGTTGTCGAGTCAAACGGAATTTCATAACGGAATTAAGTTGGGTGAAACTGTTACATGACCAACTTGCATATAGAATCATTACCTAGACCTTAAGGTGTCTTATATATTCTAGGGCACGCGTAGGTCGGCTTACTCTTGAACTTTTGCTACTAGCACGTATTCGGTACTCATGCATCAGGTGAGTTTTCACGGCCTCATTTTACTTACTTTTCCATTTGGGGGAGATACATGCTAAACCATTTTCTTACTTAGTCGTATGATGATTACTGTGATTTCGCTTTAGCATATATAAGTGGGTGCATTTCCCGCACATAAAGTCCTCTCATATTCGAACCGTTAATTATTTCACAAAGCGAGGTGATTCATGAATAGTACTATTGGGTTTAACAACCCCCACCCGGGTTAGTCGCGCTAACTTTGACTGGGAGTCGAACGGGTGCATAATTGACCTGATTCTTTGCGTGCTAAGCACGTAAGAGGCAAAAATGCTAGTTTCTGCATTCCTTCGTTGAGCTTCGGTTTCGGTGTTGCTTATATAGTTAATGTTTATTGTTTGATCAACAATCAAATCACTAGTATACATGCGTACTGTTACACTGTTTTCTTTACTGCTTCTGTTACTTAAACCTGTGAACTCACCAACCCTGTGTTGACATTTTTAAGCATGTTTATCTCAGGTCGCTAAACATTCACGCATGGACTAGGATTGCATATCTGGAGTCTCATTTCATGTTTTCATTTAGAAGCTAGGTTTATGGGAACCTAATTTGTTGTGCTTCTGTATTTTGCTACTTTGCTTTTGCTTCCGCACTTTACATTCCGCATTTTAAAACTATGTATTACTTATTTATCTTGGTATGATGTTCAAACGGAATGTCTTTTCAAAAACCATATAGTGGTCGTTCGAAAAGACCGGGACTGGTGATCCTTGACAATCACAGCCCGCGGGTAATCCGTTGTGGAATTTCAGGGTGTGACATACGGGTACGACTAGGAGGTGTCACAGGGTGTGCATGTACGTGGTATATGCTTAAATAATGAGGTATAGAATTTGTAGGTGTGTTACTAAATTAGCAGAGCATTGTGTTATGAATTAGTCGGGGTGAGTCAGGATATGAGCTAAACGCTTAAGAATGCGTGTAGGATATCTTATTCTAGTGCTAAGTGTGAAGTGTAGTTGCAGTTAATGAATCATGTATATAGAGTATATAGTTATGTGATTATACATGTGTTGTGTGCATTGTGTCGTTGTCCTTGTGACACAGCGGGTATTTTGTTTGCATTGTTGTCATTATGACATGGCAAACGAGATTGTGGAGGACTAAGTCCTTCGGGAGGTCACCAAAGGTGACGATGTCCAACAGGACAGTGATGAGCTCGGGGTGTGTCGAACGCCATGACGATGGTAACCCTGTAATGAGGTATGTGTTTACGTGCTTATATAATCACGTTAAATTGCATACAAGTGTTGAGTTATATTTATTGTGCATGAGATAGTAATAATGTGGTGAGTCAAGTTAGATTGACCGTTGTGTCAGGATTGTGATGTGGTGCTTACAACTGTTATGTCAATTGATTTGTAAGAGTCTTGATCAAGGCTAAGTAAGTTGATGTTTAGGGACTGGTTGTGTTAACTAAGTGTCGAGTTAATACGTGTACTTGAGCATGAGTTATTAGTGTAGGTAAGTTCGACCTATGTCGATGAGACTACGGGATTATTATTATTATGGGATGAGTTTCGCGTAATGAGCTATTATGTGATATCGGATGATAACAGGGGTTATCTATTTGTTAATGAATTGTGGACGTATTTTATAAGGACCGTGGTCCTGAGTAAAGTTTAAATAACTTTTGAGACGAGTTGGCTTTTAATTAAACTAAACTACGATAGATTGTTTTGCAGGTAAGCGTTGCGTTGACGTATCTTGGCTTGGGAGCGGTGCTACTCAGATTGGGTTCAAGCATTCGTGAGGTAACTTAATGACATTAAAGACTAATAAATGTTTTTAGAAATACTTCTGTTGTTGTTTAATATATCTAAAATGAGTATTTTCAAGGGAATAACCCGTTATAAGAACCAACCATAGGGTGCCCGGTAAGGGGCCTTACAAGTTGGTATCAGAGCTGTAGTTTAAGAGAAAAGTGGTATTTTTAAAACAAATAAAATGCCTTAACTTAGACTGAAAATGGGACGAGGGTGAAACGAATGCCACCACGAGTAACCGCGAGCCAAGAGGTACGTCTTTCAAGTTGAGCAGTAATTATTATTTACCATTTGTGTAGTGTTACACTAGGTAAAGTAATCGGTGTGAGTAAATGATTTATGGCTCCGTGTGGGATCATGTAGTGTGATATGTGTTGTAGTATTATGTAGAACAACTTGAAGTTGTGTGGTGTGATTGAATGAGACTATAGTGTGAGTTGAGTAATGTGGAATAGCATTAATTGTAACTATGTGAGATAGTTTGGTGTGTTAATATGATTTAGTAATTTTGTGTTTAAACTTTGATGGTGTGAGATTGTGATAAATATGATGACTTGCTAGATTATTGTTGTGTGGGATGCATGTGCATCCGGGGTGTATGAAAGATAGAAAGCTAGTGTGAATATGATGGGGAAGGTTTAGAATCCGAGCACTAATGTGGACCACCAAATTGCATTTGATCATTGTAATTTGGCAGTGTATGATTACTCTCATATTCTGAATTTGACGCCCATAGTAATCACTCCAACGATCTATCTTGTGCAGGTACTGATGGCAATGACGATTCGTACTAGATGGGTTAGGCAAGGAGCTTTTATCAGGAGGTTGACAGAGCGGTGGGCTAGATGTTTAGCTGTCGTTCGCATGGTTATCTTTGGAGGGAGACGAGTCTTAGCACCTGTTCCATTGACGGTGGTTCCACCGGCGACTGAATACGAGCAGGAGCTACCAGTATGCGCCCAGTACTACTAGGGCAACTATGAGAGGCGGACTAGTAGTTCCTTTTACAGGAGAGGACGAAATGCATTTACAGTCAGGAGTCAGCCCTCAAGACACTACGCAGAATCAGGAAATGGATGGTTGGAGGAATCCGATGACGAGGAGCAAGTGGGGGATAACTTCGACTTGTTTAGTGACTAGAGCTATAGTGGGTACCACGAGAGGACTAGAGCATTTTGAGTAGTGGTCGTCAGGCACTTTACTGATGAAATATTTGTTCTTGATTTTTTTCAATTGTTTGATATTAACCTTGACATTGAATCTTACCACGGGATGGTTTAAAACGTAGTTAATGATAGTCACATGTGTGGTAGCTTGCTATTGTAGGTGCAGTGTTAATTATGTGTGATTATGTGATTACCTTTTGAACGACATGAGTTCATACTAAATGTATTCTTTGATGTGATGCTAGAACTTGGTTGATTAGACGGTACGAGTAGACCTGTGTAGACCTGAGTTTTGATTACTTGTGTGCGTCTACGGTCTTAAGATAGTGTCACCTATGTGTTATGCTTAGGTGATGTGTGAAGTGTAAGGGGTGTGTTTGGCCTTACTATGATATTAAATGTCTTTATATCTTAAGGCACAGATCTTCGCGAGGTAAATGTTTTGGTGCTTAAGGGCATGAGAGAGTTTGGTGAATAAACTTGTATGTCGTTAATTGAGATGCTTATGAGTATAAGTTAATGGAGTCACATACTTGATAGTCGTGGCAGGAGATCAAGCGTAAGCTTGACATGGTGTCTGGAATTAGTCGGGCGGAAGATCAGGTGTAAGCTTAATATGGTGTTGACTTTTGTCAACAGGTTATTATGTCTGACGACAGTCAGGTGGGAGATCGTGTTGCTAGTGCCTTCGAGCCAAACAACATGATTTACTTGTGTGTCTATAAATGATGAGGTCATATTGTGTGCGTGTAGATTTACCCCGATCTAGCTAGTTGTGTATGTGCACTTTGTGCGAGTTAGAAGGCTGAGTTACTAGTACATGTGTAGAACAATGTTTGTTCTGTAGTTATGTGTGTCGGTATGTGTCTTTGTAGTACACGCTTAGTCGTGCATAGGATGGATGGTTAGTGTGCTCAAGTATGCTATTTCTATCTTAACGATTTTCTCGACGCTGATACGTCGAGGTGAGGCAAGGAGTTTTGACGTCTTTCTAGGCGACCAGTGAGGTGCTCTTATGAGATGCCTATACTTATATCTTGGGAATTTGGAGCACTAAGCCGAAGGGCGGAACTGTAGAGTTAGTGATTAAAGCGTTTACGTGGACGCTTGACCAGAAACATTTATGATGAGGTCGAGGTGACGACCCTGAAGATTTCAGCACGAATATAACTAGATGACGAAGGACCTTCATGGAATACGTTCTATATGAAGAATTTAGTCGAGATGAGACACCAAAAGATTAGGGATGTTTTTCCCTGAGCGAGACAAAGAATAGGTGAGGCTTGTGGGCAGGCGGACTTCATGTTCGTACATGATAAATTAGATGCGGTCGGGGATCGCATGATAATGGTATAGCAACGTAGAGAAAGGTGAAACTCAGGAGGAATACTTGATAAAGTACCAGTGTGATATAATAGAGAGTCACACTCAGGAGGGGCACGTGCAAGATTGCACGTAAATGACTAAGGGAGATATGCCTACGCTGGTAAATCCAATACCAGCTTATTATGAGCTCTTGTGGAGCATTCAAGGAAAGCAAGCGCTTAGATGTTGAAACAGACACGACGAAGGCATATAAGCCTTGAGAAACATCGAGAGCTATTGAAGATGACCCCTAGCGTTGGGTGTGTACATACTTAAGGGGCGTATTGGATGCGTGATAATGAAGTAAAGAGATTTTACGATAAAGGGATTTAGTGGAGACCAGGGTAGCTTTACACGAGCTCCTGAAGATCATTGAAGAAAGACATTAGTGATGTCCTTATAGGAAGGGAAATGGGTTAGAGTTTGAGAAATCGCCGCAGGACGGTGATCATGGTCTGAGGCTAGAAGTACGACGACATCACTTTGGTAGGACGGTGAATGAATCCATCCATGAAAGTTAAGGAACCTACTTGGGAGGATGATCGTTGGAATGATGAAACCCTTAGGGCAATTGTGCCCGTAACTCAAGATGGAATGTGGCAAGTGAGCGGGTAACTAGCTATGCTATACTAGGCGGTACAGAGGTGGTATAAGCAATGTTATTAAAGCAATAAGGGCGAAAATTTAACGTCAGTGACAATGACAACAAGACCTTCGGGAAAGGGTGGACATTCAAGACAATCACGGATGGCAACTTCTAACAAGTGCTGGGATAACAAGAGTGGGAAATGAAGTCGTTTGGCTAATGACTATGGAGATGAGAGGCGAAGGAATGGGTAGGTGAAACCTACAAGTCACAATTAGAAAGCGGGCAATGGAGAAGATTTATTTGAACCCCAAGGAGGGTGGTCGAGTTACGAAATGATGTAGTAGATTCGATAAGTGTTTAAGTGAGTGCTTGTCACCAAAGGGATTGGTGCACGATGGAGAACAGAAGGATGTGTTGGGTTGGTTTATACCGACGCAGGATTCGGGGACGAATCCTCTTTAAAGAGGGATAGACTTGTAACATCCCGAAAATCTAAAAAGGTTAAGGGTTCGGGTTTGTGAGCGACCCGGGTCTATATTAAACGAAATAAGGGGTAAGTTTTATCGTGCATGGGGCGTTTTGACGACATTAAACAACATGGTTAGTCGCTTAAAGAGGGTGTGTGATCGAAACGCATGAATCAAGAGAGGAGGGGCCTGAATGTAATTTACGAGGGTTTAAATACCACTTATAGAACAAACCCTAGAACCATATCGTCTCTAGGTGTGCGACGGCCGGAAAGGGGACGCATGTGAGGAAGAGGCCGGAGAAGGGGTGGTCCTACAGTGGTAGCGAGCAAGGGAGGAACTTCGCACGTAAGGTACACCTTAAACCCATCCGTTTATATTCTTTTCTCGTATCCGTTGTGCTCGAGAACCCGACTAGGGTTTTGGTTTGGAGTAAGGTGATCGAAGGGGACGACGATGACGAAGGAAGGGGCATGCATGGTAACCGGTGGTGGTAGTGGCTACCGGCTGTGGTGGTGGCTTCGGTGGACCACGAGGAGCGTGAGGGTGACGATAGATGGCGAGCGGCTAGGGTTTCAACCGGAGAAGAAGGTGGTGGCTTCGGGGATGGCCGGAACCGATGACGGCGACGAGGGGAGGTGCCGACGGTCACGGGAAAAGGCTGTTGTGGCGGTGCTTTACTGCGGCGGACGGCCGAGGTGATGTGGTGTTGTGCCGGTTACGGTTAGGCATGACGTATAGGTTAATAATGGTGCGTGATGGTGTAATGCGCGGTGGTAGCACACGGTGGTGAACGACGAAGGGGTCGGGTCACACCCGATTTGGGCGTCTACATGGTGGTATACGCGCGTGCATGGAGACCCGCTCCAAACTTACGTGGTTGCAAGGTTAGGGTTTGGTGAGCCTAAAGCTTGCATGGTGAGTTTTGGAACGTGTAAAGGAGTCTTGGCTCGTGTACGGGTGACCTATGAGATCAAGGTTTTGCATGGCATGTGAACGTGCATGAATGCGAGTCCATACGGATCCAGGATGACCCGATCCAAGCAGACACGTGGATTAGGGTTTTTGCATTGTTGATAGGGTTGTGTGGATGAGATGATTATCGGGAACATTTATGTTTTTAAGTAGTGACACATGTTGGAACATACTCTGACCATGTGATCATACGTTGACAGGTTCAGGTTCGTATGAGGAGACCTTCGCAGTTCAAGAGTTGGATCTTCATATCCAGTGAGTTTCTAATCCCATTTTTTAAATGTTTTTAATGTTTTTGGGGCTATCGTACATACTTACCAGAGATGTTTAATGTGTTAAACGTGTTAAGAGTTTTGGGTTTTAACCCGAGGTGTTTATAAACTAAAACATTCAGTAATGAGTCGGAGGTTCTCCGGGGGTGTTTATGAGATCATGTGATCTAGGTCTAAAGGTGGTTATATGGTCACGGGTCGTATAGTGACCTAACAGGGGTGAATTGGGATTGTAGTCGCAGGTCGTACGGGTATTTTGTTTGCATTGTTGTCATTATGACACGGCAATCGGGATGGTGGAGGACTAAGTCCTTCGGGAGGTCACCAAAGGTGACGATGTCCAATAGGACAGTGATGAGCTCGGGGTGTGTCGAACGCCATGACGAGGGTAACCCTGACGAGAGTGCAGTAATGAGGTATGTGTTTACGTGCTTATATAATCGCGTTAAATTGCATACAAGTGTTGAGTTATATTTATTGTGCATGAGATAGTAATAATGTGGTGAGTTAAGTTAGATTGAACGCTGTGTCAGGATTGTGATGTGGTGCTTACAACGGTTATGTCAATTTCTTTGTAAGAGTCTTGGTCAAGTCTGAGTAAGTTGATGTTTAGGGACTGGTTGTGTTAACTAAGTGTCGATTTAATACGTGTACTTGAGCATGAGTTATTAGTGTAGGTAAGTTCGACCTATGTTGATGAGACTACGAGATTATTATTATTATTATGGGATGAGTTTCGGGCAATGAGCTATTATGGGATATCGGGTGATAACAGGGGTAATCAATTTGTTAATGAATTGTGGACCTATTTTATTAGGACCATGGGTCTTGAGTAAAGTTTAAATAACTTTTGAGACGAGTTGGCTTTTAATTAAACTAAACTATTAGAACTCACTCAGCGTAGCTGACTTTCTAGGTACGATAGATTGTTTTGCAGGTAAGCGTTGCGTTGACGTATCTTGGCTTGGGAGCGGTGCTAATCGAATTGGGTGCAAGCATTCGTGAGGTAACTTAATGACATTAAAGACTGATAAATGTTTTTAGAAAGACTTCCGATGTTGTTTAATATATCTAAAATAAGTATTTTCAAGGGAATAACCCGTTATGAGAACCAACTGTAGGGTGCCCGGTAAGGGGACTTACACCCCCCCCCCCTCCACAACCACATTGGCAAGAAGTGGATGAGCGTGTGGCTACTCTTTAACAACAATTCCAAGAACAACAACAACGCGAAGCCCAACGAGAGCAAGAACGTTGTCTGCATAATCAACAACAAGAGGAAGAACGTCGTGTGCATAATCAACAAATGCTTGTAATGCAACGACAGATGGATGAAATGCGTCGAATGTGGGAACGTCGAACTAGCAACGATGATAATTAGCTTGGAGTTGTTGCGCCTTTGCCTTTGTTGTTGGTGTTTGTCTTGAACAATTTGCATATTTGTGTGTCAAACAAGTTTATGTTTTGAATGTTTGATTTGTCGGACAAGTTTGTGTGTCGAACAATTTGGATATTTGGTTTATGTTTCGGATATTAGTTTTTATCGGATTTGAATGTTTGAATAGTTTATATTTAATGATTTTTAGGTTTTTGTTTTTAGAAATTTATAATTTCTGGAAAAATATTAAAAATTAAAAAATATAAAAAAAAACAGAAAAGACCTATACCAACGACATCGTCGGTATATGTCTTTTTCAAAAATTATTAAAAAAAATCAAAAAACCTATACCGACGACATGTCGTCGGGATAAGACTTTTTCAAAAATTATTAAAAAAATCAAAAAACCCTATACCGACGACATGTCGTCGGTATAGAATTTCTTTTTTATTTATTTAATTAGACTCTATACCTACGACATGTCGTCAGTATAGGGTTTCTTTTTTATTTATTTAATCTATACCGACGACACCTATACCGACGACAAAATTGGGCTATTGGTACGAAGCAATCCCGACGACTCATATACCGACGACTTGTCGTCGGGATAAGCTATACCGACGACTTGTCGTCGGGATAAGCTATACCGATGACAAGTCATCCCTATAGGGTAAAATAAATCGTCGCTATAATGTTATACTGTTGTAGTGTATATGGTTTACGACATCTCAATCGGGTGATATTAGTATTGATGTTACTCGGACATTGGTGGCAATTGGACCATTAGACGGAGAAGAGTATAGTACACAAAATTTATTGACAGGAACATGAGATGTTTTGTGGATTAATTCTTGAATGCTAAATGACAAGGGACAATTTTGGATAGTAACATAAAATGTGTAGGAATTTTCATTCCCTCTTAAATTTTGGATGTTGAAACTTCTTTTCGATTCTACAAAGTATTTAAACTGTGGCTACCTATAAAAGATAGCATAGAAAATGTGTGAAGAATCTAGTAGTTTATTACTTGAATTAATTGCTCATTTTAAGTACAATTACTTCTATTTCTATTCACATAGTAGCTAAAAAACACTCTTAATCGACATTTGTTGTGATGGATTTGTAGTATATAGTAACTAGCTAGATTTGTTGAAATGAGGTTTTTAAAGTGTATACTTATTCAAGTAGTTATACAACTTGTGTATATGCCACCACCCTCCTCCCCAAGCTAGAGGGTAGGAAAAGCCAAAATACCCTTACATTTTCTACACCGTTGTGATGAATCTTCCGATACGACTTCAGTGAAGATGTATGCAAGTTGGTCTTAGATCTCTCACATGTGTGAAATAGGAAATTCCTTGTAAAGTTTCCCGAATAAAATGATAATCAGTGTCACTATCTTTTGCTCTATGAATAAGATGTTAGAAATATAGATATCTAATTAATGTGCTATCACATTTTGCTAGTTATTGAATAACACAAGCCATTAGTGTGAAATCAACATCTTGTAAGCTATTTTGTAGCAATTTTCAATTTATATATGAAATTTTCTAAAGGGTGTCTCAAATATTTCAAAAACAAAAACTCTAGCGAAGGATTTTGAAAAGATATACAACAGTATCAACTTCTTAGTTACAATTCAAAACCATCATTTAAAATCCAAAGAGTAGGGCACGAGTGATGACCAAAAACTAGTCCAATAGATTTTCTTTAACTAATTACAAAAAATTAAACAAGTTATAATATCACGTTCATCATGCTAGGGTCTCTTAGCTTCTTTTTAATACTCATTGGTGCTTTATGTCAGAGGGTATACGGCAAACACGTTACTAAATCTAAATGAATATATATAGGTTAAGACAAAAAACTAACCCAAAATATTTAAAAGCAAACATTTTCTGAATTTAGCCTTCTAGAGCTTCATTTCAATGTCAATATTCTCCTCAAATTTTCGTGATTTAATGGATCTTGTTTTAAATATAAAAATTTCTAAATTTCTGTACCACCCATATTTTTTAAGTCATTTTAATTACATTTTAGTTGTACTTACAGAGTGGTCCTAGATTTTTCATTTCAATACATATCAAGCGGAAACGTTGTCATAAGTTTACACTACAACCATGTACATGAAAACTAATTTATGGGTGGAGTGTGTTTGTTGATATTATAACAACTAGGTTAAAATCTCGTGTATTACACGGGTTGAATAAATATAATATTATATATTAAGTAATAAAAATTTTATTTTTTAAAAACTCGTGTTTTACACGGGTTGAACAAACCCGTGAAATACACTATAATATGTTAACACATACACTTGTTAAAATATGTCAGGACATTTATTTATTAATATAATATATAGATTAATATTTCTTTAAAAATATATTATTATTAAAAAATAGAAGTGTATTTAATAAGAGAGAGAGTCAGCAAAAAAATGATGAGAATAAATATGGGGATGACACATGACATGGAAAACTTTTATTTACTATATAGTATAGATATAGATTACATAACTGGAAGTTCCTATAACTATTAAAGGAAGAGCTCCCAAGAGCGTATTGATCATCGAGTCAAGAAAAAACCCGAGCTACTATCCATCTATGTGAACCTGAAATATTTTAAACTTAAAAAGTTTAGTCAATGCTAAGTGAGTGCATAGCATTAACATACTTAAAGCCTTGTTTAAAATGAATTTTGGGGCGTTGCAAAACGCCTAGCTAGTGCTTTTGGCGTCACGAACTTTGCATAGCATGTGTGCTAAACGCCATGCGTTCCAATACCCCACCTGTAGTAATTTAATTCCTAACTGTGTTTTAAGTTTATTCCACCCAAGTTTTTAAGTGTTTAATCTTATCAGTTCATCCTCATGAATTTCAATTGACTAAATAACATGAATTACACATATATAATTGTAACATCCTAAATTTTTTTAAATAATGTAATTTTGTAAAACTCAAGGGTTTCAAGGAAAAGTTATGTCAGCTAATTAGAGGGGGTGTTTTCTATGTTTGATTTTAACCTAAGGGGGATTAACCCCTTGGCCGCCATTTTTCACATTCATCAACTTTTGTGTGTGTGTGTTTCCACCGAGAAGAAGAAAGGAGAAAGGTTAGTGCTTTTGTGAAGGTGTTTATGGTTTCAAGTTCATTCCATCATCAATGATAGAAAGTGGGTTGTTCCTGCTATCTCTAGCCGGATTAATGGAGGAGTATTTACGGTCATTACGGCTTCGTTTCAAACTCATTTAAGGTAAGCACTCCACATTCTTATTAGCATGTTATGGATGGTTTGTGTTAAGATTATGGTATACGTTAGTTTTAGTCGATAAAGTATAGATCTTGGCGTGTTCTTAGGTCTATGAATATCCAGCCGCCATCGCATGCAAACTAGGGTTTGGATGAGGAAGAAAGGTAATGTTTCGATGGATGTTTCGTTGAAAGTTTTCCATCGAAAACTTTATGTTTTGATGGATGTTCGTTGATAGTTCTCCATCGAAAAGGCTATGTTTCGATGAAAGTTTTCCATCAAAACATCAATGTTTCGATGGTCATGATGTTTAGATCATGAATGTTTCGATTAGAGTTATGCAAATGGTGACCTATGTTTCATATGTGAACTTTGACCAGCTTAGCTAAGTGGTCTAACATCAGAGAGGGTCAAGACTTACCAGCTATTAGCAGGCAGAGTTACTTATTTCTGGGTGAGTTATAGAACCCCTTTTTACCTAATTTGGGGTGGTGTGCGTACTTAGTAAGGTAAAGTAAAGTGAAACATGTTAAATGATGAATAAAAGTGAATGATGAGTCAATGACCATGTTTAATGATTGTAAATGGTTAAGTGTAATAAATGATGAATGGACTAATGTCTTATGTGTTTTACTTGTTGAAATACATTGTGAATGAATGATACGAGCAGTGCCTTTGTGGCTTGTTATATGAAAGAATGTGGATCTTGCCTTTACGTGTAAGTAAATGAGTATCTTGCCTTTACGTACAAGTACATGTGGATCTTGCCTTTGTGTACACGTAAATGAGGATATTGCCCTTGCGTGCAAGTAAATGTGGATCTTGCCTTTATGTGCAAGTAAATGAAATCTTGCATCTGTTACATCTGTTAATCTCAGGAAGTGAAACTACCTAGTTTCGTTGAACTAGTAGAAAGTATAGATTTAATGTTTTGTTAATCATTAATTCAGATTATGAGTGCATCTCTCAGACCGGTTATTAGTACGTAAAGGATATACTTTTCAGGTGAGTTCTAGAAGCCCTATTTTATATGTTTTAATAATGTTTGGGGTTGGTGTGCATACACAACGAAACGAATGTTTAAGAAATGAAGTTTTCAAATGCATATTTACAAAACGACGTTTATGAAATGTGTTTATGAAATGTTTTGCCAAGGAAGTTTATGAAGTGTTTTATGAATGAGAAGTTATTTACTAAAACGTACAAATGCTTTAATGAAAGTTTGAAGTAAAAGAAGTAAAAGTTTTCCCGAAAGTCACAATATGAACGAATATGCCATGGTTCCTTTAGGAATCGAAGTGAAGTATGTTATGTATGGTAATTCCTTTATAGGGGCCTATGTGGTTAGCCAACTATTGTACAACTAGGATGGCGACTGTTATCATAAGGATTAACGCGATCCTCGAAGTTTGGTACGTGTTGGGACGTCGTGCTTGATGTTTGGTACGTGTGCTCAATTAAGCACCATACTTGAAGTTTGGTACGTGCTACTCTTTAGAGTGTCATTCTTGAAGTTGGAATTGACGGTTCCGAGAAGGCCCAGATTCGGTGTATTTGTTGACTTATGTTCCCTATTATGTTATCGCATGTTTACGTACGATTTTATTGTATGTGTTAAAAGTTATGTTTTGGAAAAATATTTAAAGTAAATGTTTACGTAAAAGATAGAACTCACTCAGCAAAGCTGACTTTTTAGTAAAATGTTAAGACAACGTCTATGTTTTAATTTTATGAATGTGTTATGTTATGTTTGAATGACTTTCCGCTGTATGAATGAAATTTTCCGATGTGTTATCGATATTTAAACTCAGCTTTACAATGTAATTGTGTTAGTGTCATAGTGTTAAACTCAATTGATGTACTTCTAACAAGTGCATGAGTGTCCCAATTTGAGGTAATGATCTTAGAAACTTTTGAATCATTTGTTCATTCTAGTAGGTTTGACCACACATTTCCAATTCACTAATAAGTGTAGAAAAACACTAATATTGTTGTGTAAAAGTCTCACCTTTGTATTGACAAAACATCTCGTATTCATATGCTAACACCTCTTATTTGTTAGCAATTACCTCTGGTGTACCTTCAAATTGCTGAGTGACACAATCCAAGAGTTGTTTGGCATTCTTACTACGAAGTAGACATTGGTAAATCTCATTGGGTACAACCATAGCAACCAAACTGAAGGCCTTTGCATCCTGTTCCAATTTCTTGAAGTCATCTTCTGAGTATTTGCCTATTTCTTTCGAAACTAGTTGCCTCCTTCGAGCGGTATTCCCATTGGAATATGGGGGCCATAGATGACTGACCTCTAACATCCGACATTTTTTATTTGGAGAAAGTGTTCCATATGACGCTTCCAGATGGTAAACTCATTACGAATAAGAATAGTTGGTTTAGTTGATGAACCTGTGTTATAAACATCCCTATTTGAGTTTGAGAAAACTAGAAAAGTTGTTTTATGAATTTGATATGAAATTGAAGAAAGGAAGAGTGAAATTAAATATAGAGCAAGAAGATTTGATTGTTTAATCAAAATCCGAATATAATTGTTCTGATACCAATTATTAGGATCGATTACTTGCTCGTAGCAATTGATTTGATACAAACAGAGTAAAGTTATAGTGGAATAATAATTCAATAAGAACAAAGTCACTCAAGAACATTTAGAGAGAAGGTCATCACAGATTCTCACTAACTCATATGAAAGATTAAAAGTAAACGCTCCCCCTCAAAAACTAAGAATAATAACACACACTTTAATACACTAATACTATTAGTCTAATAGTTCATAAAAGTTTAATTTTCTTAGTTACATATGTGAGAGAGTTGAATGATAATAACAAACTATTGAACAGTTAGATTCATCCTCACGTTATAACTGGTGATTGACACTAAAGGACAAAACTGTATGTAACATAAATGTAATTCAGTGGAACCGGGTTTGTTAATCATCAGAGGAATCCACAGCTGAAGCTCATCAGTGGAACTTTGAGTTTCCACTAAGCCGAGAAATCTTTATTTACAACTGATTAGTCAAAACTGATCAGTGGTTCTTCATTAGTTGAATCTTCACTTCATCAAGTGAATCTTCAATGGATATTGATCATGTAATCTTATCAACTGATGAGTGGAATCATGATCAGTTGATAGTCTTTAAAGGAATCTAACAGAGAATCTTTATTTATATTCTTCAAATGCTTTCACTTATCCGCTAATCAAAGGAATCTTATAAAAGGATAGATCATATGTGTGTTTTTCATCAACGGTTCTTAAAGGTTCAAAAACTTGCATAATTCATTGATTGCTAATTTGCTTGACCCATTTGAAAACCCAAACTTGCATAGTTCATTTGATTTGCTAATTTACTTTGTTCCAACATGTCAAACACATTATAATAAGTGTATTAGAACTATTAGAACTAGTCTTGGTCAATAAAACTAATCAAAACATAATTTTAGCATTTTAAGCCAATAAAATTTTAAGCCTAAAATGGTATAAAAACACCTTTTTTAACCAAATCACCAAGTTTTTCATTTTCGAGTTTAAATCATAGTGTCTAATCACATTTCAGTAGATTTTTATGTTTTCCAAGTGTCAAACATAATCAAAACAGCATTTCATATAAAATATCTTTTTGGCAAAGTTCGTTGACACATGGTAAGAACATTCATACCCAAATCCCAATTTAGATGCAATATACAAGGTCTATGCATTTTAACAAGTTATAAACACCTTTTGTGATGTTTCAAAACCTTTATCCATGAAAGTCATCAAAAACCCAAATACCCGCTTTCATGATTTTAACATATAAATGATACCAATGAATGTATTTATGTTTTAATTACCAAATATGATAATTCTAAGTTAAAATTCACCATAGTAAACATAAATTTCTAGAAGTTTAATCTAAACCCCAAGATATGACTATTTGTGACAAAGCCATGGAATTAGGGCTTAAGAACTTTACCAAAGTGATTATTCAAGGTTCTAATCACCAAAGACATAAATGATTTGATATTAGCCTTAATTTTTATGATACAAACATGGATTTCTCATTGTCTCTCCATTGCTCCGGTAGAGCACACACAAGCTTCGTAATTTTCTTTGTGATGGTGGATTTCACGTAATTTTCAAGAAGATATCCTGGTGAAAATTGAAACTATTCTAATTAACACAATTGATCCCTCAACTTAGGTTAATGGTATAGTAATCAACAAGTTTATTTAATTACTTTTTAAACCCTTGTACTTAACTATTTAACATATTAGACTTATTTTTATCTTATGAAAACAATCAATCAAAGTCGCACCATAAAAGATTATTCTTTATTATGATTAAATATTCTATTCTATATAATCGAAAATTCATGATCTTACAATTTTGGGTCTCATAAGTTCATGAGTTTGTTTAGTTTTTTTAATTAAAATAATAATTATCTTTTTACATCAAAATAGAAGGCAAACGGCCAGCGATCTGTGCTGCTAGCCCTTTTTTGATAGCAAACCTAATCTTTTAAAAACAATATTCATAGATATTGGGATCATAATATTACTATTAATAACCCGTTGGACTCTACTAACACTACAACAATATCACCCTATCCCGACGATTTTTTTTGACCCTATAGCGACGAGATATACCGACGACATGTCGTCGGTATAGATTCGTCGGTATTGCTTCGTCCCAATAGGTCAAAGTTGTCGTCGGTATAGGTGTCGTCGGCATAGGTCGACCTATACCGACGACATGTCGTCGGTATAGGTTTTAATTAAAAAATTCAAAAAAGAAATTGGAAATATCCTATACCAACAACATGTCGTCGGTATAGCTTTTGGACTTATCCGGACGACAAGTCGTCGAGATAGACCCAACTTATACCGACGACATGTCGTCGGTATAGGCTATTTCCAATTTTTTTTAATTAAATTTGAAAAATACCTATACCGACGACATGTCGTCGGTATAGGGTTTTCTGTATTTTTTTAATTTTTATTAAATTTTCAAAATTTTTCAGAAATATTTAATTTCTAATTACCAAAACCTGCAAATCAGATAATTCAAATCATTCAAAAATTGAAATCCGAAACATATTGTTCGATACAGAAACCTGTTCGACACACAAATCAAATATTTAAACATTAAGTTGTCCGACACACAAACATAAAAAATGTTCAAAAATTCAACAATAACACTGACAACCAAGGCAAAGGCGCAGCAACTTCAAGCTAATTATCGTCGCTGCTAGTTCTGCGTTCCCACATTCGACGCATTTCATCCATTTGTCGTTGCATTTCAAGCATTTGTTGATTATGCACACGACGTTCTTCATCTCGTTGAGCTTCGCGGTGTTGTTGATCTTGGAGTTGTTGTTGAAGTTGAGTTACACGCTCATCCACTTCTTGTCAATGTGGTTGTGGAGTGGGGGTACTGAACAAATCCGGTGTGGGATTACTCACCACACGACCGACACCCCTGATATGGCCACGCCGTTGACCCAATGCACGCTCCATGCATGCAAACTCATCGACATTAGACGAGTCACCACCAGACTCAGCAGAAGATCTTGCATACTCCTCTTGGATTCGGTCCTGCATTAAACAATGTAATAAACAATCATTTGATTATTTTAATAAAATTCGACAGCATAACTGCTGTAAAATGGATAACCAACCTGTTAAACTATAAGTTATAAACGAACCAAATTCACAAATTCCAATCAACCAACGCTAATAACAACAAATACTAATAATACTAGTAAAAATAATCAACAATTGGGCTCAAGTTGGATGTTCTAAGTCTATTAAAGTGTGTTTGAGTTATTTTGACCCGTTTTAAGTTACAGTTGGATGTTCTAAGTCTAGTAAGTCTAACAACAAAATCATTTGACTTACATAATCTGATGATGCATTCGTGTTGGCCCAACCGGTCCCTTCTTTATAATGGGTCGATTTGAACACATCAATTGGGCCGGTACCCTGTGAAAAACAAAAATAATATCACTAAGAATTAATAAGCATGTTTATATAATACTAACAATTGTATTTTCATACCTCCATGTGTCGGCGCTGGGCGTATGATTTACTGCCATGGTAACTTGGGTAACGTTGTTTTGATATGTTTTGTTTGTTCTTCGTCGCGCGGTTTTTATAGCTGGCATCTAAAAACAACTCATTAATCAAAGTCTCCCAAGATTCTTGATCAAGATCTTCTGGTGGATTATTCATCGCCGCCTCCACATCATCGTATCCCCCATTCTCCAGGAAGTGACCTTTCAACACATTCTTGTGATCTTTATACGACCTCTGACACTCGACGGTGATTCCGAGTTCAACGCCTCGCCACTTATCAGTGTTTCTCCAGGAGTCCAGATCAAAATAATCCTACAAATGGAAAGTAATTATAAATGTAATAGTTATGAAATTGTAAGTAATTATAAAACATCTATACATACTATAAGAGTGGGATATACGGCCTGTTTCTTCTCAATTGGAACCTTAGCCCAATTTGGATAATGTGGCGGAACAACCTTTTCAACCTCCAACGAGATAGCACGGATAAAATCCGAAGCGTTGGGACCCACAAACTTGTACCCCCGGCATGAAGTTCTACATCAATGGGAAGAGGCTTCCTCCCATTTTCCTCAAATTTCTTATACATTTTTAGGTTTTTGCCTTTAGATCGTCTTTTTTGGGAGGAACTACCTACATTGACACATGACATTCAAAAGTTAGGCAATTATAAAGACATCTATTAAACAATAACAAGTAACTTACCACCAGATCCAGGAAATTTAACCATGAAGAAAAATCGGTTTGCATATTGCGTTCAGGAAATTTAGATTCAAATTCACTGGTAGATGGACAAAACAAAAATTAAATTAGTAGAATTAAATGAAAATATAATAATAGTTTATCACGGGTAGATGGACAAAAACACTTACGATTTGTAGGCTTTGATTTCATCGCAGTTGTTCAACACAAACCATTGTAATGATTTGTTGGCATGTTCAGAGAGCGCCTTGATTTTCTTTTTCGATATTGGTCGACATTGTGAAGAAAACACTTGAAACTGCCTTTTGGGAATGCCAGCATCTGCATTTCTATCTGGTCGGTTAAATTTTGTCTGCATACCATCCAGATACATAGAGCAGAATGTCAAGGCTTCATCTGCAACATAACCCTCCGCAATTGAGCCTTCAGGTTTAGCTTTGTTTCTAACATATGCTTTGAGCTTTTTCATGTATCTTTCAAAAGGATACATCCATCTCATATACACAGGGCAACCAAGAATAGCTTCTTCAGGTAAATGAAGAATGAGATGAACCATTATGTCAAAAAATGTTGGAGGATATATCATTTTCAAATTGCATAATATCTTAACCACTTCCTCATTTGCTTCATACATGTCTTTCACATCTACTGATCGTGCACAAATTTTTTGAAAGAATGTGCAAACGTCATTGATTGTTGTTGAAACATTTTTTTGCAGACCCGATCGTACCCGTATTGGCAGCAATCGTTGCATGAGGATGTGATAATCATGGGATTTTAACCCAATTATATTTGAATTATTGGGAAGTACCTTATTTTTTAAATTCGATCCAAATCCATCAGGCAGTCTCACTCCTCGAATAAACTGACAAAAGCGTTCTCGATCACTGGGTGTGAAAGAGTAAGGAGCTTGTGGTTGGTAAAACTTGTTGTTTTTTTGTGTTAGCCATAGGTTATGTCGAATACCCATATTTTCCAAGTCTTTGCAGGCTTTGTGTGTGTCTTTTAATTTATCGTTCATCAACAAAGTACCTAATAAACTCTCACACACATTTTTCTCCACGTGCATAACATCAAGATTGTGTTTTAAAAGCAGAGAAGACCAATAATCGAGCTCAAAGAAGATACTTCGTTCATCAACAAAGTACCTAATAAACTTTCTTCCCCTTTGTGTTTTTGTCAACCCATCTGCTCTCATTACAAACCGGACAGTTTTGCATTGATTCATTCTCCTTCAAAAACAGTGCACAATCATTAATGCAAGCATGGATAGACTGATATCCTAACCCAATCTTACTCAGTTTCTTCTTAGCTTCATAATGTGACGCTGGAACGTGATTTTCCTTTGGCAATGCAGTTTGTAGAAGCTCTAACAGTTGGTCAAACGAGCTATTCGTCCATTTGTTGATAACTTTAATATGCATCAATTTGGCTATGAAGTTTAGGGAAGACATTTGACTACAACCGGGGTATAACTCCTTATTTAGCTCCTCAAACAACGCATCAAACTCTGGGTCTAAACCAGTTCCATCTTCATCTATATTATCCCCGTTTGTATTTTTCTCTACCATCACATCATCTATGGCATCAAACATCTCATTATTTGTTGTTGTAATTATTGGAGGAGTTGGTGTTGTTCTTGGGGCAAAAAGTGATGCTATCTCTACCGCACGAGGATGCTGTTCACCATGATAAATCCAATTCTGATATGATTGTAGAAACCCACGGTCATGTATGTGGCCATATATCGTGTTCAAATCCTGTCGACACGCATTACAACAACGTCTACACGGGCAAAACGCTCTACCTCGACCGTCGACATGGTTCTTGGCCGTCTCTATAAAGTTACTAAGACCGCTTAAGAATGCCGGAGAATTCCGATTTCCCAGTATAACCCAACTTTTATCAATTGCCATATCTAGTGTCATAAGCATACACATATACGTGCATGTAATAAATGATATAAATGAATGTATATGATTTGATCGGTACTCTAAGGTGGTGGATCCTGACCCACTTTTTGAATATTCTATCTCATATGTATACATTTTATCGAGTTGACTATTTAAGAAAAATCAGCAGCATTTCCCCTTAACTCCCCAAGTATGCAAATAAACCGCAAACTCGAAGGAGTAAGGAGAAATAGCTACCAATTTTATCTTAAATGTCAACCCGTTAAAATGTATACATATCCTAAATGAGATAGAATATTCAAAAAGCAGTCTCAAAGGGGACAATCCAAAATTTATCCCTATTAGATAAATTTTGGACGGGTATATTCTAAAGGGTTATCCTAAATAAACATACTAGTGTACACAATATGAGACATGACATACATAAACAAAGACGTACATAAATGACATTAGGGGTGTAAGCCTTTTTCTTATTTATTTTATAAAATTATAAAATATATATTTTTTTAATATATAAGTAATAGTATTTATAAAATTATGATAAACGATCCGTTTACACCCTAAATGAAATAAAAAATTAACGACACAAAGGCATAAAAGTCGGAATACGTACCTTAAATAAATTCAATGAAACACAAATATGATGTTATTCACACCTCGTCAACCGCAATGAGTTCCGAACTTGCAACAAAATTAAATAAAGTTACATATACATACAAACATATATACATACATCCACAAATCATACAATTACATAAACATACATACAAATACATACAAACATACATACAAACATACATACATACATACATATATATTATATACAAACATACATAAATAAATGCCCAAATTCTCAAATTACATACATAAACACAATTCCATATATAAAAATACATACAAACACACATACACATATATACATACATATTATATACATACATAAATAAATGCCCAAATTTTCAAATTACATACATAAACACAATTTCATACATAAAAATACATACAAACACACATACACATATATACATACATATTATATACAAACATACATAAATGCCCAAATTCCTAAATTACATACACAAACACAATTCCATACATAAACATAATCAAAATTCATACAAACACACATACACAAATATATACCTACATATTATATACAAACATACATATATAAATGCCTAAATTCCCAAATTACATACACAAACACAATTTCATACATAAACATAATACAAATACATACAAACACACATACACATATAAATGCCCAAATTACATACACAATTCCATACATAAACATACATACAAACATATATACAAACATACATATATAAATGCCCAAATTCCCAAATTACATACACAATTCGATAAATAAACATACATACACATACACAAACAATTGTCAAACAATTAGCTTCAAATAGCTTGAAATCCTCAAACAATTGTCAAATAATAAATGCCCAAATTTCCCAAATTTTCATCTAAACCTAATTTAATCCCAAATTTTCATCTAAACAATATACATACAAACATACATCCAAATTCCCAAATTTCATCTAAACCTAATTCACATCTAAACCTAATTTCATAATAAAATTTCATAAATATTTATAAAATCATACATCTAAATCATATATACATACATACAAAATAAATACAACAATATACATACAAACATAATCTAAACATAATTTATAAAAAAATTACTAACCAAGTTTGCAAATATCTTCGAATAGCTTGAAATCCTCAAACAATTGTCAAAGTTTCAAACACCTAACAAAAAACAAAAAAATTAACCAAAAAACCCAAAAATTTTGATTTTATGGTCAAAATTGAAACATATATGTTAACTAACCTTAAAAACCGAGAGATTAGTGAAAATTGCTCCACAAAACACACAAAAATTGCGAAATCGCCACAGAGAAAGTATGAGAGATTTTTGAAGGTTTTGGGTGAAAATGGGAAGCAGAAAGCTGGATTATGTGTTTAATCGCGCTGAGCCCTATACCGACGACATGTCGTCGGTATAGGATTCGTTAGGTTTTGACTGGTCAATAAAGTAAAAAAACTATACCGACGACATGTCGTCGGTATAAGGCATTTTAGAATTTTTTTAATTTTTATTTAAAATTTTTTTTTACTGACGAAATGTTTATTATATTAAAAAAACAAAAATAAAATAAAAATAACCCTATACCGACGACATGTCGTCGGTATAGGCTTTTCCCCAATAATTCATTGGGCGCCATTTTTCCCTCCATCTGGCTCAACCCTGTACCGACGACATGTCGTCGGTATAGGGTGTCCCTGACAAAATTTTGGTTTTGACCTATACCGACGACATGTCGTCGGTACAGAGTAACCTATGCCGACGACAATTGTCGTCGGTATAGGCGGCGTCGGCACAGGGTCTTTTTCTTGTAGTGTAATTAGCTCTAACGTAAGAAAACCAAAAGTATTAAATACAAATTGAATAAATACTTGTAGTTATTTAATTTTATTTTTGTGTAGTCAATACCTTGCCACAATTGAGAAAGCCAAAAGCACAACTTTATAAAATAACTAAGTTATGGCATACTTATTACAATTTACTGTAAACTTTTTAAATACTAACCCACTTAACTTCTTGATACATTTTACTAATTACACTTTTTTCCGTACCAAATATGAAATTATAATTTGCTTTTTTGACTAATCGGTAACTATGACTGGTTGAACCGGTACAATTGTTGAATGTGATATTTTTATTTTCTTAATTTTTATTGTTGGGGAAATATATAAATACTTTAAACATTTGTTCTTATATAACTAGTTATTTTAAAGACTATGTTTCATAGTTTCAATTTAAGTAATGAAAATACAATGACTTGGGTTATTAAGTAATAATAATTAGAATTTTAATTAGTGATTATCATTCTTGCAGTTTTATTTATTTATTTATCTATTTATTATATATTTATTTACTTATTATGAACATATGACTCTTAATATATCTATTTTAATTTCAATTTCTTTCTACAACTAAAATAGTTTTAAATATCGTGTAACATCAAAATAATTTATTAATTAATGCAGTAAATACCATTGGGGTTGGACCTAATGATAGAGGAAAATCCTCTAGGAACACCAAAGTTTGATGAGATGAGATCATCTCAAGTTCCACTACCACATAAATAAATAAATTTGTCTTTTAAAAAAAAATTAATGCAGTAAATTGCTAACCTTTTCTTTTAGCAATGTTGATTTTGGGTTCATTGTTGTTAGCGCAACCTCGTTTGTGCCAAAATTTGACAATATAAAAAGATGGAAATGACCCAAACTTTTTATTGGGCCCATAGAATATAAAAAGACGGCGAGCATAGGCCCAATTTCGTCACATATATAATACATATAATTTATTTTCGTTGATGATTTATATATATTTAAAAAAAATTAATAGGAATAAGCGCTTTTCGTTTTAAAAAATTATTAGAAATTATTTCGTGAGAGAAATAAACATTAGAAAGCACTACAAAGGAGAAAGGAGTTGCCCTATCTCAATTATTTTATTCTTAGACGACTCATTCTCATCTAAATATTTATTTATTGATTAAGGTTTTATGGGTTAAGTTATGATAAAAAAAAGTTTTAAAAATAAGAAATGTAAAAATGATTCTGGGCTTGACATGTATCATTTTATTGTTTTTGAATGGAGGACATATTGGTTATTTGTGTCAAATATGTCAGGTCATTGTGTAATGTCAGGTCTAGTCATTGTGTCTAATGTCAGGTCATTGTATCAAATATTTTTCATCACTATATTATATATAATACATAAAAAACAGTGACAAAAATAACACGAAATTATCTAAAATGTAAAACACAATGATGAAAAATATTTGACATAATGACCAAACCTGACATTACACAATGACCAGGCCTGATATTACACAATGATCAGACCTAACATTACACAATGACCTGACATATTTGACACAATGACCAGACCTGACATTAGACACAATGACGAGCAAATTACACAATGAGCTGGAAAACATATTTTTTTTTCGTTTTTGTATATAACGACACTATACTCGTTTTAAAGATAAAAAACGCTCGTTTTTATGGTGTAATTTAAAAAAAATAATGGCGTTTGTAAAAGTTATGAACGTTTAAAAAAAAGGAGGAACTTGATAAAAAATCAACAGAAATGGTCATTACTAAAATACTCTTATAACAACTTTTTCTTTCTACAATTTGATATAATGACTCTAAGTCCTTCTTACCCTTTTTATTTTAAACTCTTTTTACTTGAACTTCATCTAAGGTTTTATTGTATAAATTAATAGCACATTATAAACTCATATCTATTTCTTGTAACCAGACATGAAAATTTCATGAAAAAAATAGGTTCTCGAAAATATTTTTAAAAATTACATTATCTATAATAATGTATTTATAATAATATATGTGTTTCTATGTATCCGCAAAAAGATTTATTTATAATACATACCAACTTAGAACCCGTGTAATACACACGGAGTAAAAAATATCAATTCATAAAATTATTAAATTTTTATGTATATCTGTAAAATATATTAAATATACCAAGGATAGAAAACAAAATTCAAAAATATGTAAAAACTAATATATAATTGGGTTTCGAAAATACGTTAATTACTATTTAATGTAATTTGACTTTAATTTCCTATTTGATTGAAAATAAAAGTTACATAATCAAATTTCAAAGTTTTTATTATAATGAGGGATAATTTAAAATAAATTTGTTTTATTAGTATTTTCTTTAAAAATATATTATTATTAAAAAATAGATGTGTATTTAATAAAAGAGAGAGGCGGGAAAAAAATATTATAATGAATATGCAGGCGACACGTGGCATGAAAAAATATTTATTTATTAGATAGTATAAATACATCTGTAACTCTCACGTATACATAGGTAAAGGCATAACTTTCACAACACTTCACGTTCAAGTCATACATTATTTGTCTATTATGTTCCTTCATTTAAACCGTCAATTCCAGTCGGTACTGTACTTTACGTCTCTTTGACCATCGTAGTGTAACCTAAGGCTCTTTACCTCTAGGTTTACAACTACTCACTGTGTCTCATAAGACTCGTTATCTCTAGGTAGACAAAAACAAACTTAGGGTTACATTTACCCTATGATTGACCGTCATCATTTCTTATCACATAGAACTAGTTCTACAACCGTTGGCTAGCCAAAAATGGCCCTACGAAGGTGTTGCCAAACATAACATAAAGTAACTTCTCTTCCCAAAGGTGTTGCCAAACATTTACCTTCTTTCTTTTATTAAAAACGTTCTTTAAATTTCGTTAAAACTTCATTCACTTATGTTTACTATCACACAATTATAGTAAACACTTAAAGAAGTATGCACACCAGCCCAAAAGTAGGCATAACGGTATTTAGAACTCACATGGTTGTTAGTAACTATTCCTAATTGGGAGGTCCACGCTAAGTCAGGTGCTAAACGATTTGCATGAAAATCAACACACGAAGTATATGAACTTGGCTTGTCTCGCCACAAAGTGTCGCCCCGACAGTGTCGTGGATAGTATCGCCCGACAGCGTCGCAAGATAGTGTCGCAGGACAGTGTCGTGGACAGGGTCGCCCGACAGTGTCGTAGGATAGTGTCGCCACAACTTTCGTGGACGGTGTCGCTTGATGAATGCTCATCAACCAGCCACTGTTCTTTATCCAAAATCATAACTTTTTACGTCCAAATCGATTGTTTATATTCCATGAAGCCAGATCTATAGTTTCTAGGCCATATCATACGTAAAAAAATGATATTTAAGGCAAAACCTAGATTTACCCATATTAACCCATTTCAAAGAAAAACAGGGATTTAAGATTGGTCCTTACCTCAAAACTTGTAGAATCTCGTGCTTTACTTCTCCACCAACGATCTAGATCTAGAAACGAGCAAGGTTTGAAGCTTGATACCACCTTCCTTTACTTTCTTTCTTTAAACTTTCTCTTTTCTCTCTCTCTAGAAGTAACAAGATGAACATGATGAATGGCAAGGGGAGGGGGTGTTCCTTCTTCTTTCGTGTTGACTGTTTTACCCCTAGCCCTTAACGTTTAATCCTTACTTTTCCTTTTTGCTCCCAAACCCGGAACAAAGTGGTGGGTTTTCGGGATGTTACAGAAACCCATAGTACTGGTGGTGGTGGCGGTAGCGTTCTTTAATCGGAGCCAAGATCGACCTCAACGTTCTAATGTGCTGCAAAGATGAGGAAGAACTGTGAATCAAATACTAATGTACAGATTCAACATCCATAGGTTTTAATTTCTTTTTATAATTTCAAAGTCGTTATGAGTCCCTCTAAGGACTATCAAGGTCTTTCTTTTGAAGTATGTATTAAGCTTCCCTTTTAGTAAATCTACCAGAATATGTATCTATTCTAATTATTGTGGTTGGTTTTGATAGTAACTTGAAATGGGAATCAAATTCTAATTTTTGTCTCCGGTCTTGTCCTTATGGAAGACCTAACAGAAACATCCGGCAACACCAACAATGATGGCTACGGTTCCGGTCAGGTTCCGGCCAATATTTTTTATTTTGTTTTAATAAGCTTTTTTAGGGGCGGTAAAACCGTCCTAAAAAATGGAGCATTTTTTGAAGGGACATTTTCTGGCGCGGTCTGTAAACCGCCCCAAAAGGTGTTTTTCACTGCCTAAAAAAACTCGCTATGTATTAGTGTTTTGGTTATAAGCAGTGTTTTTAGAACCGGACCGGACCTGCCGTTCGGTCCAGTCGTACCGGGAACTTGACACATAACCGGTCCAGTTATGTGGAGTTGAACCACTTTCATTTGAAACGGTCGGATCGGTGAACCGGACCGAGGTCAGATCGGCTTTCAACTTTTTTTA
The DNA here is from genome assembly GCA_023525975.1 of Smallanthus sonchifolius. Taxonomy (NCBI): domain Eukaryota; kingdom Viridiplantae; phylum Streptophyta; class Magnoliopsida; order Asterales; family Asteraceae; genus Smallanthus; species Smallanthus sonchifolius. Next base: position 17,675,570 of record CM042019.1, read on the forward strand.
TTATTTTTTCTCCTTCAGAATCTCTTTTTTTGATTAATTTAGTATTTCAAGTTACATATTTTATTCATTTAAGCCTATGACATAAAAATTACAAATTCACATCAAAACAAAAAAATGTTTTGTATTTTGTATAATTGTATCTATATACATAATTTTAATTTTTATATTTTTAAGGCGTCATCAGTTTCTTAAATTTCCCACCGGTTGACCAACTGACCTCTAAAATGACCGGTTTGATATCCGGTCGGGTTCTGAAAACATTGATTATAAGTTTTAAAATATTATGTTTTTTAAGTTTCAAATAAAAGACTACGTCAATATATCATGTGCCATTTTAAGAAGTTCTATTGAAAGGCAATGATAGTAGCCAAATTCACATTTGCACCATTAGCATGTAGGTTTGAAGTTTCGATCCACTCATATGAATCCTTATCTATATGCCATTATCTTATTTGTTTTAAAGTTAATTTATAAATTATAATTATAAATACAAAATGTTGAAAACCATTCTCAATGGTGGCACTCATATAGCTTACAAAAATACAAAATGTTGAAAACCATTTTGTATGGTCCATTCATATAGCTGATGCTAGCAGCCAAGCATTCATGGTGGCACATTGCATAGAAAAAGATGAAAAAATGTTCAAAAAAAAGGAGATGCCTTTTGGCATTGACTACCTTGTCCAAATGCTCTTTGGAAGCTTACTTTTCTAGTTTTTTGTTTGTTTTTCTTGCGATTCTTCTTCCTCCTCATTCCCACATCACCTAATATCACTATTATCATTTACCTGTCCCCACACTGTTTATCAGGATGTTAGATTAAATGTTTTTGCTATGTGTACTTAAAATGAACGAATTATAAGAACACTCACGGTATAAATCTGGCGAATTTTTTTTCGTCTTACTTTTCTTATGTAATCGGTTTAAATTGACAATATTCTTCTTGATTTTCTATATACATGAGTCTATTGGTGATTAAAATTACATTAGTTTCTAGATCAAAACAAACATGATAAATTAGTATTGTGCAAGTTAGATTAAAATGTTCTATTTTTAAGAGGTGTTAAAATGAGACCTAAATATATACGGATAATGAATTTAATGTTGGTTAACTAGTTATAAGTTTGTCTCTCTGCACACAACCTATTATTGTTGTCTTTTATAGATTAAATAGTTTTACCCGCCGCGCGTTGCGGCGGCGCGGCGGTGACATTAACATGACAAGACACAAAAAGAAACGTGATAAATATATAAAGAAATGTATGGAGTTACAATGACTTGGTTGTGGAGGTCGAAACATGACGAAAAGACAGTTATGTAACGGTATCGATGTTTTTCAGTTGTTGTCAGATTAAAAGAAACTTACGAAGTTAGGGCGGATCGGTTACGAAGATTGAGAAATAGATAAAAAACATTACTATGACCTGATCATTGCGGTATAAGAATTTTTAATAAGTAATGTAATAGTAAAAACTAAAAGAAAAATTAAAAAAGAAAAAAAAATATCGCATGACACCGGGATCGAACCGGTTACCATCCAACACAAAAAAAAGCTTCTTCGGCTGCTCTCTATCGTCTTCTTCTTGCTATTCCTCCTGCTACGACGCTTTTCTTCTTGTGTTGCTCGCCTCTTTCTGTTGGATTTTATGGACCGACCCGATGGACAACGCGACTGACCGAGCTATGACCCGTAAGAGTTACACCTTGGGCAACGAACATTAAATCCACTTAACTGGTAATTACGAACTTTTAGCGAGACGATATATTTTATATATATATACATTACACGGGATTTATTATTTATACAAGTATATAAATAATAATTCATATTTATTGTTTTAATCCTTTTATTAAAACAATTAAATGGGTACAGGCCTTTTATCTCGTATTGGACTTTAGGCCCGAAAACAATTATTAGGGTTTATAATTATTATAATTATAAAGAATTGGAGCCGCAAGCTTGTTTTGCTTTTGTTCGGTTGACCCTAGCGACAAAAGACAAAACAACCAAAAGGCTTTTGCCTTTGTAACTTCCGGCCACCCACCTTGCCACCGCACGCCGCCTTGACCGGCGATTCTTGGTGTCACCCGTCTCTCGTGTTCGGTTCGTGATCTAGTATCGGTTCGTTGTACCTCGGTGTCTCGATCGGTTAATCATTAACCACTAAGGTATAATTAATCTCATTGGTAGATTAAATATTTTATTCCGTATTCGTATGTTTTCGTAACCCAGATCCTGTCGGGTTTTATATTGTGTTGAATCGGTTTCATTCCGCTGCGTATTAATAATTACTAAATAAATATATTATTAATCTAAAAGTATTTATCAACCGTTTTTTATAACTAATCTAACTGATCACCACTGGCCAAAATACCCAACAGTGGTATCAGAGCCTTGGTTACGACATACGAATCGGATCCGGTCTTTTAGCTGGTTAGAGATCACAAACTTTAACTTGTTTAAAATTTCTGATCTAGATCTTTTTAGGGTAATTTTTATTTATTTATTTTGGTCAAAGTTTTTATTTATTTTATTTGATCAAAATGATTGCCCAGTTATTTGATTGTATTAAATATGTAAATCTGGCCCGACCCTGTCTTGTGTTTGTTTTCTGTTTTTGGTTTTATGGTTTGGCCCATTTGATGGCTCAAAATTGTAATAGATTAGCTTTTATGTTTTGGCCCACTTTGATGGCTCAAAGTTGTAATAGCTTAGAGTTTTTTTTCTATATTCTGTATAAATATTGTAAAGATAAAGACCCGAAGACAAAACAGAAGACGGAGACAAGATCTTGGATTTAGTGGGAGTCCATGCATGCACGAAGTTCATTCTTGTGGTTGTTTGTGTGTTGTGACCCCGTGACCTAGTTTGGTCTTGCTATTAGGCTCTAGCAAGATCAAACACTTTTTCTTTGGCCATATGATTTACATATTTTTGTGTTTGCTATTGTGGTTGCTTTTATCTTATAAATGTTATAACGTACCAACCAAATATCAAAATTTTCACAATCAAATTAATAACAAGTTCTAAACTTTTTTTTACAACTTGTGGATACTTTATATTAAAACAAACAGTTTGTTTTTAAAATAAATTATAACCAATAAAGTTTTGCAATTTAAACTAATTTTAAATTTTCAAAATGAATAACTTAATAGTTCACTTAAACTATTAACTTTTAATTGGTTAATTACATCGTGGCAAACTTAGTTTTAATAGGTTATTTAAAATTAAGTGTCCTGAGAGATGAAAGGGTTCATCACGTTGTCACGATCTAATATATAGTAAAACTGGATTTTACAACGCACGTATGATTTATCATTCGTTGTGTTTGACCCTATTCGGTAAACACTAAAATTAAATCCCATATTTAAAATCTTTAGTCTATGTCATCCTACTATAAGGAACACTTGGAGCATAACGTGAAACACCAGTGTTTGGAGCCACAACACCACACTTGGTGCGTAACCTATCCCTCCAAGGTGCAATGGTTTCGTTGACACATCCGGCCCTTCCACATGTACCTGTACTAGGGCGACTATTACTTTTCTCTCTATTACATGCCCCAGCTGTATGGAGACCAAAAGTGGGCATAGATGAGGCTAAACGTATTAATGCATAGACAAGAGTTGTCTTAGCGGCCTCATACTCGAGAATTGTGCATTTTTCCACAATTGGCAATTATTGTCAGTCTGCCTAAATCACTTACTAATGTTGCGTGCCACAGCCGCCATTACTAATTGATATAACCAGATTCTCTATTCTTAATCTATTCTTGCCATGGGTCATTAATATAAGAATTTATTACATCCAAAATACTAATTAACATTTAATTTTCTTTTTTAACAGATGTCTACTGAAAAAGAATCTCACTCCTCCTTCTCTCTCAAGTCTTTGCTTGAGAATGAAAAACCGAATGACACCAACCTCATCTTGAACTCTCTCCCTAGTTCTTATGACAACTTCGTAATGAACTTAAATATGAACACATGGGAGAAGACTATGCCCGAACTGCACGGCATGCAGGAAACGGCCGAGATGAGAATATCAAGTGAGACTAATCAAGAGTTGATGGTCAAATCTGTTGGTGTTAACAAGCCCAAAACCAAGAAAAGGGGTTATAACAGTAAAGTTAAGAAGCAAGTTATTGTTGCTGCCAAGAATGCCACCAACAAAAACAAGCAAGTTGCAAAAGCACCCCCTCCCAAGGAGCGTCAGTGTTTTGAATGCAACAATATGGGGCACTGGAAACGTAACTGCCCTGAATATCTAGCTAAGCTGAGATCGAAGAGAGCAAATGGTGAAGGCATCTCTTCTGGTATTTCTATCTATGTTATTGAACTTTTCACTATCTCTAGCGACACATGGGTATTTGATACCGGATGTGCTTATCACATCGTTAATGTATTGCACGAGCCTGAAAAGTGGAAGAAGCTGAAACAAGGCGACATGGAACTCATCGTTGGTGATGGGAAGAGAGTACCAGTTATTGCAACTGGAACATTTCACCTTTCATGTCCTTCTGGCCTTGTAGTTATCTTAAATAACTGTTTGTTTGCACCTGGTTTAACCAGAAACATTATTTCAGCTTCCTTATTGTTTGAACAAGGTTTTAAGTACGTTTTTAATGGAATTAATATTTCTACTTACTTAAATGATATTTTCTATTTTGAGGCTAAACCTCGAAATGGAATTTATGAGGTTGATGTTCAAACTAATAATAACATATACAATCTTTCTAAACGTATCAAATCTAGCATTAATGATACATTTTTATGGCATTGTAGACTTGGTCACATAAGCAAGGCCCGCATGAAAAGGCTCCAATCCGAAGGGATCCTTGAATCCACCGGACAAGAATCCTTTGAAGACTGCAAGTCTTGCTTAGCTGGCAAACTCACTAAAGGATCCTTCACCGGCGTTGGCGAATGAGCCAAGGATCTGCTAGGACTCATACACACTGATGTATGTGGCACTTTCAGAACCATGTCTAGAAATCATGAAAGATACTTCGTTTCATTCATCGACGATTATAGTCGATATGCTTATGTCTATCTTATGAAACACAAGCATGAAACTTTTGAAAAGTTCAAAGAGTTTCAAAACGAAGTGGAAAACCAACTCGGTAAAACGATAAAGACACTTCGATCAGATCGAGGTGGTGAATATCTCAGCACAGAGTTCATAAATCATCTCAAGGAGCGCGGAATAGTTTCACAACCTACTCCACCTGGCACACCCCAACTTAATGGCGTGAGCGAGAGGAGAAATCGAACCCTACTTAATATGGGTCGATCAATGATGTGTAGAACAAACTTGCCTCACTCCTTCTGGAGTTATGCTCTTATGACCGCCGCCCGCATTGTCAATCTGGCACCGACTAAGAAGGTAAACAAGACTCCATATGTGATATGGCATGGGTCTAAACCCAATCTGTCTTACCTTAGAGTATGGGGATGTGATGCATATGTCACCAACGATTCTGTCGACAAGCTCGATCCTAGAGGCGAAAAGGTCGTTTTCGTTGGATACTATAACATAAGCGGATATTATTTCTACCATCCTGATGCAAATGTTATTTCCATCAAAAGGAAGGCACATTTCCTCGAGAAAGAAATTCTTGAACGAGGAACTGGAGATAATATAGTGGATCTTGAAGAAATTCGAGAACCACAAACAACCGCTGATGAAGTCGGAGCGTCTGAACAACAAGAAGTTGTTGCTGGTGAATCAGACATAAACACAAGCGTTCGCAGAAGTGTAAGGACTCGCAAAGAACCTGACAGATACCTATGGCATCTTGATAGTACCGAGGTCCTATTAGTAGCCGAGTCTAATGACGAACCTACTAACTATAAATCTGCTATTTCAGATCCAGAATCTGCAAAATGACTAGAAGCCATGAACGCCGAGATGCAATCTATGCGTGATAATCAAGTCTGGGACTTGGTTGAGCTACCCCCCGAGTCTCTGGCAGTAGGGAGCAAATGGATTTTAAAGAGAAAAACCGACATGCATGGAAATATACACACCTATAAAGCACGGCTAGTTGCAAAAGGTTTTACTCAGACTCAAGGCATTGACTATGATGAAACTTTCTCGCCCGTTGCTATGATCAAATCGATCAGGATATTGTTTGCCATAGCCGCGTACTATGACTACGAGATATGGCAAATGGATGTCAAAACCGCTTTCCTTAATGGGCATCTCTCTGAAGATGTCTATATGGTACAACCTGATGGTTTTGTTGATCCAAAATATCCTAATAGGGTATGTAAACTGAATAAGTCTATTTATGGACTCAAACAAGCATCTCGAAGCTGGAATCTTCGTTTTGACCAAAAGATCAAAGAGTTTGGTTTTGTCAAAAATGAAGATGAGCCTTGTGTTTACAGAAAGGCTAGTGGGAGCACTATATCATTCCTCATCTTGTATGTGGATGATATACTTATCATTGGAAACAACATCCCTATGCTTAACGATGTTAAACACCCGTTGGGAACTTGTTTTGCAATGAAAGATCTTGGAGAAGCAGCCTACATTCTAGGAATCAAGATCTACAGGGATAGATCTAAGCGGCTTCTAGGGCTTAGTCAAGGCAGACAAAGTCATGGCACGCTTTCATATGGAAAACTCCAAGAAAGGAGGTGCTCCTGTGACTAAAGGCACCGTGCTGAACAAATTGCAATCTCCTTCAACGGACATTGAAACCAAGCGTATGGAAGCAATTCCATATGCTTCGGCGATTGGTTCTATCATGTATGCTATGTTATGTACCAGGCCTGACGTCTCGTATTCTTTAAGCATGACCAGTCGTTTTCAGCAAAGTCCTGGCATTGCCCATTGGACTACAGTCAAGAACATCCTGAAGTACTTGAGAAGTACTAAAGACATGTTCTTAATATTTGGAGGAGTGGAAGAAGAGTTCACTGTAAGATGTTACACTGACGCCAGCTTCCAAACTGACCGAGATGACTCTCGCTCACAATCAGGATTCATATTTACTCTAAACGGAGGAGCTATCTCCTGGAAGAGCTCCAAGCAGAGTGTGGTGGCGGATTCAACCACCGAATCTGAGTATATAGCTGCATCAGATGCTGCTAAGGAAGCTGCTTGGATGAAGAAATTCATTACTGACCTCGCTGTGGTTCCGAGTATTCGCCAACCAATCGAGATACTTTGTGATAACACAGGTGCTATAGCTCAAGCCAAAGAGCCCAGATCTCATCACAAAGCCAAGCACATTCTCAGAAAGTTCCACTATATACGGGAAATTGTGGAACGTGGTGACATGGTGATAAGCAAAGTAGACACAGATCAAAACCTAGCGGACCCATTTACTAAGCCCATGACTCAGGACAAGCATGATCTTCACAGAGATGCTATTGGTCTTAGATTTGCTAGTGATATGTTTTGATTTAGTATTTTGAATGTGTGAACAATTAAACAGTTATACTTTTGAATTCTTTTGGTTTACTGATTTAAATGTAATTCTGAATTCTTACAACTGTGTTCGATTTTAATACGTTTAATCCATGAATCTTGTATTCTTAATCATCCGTAGTCGATCAGAATCGTGGGAACGACTCTGAATTAAGACTATTCTGAACTTGGACTCAAGTAGTTGACTTCCAATTTCACTGACCTCTTCTTCGATGACGTTGGATGTAACTCGCTTCAAATCATCTTCATGGATTTTAATCATAAAATGTTTTGATATTGGTATACTCATTTAGTATCCTTTGACCTGAGATGCATACTAGAACTTTCGTTTACCAAGGGCTGTTCTTTAATCACTGTCAACCGCTGTCGCGTAACTGCCAGTCATAAAGGCATTGGTTAGGAACAGATCTGAAGTTCAGTGGGAGTTGTATGTAGTCGATAAGGGATTATGTACTCTTACATGATATGTAACAGTTAGACATCGTGGCGCCCTCGTGATTCAAACTGGTAAAGTGTAAGGCCTTACCCAAACTGACTGTGTGTTTGATTGGACCACTATGAATCTTGAACGAGAACAATAATAATTGAACGCCATATGAGAATGAACTAAATCCATGTCTCATTGATTCAATTGATGTCTTATACGGAAATGATGAATGACAACTATTGCCATAAGTCTATTGTCTTGCTTTAGTTAGCTATTACTAACACCAAGATATTTGGTTAATGACTTTAAAGCGTCATACCTTGTTAGGGACAGCCATGTGCAGCTAGAGCGCCGCTGACTGTTTGCGTTGATTTATCGTGGATCGTCCAAGTGGGAGATTGTTGGATTTTATGGACCGACCCGATGGACAACGCGACTGACCGAGCTATGACCCGTAAGAGTTACACCTTGGGCAACGAACATTAAATCCACTTAACCCGCTTAACTGGTAATTACGAACTTTTAGCGAGACGATATATTTTATATATATATATATACGTTACACGGGATTTATTATTTATACAAGTATAAAAATAATAATTCATATTTATTGTTTTAATCCTTTTATTAAAACAATTAAATGGATACAGGCCTTTTATCTCGTATTGGACTTTAGGCCCGGAAACAAATATTAGGGTTTATAATTATTATATAATTATAATCTAATTTTGTTTTACACACACAAGAGAATTCTAGCCGCAAAGATATTTTCGTTTTTCCCTTCTGTGTGGGAACCGCCAAAGAATTGGAGCCGCAAGCTTGTTTTGCTTTTGTTCGGTTGACCCTAGCGACAAAAGACAAAACAACCAAAAGGCTTTTGCCTTTGTAACTTCCAGCCACCCACCTTGCCACCGCACGCCGCCTTGACCGGCAATTCTTGGTGTCACCCGTCCCTCGTGTTCGGTTCGTGATCTAGCATCGGTTCGTTGTACCTCGGTGTCTCGATCGGTTAATCATTAACCACTAAGGTATAATTAATCTCATTGGTAGATTAAATATTTTATTCCGTATTCGTATGTTTTCGTAACCCAGATCCTGTCGGGTTTTATATTGTGTTGAATCGGTTTCATTCCGCTGCGTATTAATAATTACTAAATAAATATATTATTAATCTAAAATTATTTATCAACCGTTTTTAATAACTAATCTAACTGATCACCACCGGTCAAAATACCAACACTTTCTTCGTTCGAACATTCCTTCATATTTCCGTTCGTTGGAAGTCCTCCTGATGGGGACAACCAGGTATGCTTTCATCCTGCTGTCAATCCTTCAAAATACAATGAACTTAAATATATCATATTTGTTATGGGCCAAAAAAGTGTATTTTAAAAAATCTCTAAGTTTGTCATGACTATCTACTTCAATTTGTTTTCCAACATCACTACAGCATAAAAAGACACTGACTCACATGCAATGGAGAGAGAGATATTGAAGAAACAGAATTACCTTCTCCCTCCCGAGTCTTTCATTCTCCTCCTCCAGACGTGAAACTTTGTTCTCCAGCTCATGGTTATAAGCCTGTTCAAACACCCACCATTCTCTCATCACATATTCACAAGACAAAAAACAAAAATAAAACATTAACCAACTGAAATCACTAACATCACAAAAAAAAAAAAAAAAAAAAAAATCATAGATGTTTTCTTGCTCGTGAGCGTGCAGCAGACTTCCTATTCTTGATCATCCTCTTTTGCCTTCTTTAAAAAGTCTTCTCCATCACATCCCCAGAAGCAAACCTTTTCCTTCCAGACATATGCTTATCTGATAAACTACGCATTAAAGGAGTTGGCGACAAATACCCACATCCATTAGAGTGTTACCAGTGACAAAAACCGGTTGCTGAACTTGATAACAGCCCGCCACAGTCACATTCTGCTGCTGAATTGCAGGGGTTTGATGGTTTGTGTTTCTTGCTATTCAAGAATCTGTTCTTGGGTTTTCCTTCCAGGAGAAGATTCTGCAACAATTCCCGTTTTAACCAAGAAATCTTCAAGCGTCATTTCACCAAGAGTAGCTTGTCTCTTCCTATCACCATTCTTAAAACTAACACCCCTGCTAATATCATCATCATCATCATCATCATCATCACCATCACCACCATCATCATCATTAATATTCTTTTTCTTTCTTTGACCCTACTGGATATCCTGCTATACTTCATCAACCGTCATCTTCGTCACACCCGAATCAGGCTGGGTGAGTTCCGTATACACACTCTTGAAAAGCTCATCAAGATTCATACTAATAAAAAGCTTCCCCAAATCCCCTAACTGCGGTTGAACTTCATCCAATGTTAGGTTATACAAAGATCCTTGCTTAGACAATCCATTCAACAGAGAATTCTGTCCTCCACCATTCGATCCCATCGTTTGAGTCCCCATACACCGAAACCCTAATAATCCACTAATTATCTACTAATCTCATAAATCAAACTATCAAACCCTAACTGTTAATCAACAGATAAAAAAGGTAAAATCGAGCAGCAAAACATTCAATTCATGTGAATCGTTAACGAATTTACCAAAATCAAAGCTGCATGACGTTGAATTCAAACATCTACACTAACAAAAACACGCTAAATCACGAATCGGGTGTGCAAGAACAACGAAACGAATTAGTGATTTCAAGTAAATCTAAGCATCTGCAACAGCAAATGTATTGAATTTGATTAATCGAAGATTAAAGAAGAAGGAGGCCCCATAGAAGTCAGGAACGTATTAGGGGGAGGGGATGGTCGGTGGTACATTCCTAACCCTAATTTGCTTCCTATTTCAAATCATAATCAGAAACATAGCAATACAAGTCAAACTTAGGGTTTCAGTTCATAATCGAATAAACGATCAAACCTTGCTCTCCATCGATTGCGTGAATGGGGAATCGATAGGTCCGGTACCGTTGGAGGGAGATGAAACTCCGGCGCTAATGCTCCGACTTCCCACGGTGTGAATCATGGGTTTTGACAACCTGTTGACGCCAAATTTAGTCACTGGCAGAATTAGGCGAGCATGAGGTTAAGATTGATAGCATCATCTTCGCCATGGTTGCAGACGATCTCATGAGGGATTGAAGGATTTGTTGAATACTTAAGCAGGAGGAGCAATTTATTCATAATATAATATGGCTGACTTTGCCTTTTAAAGAAGTTAATAATTGCCTACTCATGCATGCATGCATGGACCATATATGCACAGTCAAAACTGTGTGACAAAATAACAGATGAAACCTATGAAAATTACATAAAACCAAAAGAGATAAAACTGAGGATTGTTTTGCATCACTGAAAAGCGGAGACATACTGTCAGACTCACCATTTCTTGATTATGTAATAATTACGATTCTTGATGTTGGAATTTTAAATTTTCATTTCAAATTTTGTGTACAGTAAAAAGAATTCATGGTTATTAGATATATTTTTAATAATCATTAGGGTTGATGGTCAAATGGCAGAGGCAAAGCCCCTAGAAACACCTAAGGTTTGGAGATCACGGGTTTAAGTCTACTAGTGACAAGATTAAAAGAAATTTGTTGTTCTAAAAAAAGATATATTTTTAATGTTTAAGATCAAATTATAAGAGAAAAAGTTGTTGTAAAAGTATTTTAGTCATGGCCTTTTTGTTGACTTTTTATCAAGTTCCCCCTTTTTAAACGTTTATAACTTTTACATACAACATTATTTTTTTTAAATTACACCATAAAAACGAACGTTTTTTTATCTTTAAAACGAATATACAAAAACGAAAAAAAATTACGTTAGCTCATTGTGATTACTGTTCTGTCATTGTGTCTAATGTCAGTTTATTGTGTTAAATATTTTTCATTATTGTGTCTATTGTCAAATATTTTTCTAATGTCAGGTCATTGTGTCAAATATTTTTCATCACTGTGCTACATATAATACATAAAAAACAGTGACAAAAATAACACGAAATTATCTAAAATGTAAAACACAATGATAAATATATACATAACACAATGATGAAAAATATTTGACACAATGACTTGACATTAGACACGATAACCTGACGTATTTGACACAATGACCAATATGACATCCCTTCAAAAACAATAAAATGACACATGTCAAGCACATAATCATTTTTACTCCTTTTAGATTAAATACCCTTTTTACTATAACTTATCCCTATATATATATATATATACCCAACCAAGGGGGTTGTGCCTCCCTAAGCTGTCTTGATCCCTTAACTTCGGGATGGAAGGGTAGATCATGGAAGAGTAATTGCTTCATCGGGAATACTAAATTACTGTGAAGAAGCTTTCATAGCCTATTGATCTAGCCTATTGATCTCTTAGTGGATAAGGGAATGCAACTCAATAGAAAGACATGTTCTCTCAGGAACACCTGTAACATCCTCCCCCAATAGACTTCAGTCCACTCTTGAGTAATAGGATGATCAGAATATCGTTTGTCCAAAAAGAAAAAAAAGTAGGTTTTTAGTAGTAGTTCATGAGACCTCGAATTCCCACGTTCCAGCTTGCATTATGCCAACAAGTCCCACCCCCAACTCTAGCTGAGAAGTTGAGTCACCCTTCTTTTTTTTTTTCAGAAAAAGAATCGAATAAAATAAAGAGAGAGTCTATAACATGTATCGATCATAAGATCACCCTATGAATAGGTAAATTCTCTGTGACCTCCCACCGTTCATGACATCGATCCCTTGCTTCTCGCCGCCAACGGATCCCCGGTGGAAGAGTAGAACCGTTGGTCCCCTTCGGTCAAGTTGCTTGTACATGTTGTTACCTACCGTAGGACCTCCGTCCCCGAAGCGAAGAAAGAGGAGCAGGAACAAGAGGTTGTCCTATCCCGGCCCAGTAGTTCCGCAACTACTACCGTGGTTGTTGCCAACCGAGATCCCCCATTCCGAAAGGTTACTGGCCGACGGTTAGGTCCAAATTTTTATGCCACAGCTATGGTGCCGATAGATTTACTACTTCAGCGTCGTTATCGGACATTTCAGGATGAGCATCTATTTCTAGTATATCGTTTCACACCGAGAAGAGGGATGTGTACCTCCAGCAACAACAAGATGGAACCATAGGCTTTTATGCTCGGATGGGAAAAATCATATGCAATCATAGGCGCTTCTCATTTTTTTGGAGATTCTAAATGCAGCATGCGCTGAAACCCGTCTAGCTACTTACTACTCTACTTTACATAAAAAATAAAAAATGGAATTCAAATTGGTCGAGAAAAAGAATCGCGCTAGTCGGAATTTGGGGAAAGATAGAGAGCTCTCTAGGCTCTCCTGGTCAAATTGAGAGTTCGCTTTGCTAGTCCATGAATATGTCGCACCCAGTAGTTCGAGGAGTTGTCTAGATACGGATAGAAGCCTTGCCTCGAAAAAGTCAGGACTTTTGGGCAGATTCTAGTATTCGACCCATCTCTTTCTGCGGATTCCCCGGGTTGTCAGAATCTCTGATTCGATCAGGACCAAGAGTCCCATTCATTCATTTATGGGAGCGACTCTCTGTTCCCATTCTCCACCGGGTCGTCAAGTGATTAGCTAGCTCAGTCCATTTTTTCATCCAATGATCTTCACCCTAGGACTTACTCTGTTCGATCTGCCATGATTTCTTTCGACGTTGCACAAAAGCCATTACTTTACGTGACCCTTCCCACGATTGAACTACGGGATCGATCTCTTATTTACTAAGATATGAAAGCCACGAGCCGCTTTCTTTCGATGTGTTGTCATGATCACATTCTCAGTTTTGTACGAGATTTCCAGTTTAGCTTACGGGGTGAAAGTCTTCTTTGGACTTTTCCAATTCTATTTCTTTTTCATCAATCGGGGCGAGAGGGAGCTGCTTTGAGGAGGCGACACCACGTCTGCTTCGGTCTGTGCTTTGGAGTCTTCGTCCCTCTAGCACGTAGTCTGTCTATGAGAGCGACTTCATGTGCTTGCAGTTGTAGAACCATTCGCCTATCGTAAGGGTAAGGGCCATTGCCTTCAATCGGTAAATAGATCGAGGGGAGAGGGAGTGAGGCTATTATACCAAATGGGCGATCATCTTCTTATGAAGTTATGGCGGGATATCAAGAAGATCTTTATTAAGCAGTAGTTCCAACTCTATCAAATACATGATCGGAGATAGGTCCGACAATCGAAGACACAAGAAATCATAGCATGCGCGAAGCTCCTGCCTAATTGATCTAATGATTAAGGCCAAGTAAAATAGAAAGTGTGTGTAAACAATAAGTAAGGACTTGCTTTGTGAAAGCTCAGTTTCTAAGACGAAGGCTAAGAATTCTCTACTAGAGGGATTGAAAAGATCGAGGGTAATTTCTGTGTCTTGATGGACCTTTCTTGTTATTGGCCAAAGGAACCCTACATATATAGGAAAGTGATAGTCACTTGTCTTGATGGACCTTTCTTATTATATGGTATATACGAAAATGATAAAATGAAAACTCACATGAGTTGAGAAAACTCGTGAAAACCCTATTTAACTTTTTTTATGGTAGGTTTTATACATAATTTCGTCATTTAAAAAAAAACAAAAAAACGACGAGTAGTTTTTAAAATTTTTTTGAAAAATTAACAAAAAAAACCCGTTTTAGTGTGTTACGTCAGCATTTTACATACGTAACACAAGATGTTACATACGTAAAATTTTGGTAAAAAAAAAAACCAACCGACGTTTTTTTGAGTTTTTTTTTTTCAAAAGTGATGAAATTAAATATAGAAACAAAAAAAATTACAAATATTTTAAACTGTTATATATGTAATATAGGGCTTTCAAAATAACCTACCCTATATATATACTATGCGGTTCAGATGATAATTAACCAATATTTTATGTGATAACCGTGATAATCACTCTCAAATATTCTCATAATTTATAAATTATAATGTGTATGTGTATATGTATATAAATATAAATATATGAGGGTAGGAAACAGATGAAAACCATAACATAGTGTTACATGTATATAACAGTTATCATTCTATTTGAGAGTTGTTATCACACAAAATATTGGTTATCATTTCATCCCTACGCTACAACAAACCCCACCCCCACCCCTTGCCCGATTATAAAGTCCCCCTCCGCCTCCCTTTTTCCCCCTAATTTGTGTAAAATATTTTTAGCTTTTCATCCGGTGTATTTTTTTAAATGCATATTTCCTTATTCAGTGTATAAAACATAACATGTGCTGATAACCAGCGAGTGGCTAGGCAAAGTTTTGATGCGCCTCTCCTCCCTAGCATCAAACACCACGGTCCCAAACGCTGCAACCACCCTCCTCTCCCCCCTCCTTACCGGAAGTCCTCACTTACTTTTAACTTATAACTTTTTCACCCTTTAAAAACCAACTTTACCACCCTCACTGAAACAAACTTTTAACTTATTAACTTTTTAGAGAAGGTAATAAGTAAATAAATAGGTTTGAAAAGTAATACCAAACACCCCCTTATAATGTTTCGAACACTATTTATTTATAAAAAAAATTAATTTTTTTACCAGTGACCCTAACTGCATACCTTACCCGTTTTGCTATCTCCAACCTACCAAGAGTTAAGTTACAACAGTTCAAGTAATACAAGTCTATTTAAGCAGTAATATCTCATTGTAGCAATGGAGCTTGCATTGTTACCGGAGAAGCTAACAAACGAGAAACTTCTACACTTGCACGCGGTATGACAATACTTTTTGCATTTTTTGGTAGTAAACCCGTTAACGGTTACTAATTAGGTCAAGAAAAACTTGGATTTTTGTTTCTGAATTATGATATTTGATGAGAAGAGGTAGCCAGCAAGAACAATGATGTGCAATTAGCTGATTTTGTTGAAAGCGAGTTCTTGGGTGAACAGGTACAATTATGATGTGAAATTGACTTTTTTTGTTCATTGAAGTTGACTTTTTTTGTTCAGAATGGGGAATTCCCAAGTGATGTAGGTGTGATTCCCAGAGCTGTTAGACAAATGCAGAATTTAGTATGAAAGTTACATTTCTAGAGCTCTATAATGAGGAAATAACTTATCTTTTAGCTCTCAAAGATGGTATTGCATTTTTTTTTGTACTTTTCTCCATCGTTTTTACATTTTGTACTGCAGTTTTTTAGTACTTTTCTGCAATTTTTTTACATTTTTTTTGCACTTTTTTTGTACTGCATTTTTTTGTACTTTTCTAAATCGTTTTCTAAACCGAGTGTTACAAACTTTAGCACTTAACCGAACGGGCATAGGTATACCTTTTTTTCCGAGCAATGTAAGACTCTTGCTGGTATCCTTTTAGGCATGTAATGACTTTATCTTTTGGTTTTTCACTTTTGTTTGCTATAACAAGTGCCGGTTTCATGCTTGTACCGTATCGTAACGAAATGAATCGATACCGAACAAATTCCCGCCGCATAGAATGGCGAATCCCACTAGGATATGATAAACCATTAAGCTCATTCAGACTTCTCTTTTTTTTCTAGAACTAAAGTTTTTAGGAACAAAACAAGTCGAGTTGCTCTTAGCTACTTGATATTTGAACGTTAAAAACTCGAACCTGTCTGGGATTAAATGAACTCGAGCCCGAACTTTCAAAATCAAGCTCGAGCAAAGTTCGCGAGCATAAAAGAGCCTTTTATTTTTATAATTAATAATTATTTAATATATTAAACATATATTTATATAAAAAGTTTATTATATATAAAATTGTGATAAGAAATTAAAAAATATATATTATATTTTATACAAATAAGAAAAACTAACAGTAGTACTTTACAATATATCACGGGAGGATTGATAAAGTAATGGAAACGAGTATCGCCTTGCAAATGTCACCGCCGCCGCATAGCGCGAGTTTCGTTCTAGTATATATATATATAGATATATATATAGAGCGAGAGAGAGAGAGAGAGAGAGATAGAGAGAGAGAGAGTGAGAGTGAGATGTTCATTTCGGAACACTAAATTATTACGACAACGCGAGTAACAAACCTAAATCGTTTATTCTTTTGATTAATTGATCATATGTTTTAACATTTTTATTTTTTACTTACAAATATATATTATCTACATAAAAACTACACATGACTTGCATATATTGCATATTTATAGGTACTATAATTAAATGAAATTTGTTCATAATTTTTTTTAAATTTCAAGAGAGATTAATAAACATTACATTTCATCCATTTTCTTATGTTTTAATTTTTTTAAAATTGAAAAAATAAATGATTCATTTTGTTCTACGTCTTCTCGTAGTATTTAATGTTCTTAATTCAACCCTTCCTCCCACACACACGCACGCACAGAGAGATATATTAGGCTAGAAAAGGAGTAAACTGTAGAAAGTGAAGAAATAAATTTGGGCCACTAATTTGTAGATCTAATGGAATGTTTGTAACATCCCAAAAATAATAATAAATAGTAAATCCGCAATAGACGGAACACGAGAAATAAAACGTGTAAAAGGGAAATACGATGAGGACTAAGCATAGCAAGGAAGGGAAAGCGAAACTGAAGGGGGAGGAGAGGGGCTTAACCTAGCCGACACCTCCTGCCCCTCCTCATTTCACTTCATTTCAGCGAAAGTAAGAGAGAGAGAGAGAGAGAGAAACGAGCTGGAGAGAGAAAGTTGGAGATTCGATTCATGAAGCTCAAGGATCGTTTATCATCATCTACAGAAGCTAAAGGTCGAAGAGTTGGGCTCGAAATAGGTAGCCATCATGCTACATCTGAGTTTTTCCATTCACGAGGTGTTCGGGTTTGTTTTGATGAAAAGGGTGGGATTTTTATGTATGGATCAAGAAACTAATTGTAGATCTAGTATCACGAGGGTGTAAGGATCGTTTTGAACGTAAAAAGTTTGAGTCTTGATCTGTTCGTGAGAAAACGACCATTTTCATGCAAACCCTAGTTTCTTGGCGGGGAAGACGACCAAGCAAAACTATGCATAGTTTCGCTCGGCCAACTAGTTTCACTACGAGGGTAGTTTTGTTTGACCAAGTAGTTTTGCTTATGTGACATATATGCTTATGTGTTAATATGTGTTATTTTTCTATGTGATATGTGTTTCAATGACATTATATTATGTGATGTAGTATAATTGCATAGTAGTTACATAGTAGAAAGTTTTGAAGGCATACTAAAGTAGAAGTCTCACATCGAGGTGTTAGCAATTGCTAAAGGAGTCTTACCCTGAGGTGTGTGGTGTGAGCAATGCTAAACGAGTCTTACACCGAAGTCTAAGCTAGAAAAGTCCCACCCTGAGGTGTGGGCAGCGCTAAAGTAAAAGTCTTACCTCGGGGTGTAAGCGAGAAAGGAATCTTGTCTTCGGACAATGATTCATATGTGATAGTTAAAGTGTGTGATAGTCACTTGTCCTGTACGAGTGAAATGAAAGTTTTGAAAGAGTAAAGGAGGACACTATAATAGGTTTCCTCAAAAGTAAAGTTTGAAAGAAAGATAGTAACTGAACGATTTAATAAATTGTAACGTTGTACAGTTTTAAAGTAAAGGCAAAGTTTGTTTTAAAGTAAATAAAGAAAGCTTATTTTATTTTTATAAAACTAAGATACCTAAAAGAAAGTTTAAAGTTTACAGTTCAAGTAAAGATAGAACTCGATCACCAGCTTTAGCTGACTTTTAGTATGCATGTGTAACAGCTAAAAATTCAAACCGATTTAAAAATTTTAAAATAACGCAGAAGCGGTCCCAATTACAACATTAACAATAACCATAACATTAGGTTTTGCAAACACAAGTTTAAGACTCCAAATTCCCAAAAGAAAGAAGTTAAACATATTTTAACCATCCACAAGTTAGTTAATGACCAACAAGTTTATAAAACCCCACCCCGAGAAGTGTGTGGCAAACAACACCCGACTTTAGCATGATAATCCAAATCCGCGCGAAGCGAGACCCGAGACCACACCGGAGATTTACCTACAATGAAACACCATAGAACAACTATTAGTGATGATATACAACCCCCATGTGAGCCCCCTAGGCCCAATTTCCGTAAATTACGCCCAGCCTAGTGCAGACCACATTTTTTGGATTCCTCACCTCGAGTCATCCCAAATTCATATATTATGGCTTTCGTAGTTCATTTTCTAGCCCGAGATGTACTTATTAGAAGTTTTGGGCTTTTTCCGACAACATGTAACAACACCTTTACGTGTCTAATCCCGACTCGTTTGCATATTTAAGCCATAATACTTAGAAACTCATATTTTGACCACATATAAGTTTACCCACATATACTAACATATATTTGTTAGTTATCCACCCCCAACCACGAGCACCATTACTCGTTTTTCACCCATGAAGTGTTCAACTTCAAGTTCTACCAATTAATTTTTGGGCATGCAACGACCTATAACTTAACATGATTTGACCCATACAAGTCCTAGCATTTCACCATTCATCAACTTGACATATCCACATGTCTATTGCGAGAACCACCTCTTGCTTTCTCGCATGGAGTATTTGACCTCATGCCGGCCCATGAAATATCCACACTTCATGTCACCCGTAAAATATTTGACTTCACTTTCACCCGTGAAGTACTTGACCTCGCCACCACCCGTGAAGTATCCACACTTCATGTAAATACCTCCATGAAGTATCCACCCTTCATGTAATCAACCAATTTACCGTTTTACTACCAACGACTAACTTTTACCACATTAAGTCAATTTTAGTCTAATGTTACCACATTTTACATTTTAGTTTGATTCTTAACCACACTGAGTCATTTACACCGTTTAACCACATATCACACATTAGTTTGACCCACAACCACATAAGTCAACTTACATCTATTTGCCACATTTGCACAATCAAGTTTGACTATTAACCACAGAGTCTAATTACACATATTCACCACATTTGCATATTCAAGTTTGACTACTAACCACTTCACCTATTTATCACATTTGCACAATCAAGTTTGACTATTAACCACATAGTCTAATTACTCCAATTTCAACATAATAGTTTGACCATATACCATTAAAGTCAAATTACATAAATTTCACCATTATCCACAATGGTTTGACTTATACCATATTAAGTCAATTTTATATCAATTTCACCATTTATCCACAATTGGTTTGAATTATACTACGCTATGTCAATTTACAACAAATCATCACATTCTATATTTTAGTTCGACAATATGCCAAACTAGTCAACTATACCAATTTACCACGTTTAGTTTTACTATATTCCACATAGTTCAACATCACCACTTTTACCAATTGTCATTCATTAGTTTGACTAATTTCCTCATTATGTCAACTACAACAATCCTAACACATTCACACTTTAGTTTGATGTTTACCACATAAGTCAAAATCAACATACATAAATAGAAATAACAACATATCTATTTACATGTTACCACTACTTATCTACTACTAAGTAAGTGTAAAACACTTACCTTTGCAAATGAAGATTCCAATCGTTCCTCAAAGCTATCATCTTTAACGCCTTGATCACCTAAATATTCCACATGTTTTAGTAATCTAATTTACTCACGTACATTCACCAATTGAAGTTTAACTCCCACCCAAGATCTTATGATCTTCACTATCATCTAATCTTGGTTTACTAAGCCTCATACAAGCTTTTAACTATTATTAATCCAATTCTACCCATTTTGACCCGTTAAGGATTTCACGCAATTTTCACAATTTCATCCAATTTATAATTCACCAAAACAATTGAGTTTCAAACATATACTTGTGTTTATCTAACAACATAAACACTTGCACTTACTCAATTAACCAATCTAACAGCCCCAATTGAAAAACCCCCCAATTTGGGTCTCAAGAACCCTAATTTCCAAATCATTAAACTGGATGTTAAAACCACAAATTTCTACCACTCTTCGCTTTAGTTAAGCTGGATTAACACTTTTATCCGAGAATTATCCACGCAAAATCCCCAATTTCAGAAAGTTAGGGTTTTTTCCCATAACTCATCAAGAACACAAAGATGGAGATTTAGAGAAGAGAAAGATGCTTACTTGAAGCTTAGAGAAGGACGATTACAACTAAAACATCAGGTCTTCTCCCCCCTTTTCGTCTTGGAAAATCACGCAAGAACACACACACAAATGTGTGTGCTCTGTTACACTTCTCCCCTATATGAAATTAAGTTTGTGGAAAACACAAAACAGTCCCTCCACTTGCAATTTTGACTCTTTGCTCCAAAACTACAAGATTCCACCATATAAAAAATGCCTCCAACTTTATTTAATATCAATATACCCCCTTACAATATAATTATTATATTATAGGGCAAACCCGAAGTTGGTTCGTTACAAATCACTCCCGAAACCAGATCCACCAAAATATTAAGGTAACACTCAAGTATTAATCCTCAGATTCCCGAGTAGTTTCCGCCCTTTATCAAAGATCCCGCTGAACCAACACTTGGTTAATCCGCTTATACCACGAGCGTTTCATCAAACTACCTAAGGTAGCCACTTGTTCCTCTATATGAATATTCATCATCCACCTCAACACCGCGATGAGAAGCAACATCCATTTCTCTAGCCACACATTCCCGTGGATGAACCGCGAGGAATGTATCATGGAGTCCGCACGATCCCCCGAGTAACTCCTAATAGCATACTACTTAAAAAAAACTAAAGTGAAGCTTGAACGGTCCAACAAAACGGGGACTTGGCCTCCCACGTTTTCGGCCCGGTGCACTCCCTTTTAAGGGAAACTTTTATAGCGCCAAAGTTTCAACTTGAATTTCAATACACCTATTCCCTAAATCCACTTAAGGTTTTCTGTCCACCTTAAGCGAATTTTTCAATTGCACTAAATATGCAAGATCTTTCATGCCGAGTCTTGAATCACACCATGATTCTTAGTTTCATGACATTCAATACCACCCCACCAAATGGTATTCGACACTGTTCACCATTTAGTGATTCAATCAATCGAATATGAATACTCAAATGGTAGTTAAGATGTCACCGTCTTTTAATCAATGATAATTAATCACCTAGTTCCTCCAAATCGAAGAATAAACTAACACCTCAATCCGACTCAACATGTACAAATGTACCATGACATATCACACACTTCTTGAACCAAAGTTCTCCGACCACTCGGAAGAGTAGGTTCACTTTTGGTACTCATCCTTAACCCGTAGGCAAGTGAGACACTTATAACCACACACTTGATTGTGCCTCTTTTCTTCCCCAGCCACCAAAAGTTAAACTCCAAAACAAACATAAAATAACCCATGAGACTTTTAAGTCTCAGTCATTACCCATGAAGTACAAGGACTTCAAGAACACCGATGAAGTTCGAGGACTTCAATTTAACCTTCTAACGCTCTCCCGCGTATAGATTCATCAGTTCCCTCTCCAAGTTCTCTCCTTTAGTTGCTACAATAAAGATCACAACTGACTAGGAGAGTATGCGAAACTCCTGGCTCGTTGCATATAGACAAATCGAGTCTAATGCATGAGTCACCAAGACACCCGACAAAGCATATGGTCTTCCTGTGGAAAGACGCGCCAAATGTCATAGCCAAAACCTATTTTATAATTCCAACACCCTGTTTATCCCAACGACTTTAGTAAAAGTCATCCCTTGAGATTCAAAGATCGCAATCTTACAATCCCCCTTTGAAGTTCGAATACTTCATTTTCAACCACCGGTTGTGAAATTCTAAGACTTCAACACCAAATACCCCTATTACTTCAATCATTGCCGGATCAACATGTATGTCTTCAGAATTCACCACCTCATCCAAAAGTATTTCCGCTAAAGCCAAAATGGCACACCAAATCATTCCAAAGAAGGCCTCTCCCTTCAGGGAATTTAAGAAAATTCACGAAGATAATGCAGTTAAACGACTTTGCTTCAAAAATAAAAACAACTATTATCTAATAAACGACCAATGTATTAGCATACATGAGTCTACACACCTTTCACATTGATCTACATAAATTACGTAACTTTTAATGAGCCAGAAAGTTACATCCACAATCCCATAGTATTCATAAAGAAAATGATACCATTCATGGGATAACGTTCTCCTCTACCTTCATTGTTGAACTAGAACTTAGACACATGTTCAAACCCGACAAATGTACATAATACATTCTTCTATTATTCTTTTCATCAAGAGAACGGTTACACCCTAAGAAGTGACATTCGGGTATAGAACCCTTATGAACTTCTTCACAACTGGAACATCAAGTATTCCATTGCTCTGGTTGGTGTCAATGTCATGAGCCAGGCATACACCAATTCATGCACCACGCGTTTCAACGTCACTAGGCGAGAACAGGTCTACACATCACCCTTTAGTCATACACGGCATTTATACGGTTATTAAGTAACCACACAACTTCCACTACAAGCGTAGGACTTCAATCCATGTGATTGTTTCACCCACATCCTCGAATTAAATAATTTATACAATTGTCAACATTATGAATCCCTCAATGTTGATCGCCTCCGAATCCACCGATTCACATAAAATCTCATCCGACAAAAGTATCAAAATACTCCAGTCCCGTCTTTGATAGCTATAAATGTTCTGCTCGACAGCCTTAAAACTTTTATTTTCTCCCCCTTTCATTCATGTGCTTTAAACGCGGGACATTCACTTTGAATGCATCCCGATTTGAAAACACCGAAGCATGCATGATTTGGAATAGAAAATTATGGCGTAGTGTGTCCCATCATTCCACTTGTATATCTTCCCACACATAAGGCAACAACAAGTATTGTCTCCCAAAGGGATTTCTAGCTCGGATAGAATATTTGGCTTTCTTGAAGCCACCACAAACTCCTTCTCACCCCCCACTAGTTTCCCGAGTTTGATCTCCTTGCATCACATAATAATCAACTCCACCTAAGTTGAACACCACGAAGGAGAATCTACTCTAAAAGTCAACTGATAGCATCGAGAAAGCCGGTCTATCTTCATTCCCTCTGATATTCCATGATTTGGGCAAGACCACACTTAGTCATATGACATGCCCACAATCTTTTTATTAATCCACCGGTCTAATGTACGTGAAGAAAACTTCCAATTGCAAGATCTACAATAGTTCGTGAACAAAGCTAACTCAAGAACGTCTCTTGAATCACCCCGTTGCAATATCCTCACGCTTTTATGCTTTTCTCCCTACGGGAACTTCCAACCGAATATCCACCATTTTCCGTATTCGACTCTTCGCGAGTAATACTCCATCCGCCCATCACAATGGATTGCTTCAAGCCAATACAATAATAGTGATGCATTTTTGTTAACCAACGAATAAACTCTTACTATTTTACTATTTTTGGCATAATAGTGATGCATTTTTGTTAATCAACGAATAAACTCCTACTATTTTTGTTAACCAACGAATACTCCATCCGCCCTACTATTTTACCATTTTTGTATACAATAATAGTGATGCATTTTTGTATTTTGATTAATTTCTTCATTATGTCAACTACAACAATCCTATCACATTCACACTTTACTTTGATGTTTACCACATAAGTCAAAATCAACATACAACACATAAATAGAAATAACAACACATCTATTTACATGTTACCACTACTTATCTACTACTAAGTAAGTGCAAAGCACTTACCTTTGCCAATGAAGATTCCAATCGTTCCTCAAAGCTATCATCTTTAACGCCTTGATCACCTAAACATTGCACGTGTTTTAGTAATCTAATTTACTCCCATACATTTACCAATTGAAGTTTAACTCCCACCCAAGATCTTATGATCTTCACTATCATCTAATCTTGGTTTACTAAGCCCCATACACGCTTTTAATCATTATTAATCCAATTCTAACCATTTTGACCCGTTAAGGATTTCACCCAATTTTCATAATTTCATCCAATTTATAATTCACCAAAACAATTAAGTTTCAAACATGTACTTGTGTTTATCTAACACCATAAACACTTGCACTTACTCAATTAACCAATCTAATAGCCCCAAATGAAAAACCCCCAATTTGGGTCTCAAGAACCCTAATTTCCAAATCATCAAATTGGTTGTTAAAACCACAAATTTCTACCACCCTTAGCTTTAGTTAAGCTAGATTAACACTTTTATCCAAGAATCATCCACCCTAAATCCCCAATTTCAGAAAGTTAGGGTTTTTCTCCCATAACTCATCAAAAACACAAAGATGGATATTTAGAGAAGAGAAATTTGCTTACTTGAAGCTTGGAGAAGGATGATTACAACTAAAACAACTGATTCTTCATGCAAGAAATCAGATTTCGATTTGCTTCTTCACCCCTCTCTTCTTCTTGGAAAATCACGCAAGAACACACACACAAATGTGTGTGTTCTGCGACACTCCTCGCCCATATGAAATTAAGTTTGTGGAAAAAACAAAACAGTCCCACCATTTGCACTTTTGACTCTTTGATCTAAAACTGCAAGATTCCACCATATACAAAATGCCTTTAACTTTATTTAATATTAATATACCCCTTACAATATAATTATTATATTATAGGGTAAACTCAAAATTTGGTTCGTTACAGCATGTCATGTGGTAAAGGTAAAGCTAAAGAGAAATAGAGGAGCCGTGAAGGCTTGATTGCATGGACGTCGGGATGCTGTGCTGAAGACTGACATTTCCTTATTCAATAGTTTATGTTGAACAATTTTTTAATTAAAGTTGTTAAACTTCTAATTGAGTGTGGATTCTATGAATGTCGATGTAATAGTTATTCTGATTTCCCGTTTAAAAACTATGTTTGTTATGTTTTCTGCCAACTGTGAGATGTACCCGGTTTGGGGCGTTTCAAGTTGGTATCAGAGCCATAGTTTGAGAGATTCAGACATTTGCGTTAATGTCTGAACTTAAACTGAGAATGGGACAAAGGAAAGGAAGGAAAGGAATGTCGGTCAGAGCAGCCCGTCCATGAAAAAGTAGTTAAAGGAAGGTAGTCAAACGTCCTTACATAGAACATAGACGGTAATGCCTTAGTACAGATAGTAGACAGTAAATGTTTTAGCATAAATCGTACATAGTACATGCTTTAGCATAAACAGTAGACAGTATGTGTCTTAAAGTAGGGACTCTAAACTTGGATGCAAATGTTACTCCTGACATAAAATGTTCAGAACCAGAGTAGTAAAATAAATTAGTAATTTCATAACGGTCTCTGTAATTAGTAATTTACATTACTCGAGGTGTTCTAAATTATTACCTATCATGATGACACGGGTATTTCTAGTTCGCAGTTAGTTACGAATGGCTAGAGCAGAGAGAGGTGGCCATGCTGGTGGTCGTACTGGTCGTCGAGGCCGACCACCAGGTAATTGGGCAAGGGTAGAGGAAAGTGAACACTCTCGAAACGAGACTGAATCGGTGCATGTGGAGCATAATGATAGTGGGAACCATGTGTCGGTTCAGAAGAAAATATTATATGTGTATGTAAATAGATGATGAGTCTCAATATGAAGATTTGCATATATGTAAGTAGACGGTTAAGATGCGTAGATACGTAAAAATTATAGAGATGGAAGAGAAGAGAGGGAAGAGGAAAGAAAAAAGTTAATTAATTAATTAAATGGAGAAAGAAATTATTTAATAGATTAACATTATACCAGTTTTGTTTAATTTTTAATATTAAAAAAATACACGATCGTGATAACTTATTCAAGTTCTCTGTCACACATATACATGCGAGTGCACACATATATATGTGTTGCAATATCATGTATATTGTATTTATATAATGATTGGCTACAACAAAGCAGCAACCCGAGTGGGCATGACAAGGAGAGCCCATTTTCTGCGAGGCTGAGTAACGAGTCTACTCCAACAAGGTTACGTCTTTATATTCACGTTACGAGCATAATTTTTTTTTTTGAACGGCTAACACCTAGATATTCTAAGATAATTGAGTTTTCTTGAGACAACATATAGAACTTCAAGGGCAGCCCACCATAGGAGGAACCCCCAACTCTGGCCACAGACCCTTTTTTTGCTGTTGCCAGGATTCGAATCCAAGACCTACACTATGGGAAGTGTTAGGCCTATCACTGCACCAAATGGCCAACGGTGTTACGAGCATAGTTTAGTTGATAAAACCGTGTACATGTTTGTTTTATCTTCGGACCTAATCTTAAAACATTATTAAAGAGTTCTTAAAAAAGATACCTTACTTCATATCTAACTTATGCCGCCAACAATCTTATGCTAGCAATAAACAAACCATATGATGTTAGTTAAGTAGCATAATGGAATGTTTCAATAAGAATAAATCATGGTTGAGTGGGAGTGGGTCCAAAGGTCCCTAATTGAGCAAAACGAACCCACTAAAATTAGACCAAACTAAACCTGAATTCAACCAAACCAAACCGTATTTTCGATTTCCACCGGTCCTTATGAATGGATGAAGACCAGACAGAGGTGCATGCAGCATGTATTGCACTTAAACACACCCGATATAATACAACACTCATGCACAAGCACACTTACACTCACACACTGTGTGTACACAGCAAATATTGCTATACAGCTGCGGTTAATACAGACTTTTGATTTTCTCATCGCGTATGTAAATCACACTACTAAAAAACTGAAAAATTTGCAATAGCAGATTTCGTGTGAAATTTGACGAATAGGCCATTAACGACAAGTTTCCGACAAAAAGAGTTTGTTGGAAAAACGCCCGTAGGAAATATTTTTTCCGACAAAGTCCCGACTAATTTTCCGACGAATTAACGACAAAAGCATTTCGTCGGTAATTTCCCACAATATTCCAATAATTATGTTAAATAAAGAAGTTAACTTATTTAACAAATTTGTCAAAAAATAGTAGGAAATCTTATGGTTACGTTTTTGTTTTGTCGCAAAGTTGTCGCTAACTTGTGGGAAATTTCTTTTGTTGGTAACTTGTCGAAAACTTTTGTAGAAAATATACATTTTTTCTAGTAGTGTCGGTTTGTTTCTGGGTGAGTAATTCACGTCAACCCAACCACGAAAAAAATTGAAAAGGGTAATCTAACTTGGCCGTATTCTATGTTCAGCTGGAATCACATTTTTTATTCGGGTAAGTAATTCGTTTTAGGTCAACATATGAATGAGTTCGTAGACAAAACATAAGTCGAGCTTCTAAGCTAATTACTTCCAAAAGCTAAGCTTTCGAAGATGTCAATCCAAACCTCATAGCACTTCAGTCAAGTTAAAAGGAGATTGAAGGATACACTGATGTGGATTAGCTTCTTGACCACCGGTCACCTTATTTGTGAAATCTAAAAAAAAATCATAATCATACGAATCTTTTTAACCACGTTTAAATTTTGATAGAACATCAGAATATGTTCGATGCAGATTTAAGTCGAAGAAATCCCATAAATCATTAATGTTCTTTATAACAAACCATTCTCGAGGTGGTAATCAATGACGGAGCCCCATATATCCGAATGGGTCAACTGACGTAGGGCAAGTTTTTTTACGGTATAAAGGAAAAACCTAAACTTTCGTTCCTTTAAAGCGTCAACTCAAATATGATACAAAAAGGAAATTTTAGAGACACCGTCTTATTTTTGAACTACACATGCCCTAACCGTCATGTATAGGGCTAAATGTGACGTTCAGGGAACCAAATGTCACATATAGGGCAATCCGTCACCCTTATCTACCAGACTTTAGAATCAGCACGCTAGAAAATGTCGAGATATGTTGGTGGGTTTTTTTTACGGTTGAGTTGGGTTTTGGTGGTGTATATGTCACATATAAGGCTAAATGTCACTCCTTACTTATTTTTCTTAAATTATATATGTATGTTTTTATCAGGTTAAGACTTTGGAAAAATCGGTAGTTATAGTTTTTAAAATCTAGTCCCCTTCATTATCGGTTTGTGATGTAAAAAGTGAAACGGCTTTTTTTTGTGTTTTATTTTTATCACGTTAAAAATTTGTAAATATCGGTAGTTATAGTTTTTAAAATCCGGTTAACTCGATTATCGGTTTGAGATGTAAAAAATGAATAACGATTTATTTTTTTTCTTTTGGTTTTATCACGTTAAAAGTTTGTAAAAATCGATAGTTATAGTTTTTAAAATCCGGTCACGTCTTTTTTTATTATAAAACTAGCTTTTGTTTTAATTTTCGGTTTGAGATTTAAAGCTAATAGTTCTTTTCGCGTTTTAAACTACTCTTTAACACACTACTTTTAAAACACCAGCAAATATACACAATTACACACGCGGAAGCATTTATCCAAGAATTATTATTATTATTTTTATATATCTTCGCGTGTCGCGAAGAACTAGGACCCTCCCTTCACGTGCCGCTAGGGAGTTCCTAAAAGGCAGGTCCGGGTAATCAGGTCCCAACCGCAAGAATTTCACGTGGCGCGAAAACCTTCTGCAGGCAGAAAGTTTAGAGACCTGTGCAGTTTTCCATATTTAACCATTTTTTTCAACTTTTTCATTTCAACCAAACACCAAAACCTCCCAAACACATGGGTTTTGACCAAAAACACTTCAACAACATGTAAATACATCAAAACACAATTTGTGTATCAAATTAATATTCATATAAGGGGTTTCTAATTACCACCAAAATACATAAGCGCATACGAGAATCCCACCAAAAGCATTGGACTTGACTTGACAACATCGGAGCTTTTTCTACATAATCACATAAACATAACACTATTAGTAATGAAGATAAAACATAACAAACAAGTAAATTTTACTTGTTTCGCCCATTTGACCCGTTTCCATCCAATTTGTCATTAGGCCATATATCACTTACATATTCACCTACAAGTTTCACCCTTTTCGTTTCATATTCATGCTATGTACATTTCCATTTCCATTATGACACATAGGCCATAACTTCATCATCACATTTTCATTATGATTCTTAGATCATAACTTCATATTCACATATCCATTACTGTCCTTAGACCATAACTCCATATCCACATTTCTATTATAGTATAAAAACTATAACTACATTTCATTCACTTATTCATTCACTTTCATACACATTCATAACACATAACACATTATGCCATTTAACACATTATGCATACAACATTACATACAACACCATTTATCATCAATAACTAAGTAAGTGCTAAAGCACTTACCTTGTGGATTTGAAGGTCCCGATTCCACTTCACGTTTTGCAATTTGATTACCTAAACATATTCAGCTAGTTTAGTAATCCGTCATACACTAAAATTACATTTTAATTGGGTTCACAATCCAAACTAAGAGCATTATAAGGTGCTAACACTTGAGCATCCTAGATTTCATCAATAAGAGATGATGAAATTCTATCAAAGCATCTTAAATGACTTCACCTTAATAGATGCATGACTCGTCTTCCGACTAAGAGCATCCGCCACCACATTTGCTTTACCCAGATGATAGAGTATCTCACAGTCATAGTCCTTGACCAATTCAAGCCAACGCCTTTGCCTCATATTGAGGTCCTTTTGGTCAAAGAAATACTTGAGATTTTTGTGGTCGGTGTAGATCGTACACTTAGTCCCATATAAATAATGCCTCCAAATCTTGAGGGCAAAAACCACGGCCGCAAGTTCTGAATCATGGGTAGGGTAATTCACCTCATGAGTCTTCAATTGCCTAGATGCATAGGCAATTACTTTCCACTTTGCATCAAAACACAACCCAACCCCGAATGCGAGGCATCCGAATACACCACAAAATCTTCAATCCCGTCCGGCAAGGATAAAACAGGCGCCTTAGTCAACTTTTCTTTCAAGAGTTGAAAGGCAGATTCTTGCTTGGAACCCCATACAAATTTAGTCTCTTTACGAGTCAACTTCGTCATCGGCAAAGCAATCCGAGAGAAATTTTCAATAAACCGTCAATAATAACCCGCCAACCCCAAGAAACTCCTAATCTCCGAAGGCGTTTTCGGCGTTGACCAATCTTTAACCGCCACTATCTTGGATGGGTCGACTGTAATCCCTTTCTCATTAATCACATGAACCAAGAACTGGATCTCGCGCAACCAGAATGCGCACTTAGAGAATTTAGCATAAAGCTTCTCCCGTTGTAACACTTCAAGAATTTCATGAAGATGAAAAGCATGATCACTTTCACTCCGCGAATAGATGAGGAGATCATTAATAAACACAATGACCGAACGGTCAAGGAACGGTCTACACACCTAGTTCATAAGATCCATGAAAACCGCAGGCGCGTTGGTTAAACCGAAAGGCATAACCGTAAACTCATAGTGACCATAACGAGTGCGGAAAGCCGTCTTAGGAATGTCGTCTTCTTTCACTTTCAACTGATGATACCCGGACTTCAAATCAATTTTAGAGAACCATGACGCCCCTTGCAATTGGTCAAAAAGGTCGTTAATCCGAGGTAATGGGTACCTATTCTTTACCGTCAACTTGTTTAACTCCCAATAATCCATACACATCCTCATGCTTCCATCCTTCTTTTTAACGAAGAGGACAGGTGCACCCCAAGGCGAGACACTTGGGCGTATGAAACCTTTATTAAGTAACTCCTTTAGTTGCTCCATTATCAAGTCAATCCCAAACTCTACTTCCCTCTCTGGTGGCACCCTCGGTAACTCATCTAGAAACACATCTTCAAACTGATTCATAGCCGGAACATCGCTAATATCTTTCACTTTCTCAATCACATCCGCAACACAAGCCATGTACGCCTTGCACCCACGCGCCATGTACTTTGTTGCTTTCACATAAGAACACAATCTTACCTTACCTTTCTTTTCACCTTCTATGTAAATAGACCCACCCGACGGGGAATCTAGTTGTATCACCTTAGGTCCACATAGAATATTCGCCTTGTTCTTTGACAACTAATCCATCCCCACAATAACATCAAAATCCCCCATGGTCATAGGAATCAAATCAATAAGGAACGTTTCACCCCCCGCCCTTAACTTACAATTCCTATAAATTTCAAATACTAGGGAACTCTTATCATTTGTTATCTCGATTTCTAAGGTTTCATCTAGCTTGCTACTTAGAAACGAAGAATGCTTAACAAAATTCAAAGACACAAACGAACGACTAGCCCCGAATCAAAAAGAACTAGTGTAGGTAAAGATTTAATCTTGAATGTACCTGACACCATCTCCGGGTTTGTCTTTGCCTCTTCCGTTGAAATGTGGAAAGCTCTACCCTTTGGCTTTGGTATTTCAACCTTCTTTTCATTTTCACCTTGCTTTAGCTTGTGGCAATCCGCCCTATTGTGCCCAGGCTTGTAACAATTGTAGCATATACGGATTTGGCTTGGACATTGATTAGCCATATGCCTCGGTTTCCCACATTTATAACAACTCGATGTTCCCTTCCTACATTCCCCAAAATGCTCTTTCCCACAAACTTTGCATCCTCGAGGTGAGAACTTGCTAAAAGGCTTTTTACTAGGGTTCCCGCCCTTTATCTTCTTCACAACTTGATCCACAATTTCACGCTTTCTCTTTTCACCTCTAGCCTCTTGCCTCCTCAACTCCACCTCTCTTTCCCGACACCTATTTATCAAGTCCACAAGTGTTGTAAAAGAGGAAGGAGATATGCTATCTCTGAACTCCACCGTCAACATAGCATAGAATCTGTCAATCTTCGCCTTCTCAGTCGACACCACGTTCGGACAGAACTTGGCGCGATCAAAGAAGGTCCCTGCCAACTCATCAATCGTCTCAGTTGTTTGCCTCATGAGGAGAAACTCCTCAGTCATCCTATCAACTATGGTTTGTGGGTAGTGGTATTTCAAAAAAGTCGTCTTAAAATCCTCCCAAGTCATGGATGTCACACCCAAATCACCCCTCTCCTTTCGGAGATTCAATAATCATTACTTTGCCCTTCCCGTCAATAGGGGCACACTAAACATCACCCTGTCTTCGGGTTTACACTTTGTCATTTCAAAGTTGGATTCCATGTCCACCACCCACCCGTGGCTAAGTATCGGGTCCACTTGCCCATTATATTCCTTTGGCTTGATTACCATGAACTCCTTAAGAGTACAACCTTGCAGTTCCTTCTCTTTCTCTATCGATACTTCCTCGAGAGTAAGCTTAATAGCCCCTCTCATTTCTTCCATCAACAAAGATGTGGCTTGCTCAAATGCCTTGGCCACTTCTTCCTTTATCATTTCTTGGATTATTGGATCCAACGGTTCCATATTCGCATCGTCTGACATCTCTTAGCTGAGAATTAGAACAAAAACACCTTAACCTCCTTACACTTTCAATACCTAAAGTATCCATCACACTTACACTCTTATGTATTAAGTATATATATAGCTACCTATATTCATACATACATATATAATCACTTTCACCTAATCCTTGCAAATGTTCATTGTCATATGGTTATCATAAAGACCCTTGCACATCTCGTCTTATTAATCATATTGGCCAGACATGTTTAATAATACGTTATACCCAAGTGCAATTATCATATTCAGATCACAAAACAAGTTTCGGCACACGTAACACTTTGTCATTCAATCATACTTATACATATACACCATATATATATATATCCACTTTATCAAATCATTACTAACCTTTCATTTTCGCAAGCTCTGAGTCTTAGTCAAGTCCTTCATGGATTCTCGTATCATTTCCCCCATATCAAGAGCATCCGGTTTGAGTTTGGTGCCTCGCACACCAAATCCCTCAAACCATAGCTCTGATACCAAGTTGTAACACACTACGTTTAAAACACCAGCTAATATAAACAATTACACACGCGGAAGCATTTATCCCAAGAATTTTTTTTATATAGCTTCGCGTGTCGCAAAGAACTAAGACCCTCCCTTCGCGTGCCGAGAGGGAGTTCTAAAGAGGCAAGTCCGGGTATTTAGGTCTTCGCGTGTCGCGAAGACCAACCCCAATAATTTCACGTGGCGCGAAAACCTTCTGCAGGCAGAAAGTTTAGAGACCTGTGCAGTTTTCCATACTTAACCATTTTTTTCAACTTTGTCATTTCAACCAAACACCAAAACCTCCCAAACACCTGGGTTTTGACCAAAAACACTTCAACAACATGTAAATACATCAAAACACAATTTGTGTATCAAACTAACATTCATATAAGGGGTTTCTAATTACCACCAAAATACATAAGCGCATACGAGAATCCCACCAAAAGCATTGGACTTGACTTGACTACATCAGAGCTTTTCTACATAATCACATAAACATAACACTATTAGTAATGAAGATAAAACATAACAAACAAGTAAATTCTACTTGTTTCACCTATTTGACCCGTTTCCACCCAATTTTTCATTAGGCCATATATCATTTACATATTCACCTACAAGTTTCACCCTTTTCGTTTCATATTCATGCTATGTACATTTCCATTTCCATTATGACACATAGGCCATAACTTCATCACCACATTTTCATTACGATTCTTAGATGATAACTTCATATTCACATATCCATTACGGTACTTAGACCATAACTCCATATCCACATTTCCATTATAGTATAAAAACTATAACTACATTTCATTCACTTATTCATTCACTTTCATACACATTCATAACACATAACACATTGTGCCATTTAACACACTATGCATACAACATTACATACAACACCATTTATCATCAATAACTAAGTAAGTGCTAAAGCACTTACCTTGTGGATTTGAAGGTCCCGATTCCACTTCACGTTTTGCAATTTGATTACCAGAACATATTCAGCTAGTTTAGTAATCCATCATACACTAAAATTACATTTTAATTGGGTTCACAGCCCAATTTCCTATTTCCAACTCAAACTGACTCGTTTGAGTTATACTCATATCTAAACACCCTCTTTCAATCCAAACTCACCTGCTTGAGTTTCCTTTCCAATTCCTTGACACTAATTTTTCATTCAAAAATTATTATTAAGTTAATTTGGTGTTAGTTCAAGTGCCTAACATCCTATAAACACTGAATCAACATTAATTTATCATCATAATCCAAAAACCCCCCAATTTTCCTATATGAACCCTAACTTCTCATAATCAAAATCAAAGGGTTCTAGTATGTTAATCATCATTCTTTACCTTTAGTTTAGGTATCAATCTAACACCAATTTACCACATGCATTCAAATTTTTGGATTTTACCCAAAACTCACCAAGAACACATCAATGGTGGAATCAAATGGATGATTAACACTTACTTGATGTTAGGAAGGTGTTGTGTGACACGAATTCAAGCTCAAAAGCACGATTTAGCTCCAACTCCTCTTTTCTCCTTTTTCTCTCTTGCAAACATCGACCAACACACACACAAATGACCCAATTTTGAACCAAGTCAAATATGGCAGATTTGCCATATTTACAAGTTTAGCCCCTCATCTTCCATTTCATCCACTTTCATTCTATAATTAGTTAAAAACTAATATAACCCCATAACTAACTTGAAACCCACTTGTTTCTACTTATTTCTAAAATATTATTTTCACCATAATATTTATTAGAATATTTATTTATTCATAACGAAACCCGGATTTTGGTTTGTTACATACTCGTAAATAAATCACATATATAAACATCATATACAACCATTACAAACAAACAAACAAACACCACCAAACAAACACAACAAAACCATCATAAATAAAACTGCATACATAAATACAATGATTTTGTACACATAAAACAAAAGTACAAGTCTATCTAAACAATCTATCTACCCCTCCATCTCGTCATCACAATCTGCATCGGACACCGGACCCACCCGCACCGGACGTGCTAGCACCGTCGTCGCCCAACAGCCGGGGTGGGGGTCTCAACAACGGCATACCGGCGGCCCTATAGTCCGCGACTGTGTGGTCGATGATCCACTACAGCATCTCCTCGGTGCGCGTGACCCGGGCCTCGGTGCGCGTGCCCCAGGCCAGAGTATCCTGAATCATATCCAGTGTGGCAGCAGACAACCGCACGACATGGTACACGCACGGAGGACGCTACGGAGGCACCGGCCTCCTGCTAAACCGGCTCATCCCCTCCGCCGGCCACCTCCTTAAGCTACTCAAGCTGGAGCTTTTGCACAACCAGTGGGGTGGGGTCCACCAACAGCTTGGGCACCCAGGCCTCTAAAACATCATATCTCATCACCAAACGCCACTGCCCGTCCAGGAACTTCCAGGAGATCCTCATCCCAGTCGCTGTGGCTCGGCCCGCCACGCGCGAGAAAACCGCAGGCATAGGTAGCCCTGCCATCATATGAGCGTATCCCAGGCCTCTCGTGATATGCGACACAATGCTGCCACCGACCAACGCCCCTCGTGCTTGCCTGAGATGGTAACTGATAAAGTAATCTGCCAGACTACGAGCGAGGTGGCAGGGTGTGTGTGTGAGCAGACACCGAAGATAGAAGAGTTCTATAGCGGTGAAGCTATCGGTACCCCTTCCACGTCCAGCGATGGATGTTGCGATCAGCCGGCGCATGTAACGATGAAGAGGGTCTCATATGTGAGAGACTCTACTATCGGCCCCAAACGCATGGTCACCAATCGCAGGCCACGAGACCCGGTGTGCGTCATCTGGCCCCATATAGATAGTTGTGGTGTAAATCGGCTCCCGAGTTTCCTGCTCGGTATAGAGGTTGCTGACAACAGCAAACTGTCTAAGGGACATACGATGCCAAACCCCGAACATGCGGAAAGCAACCTCCGCATCCACCCATTCCTCCACAATATCAGTCTCGTCCAGCTCTGGCAATCCCGGCTCACGCGGTCGGAACACAAATGTAGAGTACACCTCGATGGTAAGCTCTCGGTGTGTGGGGCAGCCCACAGTAAATAGACTCTCCCATGGACCATCATCTCCAATAATCATTGTGGCCCTCGCTAGCTCGCCAACCTCATCAAAGCACTCCCGTGACAAAACGGTGTTGGGCTCCACCGTCCTCCTTCTAAGAGTCATAAACCGCTGGTGTGCCATTGAACCCGCCTCAAAAATAAGGTGCGGGTTGTCGTCAATCCCTAAAATAAACTCCTGATCATCCTCGAAACCAGACATATCTGCACATAAATCCTTATTTATAAAATGTTTGTTAAACTAACGTTTAAGGTTTACGGTTTAAGGTGTAGGTTTATTATTATTATTATTATTACACACATACATACATACACATATATAACACATATACACACATATACCACACATATACACACAAACATACATACATATACAACACACATATACATACACACATATAGATATACAACACACATATATACACATATACCACCGTAACCCGCCGTAACCCGTCATAAACATACACTAGATTTAAGGGTAAACCTAACAAATCTAAGTTATGAACCAAAACAATAGTTACAACCGTCATATCTAGGTCTAAACGAGACGGTTATGAACCAACAATGGACGAAAAGCCTTAGGGTGCCGTTTACAGGCAAACCGTCATGTATTATGGAGATTTTTATGTGACGTATAAACCTTCCTTTTTTTATATATGTATGTGTTAACACTTTTGATATATGATGTTTTTATACTTAAAATACTATACATTGTAAGATTTTATAGCCACTACAAAGGTACATTAATACATAGGCTATCCTGATATAGTAATACCGGGGACAGGCTGGTGGCCTCGTAGGCGATCCATAATTGTAACGTATTGGTTTATACGATCCTGGTACATAACTTACCATTCCGGTGCGTTTGTAAATACATATCTCGGCCAATAGAATATCACATTTGGCACTGGGTAATCCCCAACCAATTTTAGGGTGATAACAACGGCTAGTGCTACAACTGGATACTCAAACCACGATTCTGGTCGTGTTCTCACCGGGAAAAAAGACCGGTTGCCAAATAAGCCTATAAGATGTACAACACAATTGAATGTTTAAGCAATTATGAGTCCATGGGCGGGAAAGCTCAGCCAACGATTCTCGGGTGCGGGTTCAACCGTGTCAAACCAATCTAAGTTGTTACGAACAGTGTCATAGAATCCAGGCATCTCGCGGTTCAAATTGGGCCGCCATGTAACATCCTAAAAATAATAAAACGAATAAATATAGCAAGACCGGTGATTTAGTTGGAATATTTAAACAAAAAGGGAGCAGGCCTGGGCCCGGCTTCAATGGGCCGAGGGAAGCCCATGCGCATAAGAGGCAAGGCAGCCCTCTTCCCTGCTCATTTCCCCAACTCACGCAGCTTTTAGAGAGAGAGAGGAGAGCTCGGGTCTAGAGAGAGAAAGTGACGGATCAACTCGGGAATTCAGGAGAACGTTGCTGCTGTTCTCGTGATCATATCCTCTGAATCAGAAATCCAATCCAGGTAACGATTCGATCACATTATGAGTTTTTGTTCGTTTTGGGAGTTTTCGGGTTTTGGCTAAAAGATAACGATTTTTGCGGATGAAACTTGAAAGTGAACTTAGGTATAGCATCTAGAATGAAAAACGAACGTTTTGATCAAAGAAAATCTAGATATCGACATGATCAGATTCGCATGCAGAACATTCGGATTTTTGGGGAAGGCGATAAATGCAGACCCATCGAAACTACTTAGTTTCGATATATGCAGGCCCAATCGAAACTACCATAGTTTCGATATGAGCCCCCGATCCGAAGCTAAGATAATACATAAGTTACTTATCGAAACTACCTATCGAAACTACCTATCGAAACTATCTATCGAAACTACCTATCGAAACTATCTATCGAAACTACCTATCGAAACTATCTATCGAAACTACCTATCGAAACTACCAAGTTTCGACAGAAACAACCTATCGAAACTACCAAGTTTCGATATAAGCTAATCAATCGAAACTACTATGTTCAAGCATAGTAATGTCTAGTGTCATCTAGGAGCACCATCTTATGTGTATGACTTTATTATACAGATCGTGAGTGACATTAGTGAAGCCCAGTAGCCAGCTTAGTGTATTACAGAAACTACTCATCAGGTGAGTTCTATGTGCCCCTTCTATGTTATGTGCAAATGTTTTGGGGCTGAAATGTATACACTAAGTGAATAAAGGTTATGAATGTTAATGTGATCATATGTGTTATACAAGTATATATATATACCTATACATGAAAGAGAAATTATGAATAAAGAATGAAAAGCATGATTATAAAGAATGAACGAAAGTATAACACCATATGAAAGAATGAAATCCTGCTTTATATCCATGTATATATTGCTTGCAAAGAATGAAATGAATGAATGTCATAACATATAAGAATGAAATCTTGCTTTATATCCATGTATATATTGCTTGCCAAGTACAGAAAATGTTATGGACGCTTCGATGATAACGGCTACTTCGGTAGACGGACGACCATGTGACTATTTTATAACCGGGACAAGTGCGCTCCTTCATCGGCTAGGACGTACGAATGCCATTAATGGACGGTCGAAGCAATTGGCATATTATAGTAGAACGGTTGTATAAATAATAGTCGCATGGGAAACGGATACCTTCGGGTAGACGGGCGAATTACGGCCTACGACGGTAGGACGGTTGTAAGTCATGACGGACGGACAAAGATTGCCGGACGGTTGTAAGAATAAAATGACGGACGGCACTAGTTGCCAGACGGTTGTAAGTATAGGTGGGCCATGACGATGGACCACGGCGATTGTCTTTGTGACATTCGTAAGCAAATGACGGGTTGATCACCCTTATATAGTATGACCCATGAAATTAAAGAAAGGAAGAAAAGAAAGAAAAGGGTGAATGCATATATATATATATGAAATCACAAAAATACAGAAAAGAAAGATGAAAAGAAAGACAAAAGTTATGAATACGTATTTATATGAATGACTATACAGTAATGCATACTTATAAAGTAAAGAATAGAATGTTTATATCAAATTGCATTAAACTAGAACTCACCAGCGTTAGCTGACTTTTAGTATACATTTCAGGTAAGGGAAGAAAAGGTCGTGCGATGGCGTGAAGGTTACCCGGCACAAGACTGACATCCCACTTTTGTTTGTTAAGACAATGTTGTGTTTTTAATTGTTAAGACTTCCGCTGTTATGTAATGTAATTGAACGATGAAGGTTTTTAATTTAAGTTCAGTATTTATGGCTATGTTTATGAGTAAATCCAACAAGTGAGGTCACCCGGGAAAGGGGCCTTACAAGTTGGTATCAGAGCAATAGTTTGAAAGATTCAGACATCCCTAAATGTCTGGACTCAAACTGATTATGGGACCAACGCACGGATGTCAGTCTGGGTAGCCAACGCCAACGCTAGCACGGTAAGTAAGTCATAAAGTAAATGCTCCTGCATAAGAATAGATACCTTAACTTAGAACAAATAGATGTTAATGCCACGACTGATTTGAAGAGTTTTGAACCCGAAAAGCAATGTAAATTAGTAATCGCAAACCGGTCACTGTAATTAAGAATTTACCTTGCTCGTACTGTTCCAAACTATGATCTGAAGAAATGACATTGATGTATTCCCTTTTCATATCAGAAATTTCTAGAAAACTATGGCAAGTAGAGGAAGAACTGCACGCCAAGGCGGCCATACGGGCCGAGTAGGTAGACCGCCAATGAACCAAAGACAAGAGAAAGAAGAAAGCATGCACGTGAAATACACCGAGAGAGTGCATGACACTAATGTGACCCCACCGGGAGGTGACAATGAAGGGGCACTACGATTGGAACCCGAACTTAGGGATGCTATTGCCCGTGAGGTTGTACTGACACTAAAGAGCATATTGCCTGGTCTATTACCTGAGACACATAAAAGGAAAAGGGAAAACGCGTCTAAAGGAACTGGAAAGGGGAACTATATAGCTGAGGCTAAGAAGCCAAGAACTGAAAAATACGAAGCTTGTAAGAAATGTTTGAGGAAACACCAAGGCGTGTGCCTAGTTGATTCCACCGTCTGTTATAGGTGTGGGAAGGCGGGGCACTATTCTCGCGAATGTTTAAGAGACACTAAATGCCAAGGTTGTGGACTATTTGGACACCTAACCAAGAATTGCAAGAGAACTAGACAATCTGGTTCGGGAAAAGAAAAGGAACAACAGAAGGCGAGGACTAGAGGCTACGCCCTGACTGAAGAGGAAGCAAGGGGAAACCCTGATGTTGTGTCAGGTACATCCCTAGTTAATAACGAACATGCTGCTATTTTATTTGACTCGGGTGCTAGTAAAAGCTTTATATCAAATGCCTTTAGTCGAAAACTGAATTGCACTATCAACACAGTAGTAAAGGCCTTTAGTGTACAAACTGCCGTTGGTAAAAATTCGGCAGTATTCCAAGTAACAGAGGATTGCATAATAGAAATAGAGGGTCATAAATTTCCTTCTAGATTATTCCTTCTCACCTTAGGAGGATTCGATATAGTATTGGGTATGGATTGGCTAGCTGCCAACGAAGCTCAAATCATATGTAAACGTAAGAGGATACACCTCAAAGGTCCTAACGGCAGTCCAATTACGGTTTATGGGGATTGGAATTGCACAATGCCGAACGTCATCTCAATGATTAAGGCCGAAAGTTACATAAGGCGCGGCTGCGAAGCTTATCTGGCATATGTTATAGACGATAGAATGAAAACGAAAGAACTCAAGAATGTACCCGTGGTGTGCAATTTTCCGGAAGTATTCCCTGAGGATCTACCTGGGATGCCACCCGATCGGGAAATAGAATTTCAGATTGATTTACTGCCAGGAGCTGAGCCCGTTGCCAAAGCCCCCTACCGATTGGCTCCGTCAGAAATGAAAGAATTGATGTCTCAACTAGAGGAACTAACAGAAAAAGGATTTATTAGACCGAGCATCTCACCATGGGGCGCTCCGGTGCTATTTGTGAAGAAGAAGGACGGCAGTATGCGCATGTGCATCGACTACCGCGAATTGAACAAGAGAACAGTAAAGAACAAATACCCACTACCTAGAATAGACGACCTTTTTGATCAACTGCAAGGTGCGAGTTGGTTCTCAAAGATCGATCTTAGGTTGGGTTACCATCAGTTGAAAGTAAGAGAAGAAGACGTTCCAAAGACCGCATTTCGCACGCGTTATGGGCATTATGAGTTTCTCGTGATGTCCTTCGGATTGACCAACGCACCAGCAGCGTTCATGGATTTGATGAATAGAGTATGTCGACCAATGTTGGATCGATCGGTGATAGTCTTTATAGATGACATACTGGTGTATTCGAAAAGCGAGGGTGATCACCACTGTCACCTAAGAGAGGTTCTGGAGGTGCTAAAGCAGGAAAAGTTGTACGCAAAATTCTCCAAATGCGCGTTCTGGCTTAGGGAAGTCCAATTCCTAGGTCATGTAATAAACCCAAACGGCATCATGGTGGATCCTGCAAAGATCGAGACAGTAAAGGAATGGAACATCCCAAAGACACCAACAGAGATACGAAGCTTTCTAGGGTTGGCAGGCTACTATCGAAGGTTCATCCAAGATTTCTCAAGAATTGCCTCGCCGCTAACCAAACTGACACGGAAGGAAATAAAGTATGAATGGGGTCCAACCCAAAACAACGCGTTTGAGGAACTTAAGACACGATTAACTCAAGCTCCAGTCTTAACACTACCAGAGGGAAATGAAGACTTGGTAGTCTACTCTGACGCTTCAGGGCAGGGTTTAGGGTGCGTACTCATGCAACGAGGAAAGGTAATTGCTTATGCATCGCGGCAACTAAAGGTTCATGAAGTTAACTACCCAACGCACGATCTAGAATTAGCAGCAGTAGTTTTCGAGTTGAAAATATGGAGACACTACTTGTATGGAGTTAAATGCACCATCTACTCCGATCACAAAAGCTTGAAATACTTTTTTGAACAAAAGGAACTAAACATGAGGCAAAGAAGATGGTTAGAGCTACTGAAAGACTATGACTGTGAGATATTGTACCATCCAGGCAAGGCAAACGTAGTGGCTGACGCTTTAAGTAGAAGGGAAGAATCGGCACCTATCCGGATCAAAGCGTGTCAGTTGATTATAACGCCAGACTTAATGGGTGAAATATCAAAGGCACAAGATGAAGCATTGTTAGAAAGAAATGTGAAACGGGAAAGAATAGTAGGACAACAAGGGAACTTAGATGCGAATGCATACGGAGTACGAACTAGGTTTGGCCGGATGTGGATACCTAAGATTGATGAGCTTAGAGCCAAAATACTCGATGAGGCCCATAAGTCTCGCTATTCTATCCACCCCGGGACAAACAAAATGTATCAAGACTTGAAGAAAGAATACTGGTGGCCTGGCATGAAGAATGATGTGACAGAATACGTGAGCAAGTGCCTAACGTGTTCTCTAGTTAAGGTCGAGCACCAGAAACCATGCGGTAAAATGCAACCTTTACCAATACCGGAATGGAAGTGGGAAGAGATCACAATGGACTTCATTACCAAGCTACCGCGAACAGTTAAAGGCAATGATACCATTTGGGTGATCGTCGACCGCTTGACAAAGAGTGCTCACTTCTTGCCAATACGAGAAACTTCTTCTTCGGAAAAGCTAGCATAAGTATTTATCAAGGAAATTGTGAGCAGACATGGTATGCCGCTGTCGATTGTGTCTGACAGGGATACTAGATTCACGTCAAGGTTTTGGAAGAAATTCAATGAAGCAATGGGCACTAGACTGAACATCAGCACCGCTTACCACCCTCAAACCGATGGACAATCGGAAAGGACCATTCATACCTTGGAGGACATGCTCCGGGC
Source organism: Smallanthus sonchifolius (assembly GCA_023525975.1). Classification (NCBI taxonomy): domain Eukaryota; kingdom Viridiplantae; phylum Streptophyta; class Magnoliopsida; order Asterales; family Asteraceae; genus Smallanthus; species Smallanthus sonchifolius. The sequence goes on from CM042019.1 coordinate 17,719,160, forward strand.
CTGTATCATTGACTTCGGTGGGAGTTGGGACAGCCATCTACCATTGGCAGAATTTTCATATAACAACAGCTATCACTCGACTATTGGCATGCCGCCATTTGAAATGCTGTATGGGAGGAAATGTAGGACCCCGGTTTGTTGGGGGGAAATTGGACAGAAGGATTTTGCAAGTCTCGAAGTGGTCAAAGCTACTTCTGAGAAATTTGATCAAATCAAGGCTCGTATGAAAGCCGCAAAAGACAGACAGAAATCATACGCGGATAAGAGAAGGAGGGATTTAGAGTTTCAAGTAGGGGACATGGTACTGTTGAAAGTATCACCGTGGAAAGGAATCATTCGGTTCAGAAAGCGTGGCAAACTAAGTCCAAGGTTTGTCGGACCTTTCAAGATTGTAGCAAGAGTGGGTCAAGTTGCTTACAGACTCGACCTACCCGTCGAGCTTAGTGGAATACACCCTACGTTCCACGTGTCGCACTTACGCAAGTGCCTAGCTGACGACACATCTCACATACCTTACGACGAGATCGAAGTGGATAACAGTCTAAATTATGTAGAGGAACCAATAGCCATTCTTGACCGAGCTGAGAAACGACTACGCAATAAGTCGATACCGTTAGTCAAGATACAATGGAAGCACAGAAAAGGGTCAGAAGCTACGTGGGAAAAAGAAGACGAGATGAAGGGACTATACCCTCAATTGTTTAACGTATGAACAGTTTCGAGGACGAAACCTCTTTAAGGAGGGTAGACTTGTAACATCCTAAAAATAATAAAACGAATAAATATAGCAAGACCGGTGATTTAGTTGGAATATTTAAACAAAAAGGGAGCAGGCCTGGGCCCGGCTTCAATGGGCCGAGGGAAGCCCATGCGCATAAGAGGCAAGGCAGCCCTCTTCCCTGCTCATTTCCCCAACTCACGCAGCTTTTAGAGAGAGAGAGGAGAGCTCGGGTCTAGAGAGAGAAAGTGACGGATCAACTCGGGAATTCAGGAGAACGTTGCTGCTGTTCTCGTGATCATATCCTCTGAATCAGAAATCCAATCCAGGTAACGATTCGATCACATTATGAGTTTTTGTTCGTTTTGGGAGTTTTCGGGTTTTGGCTAAAAGATAACGATTTTTGCGGATGAAACTTGAAAGTGAACTTAGGTATAGCATCTAGAATGAAAAACGAACGTTTTGATCAAAGAAAATCTAGATATCGACATGATCAGATTCGCATGCAGAACATTCGGATTTTTGGGGAAGGCGATAAGTGCAGACCCATCGAAACTACTTAGTTTCGATATATGCAGGCCCAATCGAAACTTCCATAGTTTCGATATGAGCCCCCGATCCAAAGCTAAGATAATACATAAGTTACTTATCGAAACTACCTATCGAAACTATCTATCGAAACTACCTATCGAAACTATCTATCGAAACTACCTATCGAAACTATCTATCGAAACTACCTATCGAAACTACCAAGTTTCGACAGAAACAACCTATCGAAACTACCAAGTTTCGATATAAGCTAATCAATCGAAACTACTATGTTCAAGCATAGTAATGTCTAGTGTCATCTAGGAGCACCATCTTATGTGTATGACTTTATTATACAGATCGTGAGTGACATTAGTGAAGCCCAGTAGCCAGCTTAGTGTATTACAGAAACTACTCATCAGGTGAGTTCTATGTGCCCCTTCTATGTTATGTGCAAATGTTTTGGGGCTGAAATGTATACACTAAGTGAATAAAGGTTATGAATGTTAATGTGATCATATGTGTTATACAAGTATATATATATACCTATACATGAAAGAGAAATTATGAATAAAGAATGAAAAGCATGATTATAAAGAATGAACGAAAGTATAACACCATATGAAAGAATGAAATCCTGCTTTATATCCATGTATATATTGCTTGCAAAGAATGAAATGAATGAATGTCATAACATATAAGAATGAAATCTTGCTTTATATCCATGTATATATTGCTTGCCAAGTACAGAAAATGTTATGGACGCTTCGATGATAACGGCTACTTCGGTAGACGGACGACCATGTGACTATTTTATAACCGGGACAAGTGCGCTCCTTCATCGGCTAGGACGTACGAATGCCATTAATGGACGGTCGAAGCAATTGGCATATTATAGTAGAACGGTTGTATAAATAATAGTCGCATGGGAAACGGATACCTTCGGGTAGACGGGCGAATTACGGCCTACGACGGTAGGACGGTTGTAAGTCATGACGGACGGACAAAGATTGCCGGACGGTTGTAAGAATAAAATGACGGACGGCACTAGTTGCCGGACGGTTGTAAGTATAGGTGGGCCATGACGATGGACCACGGCGATTGTCTTTGTGACATTCGTAAGCAAATGACGGGTTGATCACCCTTATATAGTATGACCCATGAAATTAAAGAAAGGAAGAAAAGAAAGAAAAGGGTGAATGCATATATATATATATGAAATCACAAAAATACAGAAAAGAAAGATGAAAAGAAAGACAAAAGTTATGAATACGTATTTATATGAATGACTATACAGTAATGCATACTTATAAAGTAAAGAATAGAATGTTTATATCAAATTGCATTAAACTAGAACTCACCAGCGTTAGCTGACTTTTAGTATACATTTCAGGTAAGGGAAGAAAAGGTCGTGCGATGGCGTGAAGGTTACCCGGCACAAGACTGACATCCCACTTTTGTTTGTTAAGACAATGTTGTGTTTTTAATTGTTAAGACTTCCGCTGTTATGTAATGTAATTGAACGATGAAGGTTTTTAATTTAAGTTCAGTATTTATGGCTATGTTTATGAGTAAATCCAACAAGTGAGGTCACCCGGGAAAGGGGCCTTACACGCCAATACGAAATGTTATTGTCCATTTTCGTCAGTATTTTTCACCTAACCCACGCCCACTCATTTTGGTCCCTTCCTAAAGCCACAGCGATCCCTCGAAAACCGCAGTTACCATCTGACCGCACATCTTTTATTTTTAAAACGTACTGGTGAATCTATTGGGGGAGACTATCCTTAAACCGTATAATTTTCAACACGTGGTTAGGTTTCAACAATAAAGGAAACCCTAGGTCAGCTCTTGTCTGCTGTACCTTTGAAGTAGCCTTTAACCGATTAGGACGGTTGTTTGGCGTCTTAAACTGTGACTGGGGGGTATAAGAGTTGTGCCTCGCCGGTTCAGGCATAGTTTGTTCTATCGTAGTATACGAGATGTGTCTCGCGGTGTCAGGCGTAGTTTTCTGTGACGTCTTGGTGTCCGATTTTCTCTGTTGCTGATTAAGATTTTCTTTATACATACATATAGTCATAGTACTTACATACATGCATGCATACATGCATACATACATACATACATCCATGCATGCATGCATACATACATGCATCCATACGTACATACATACATATAGTCATATTACATACATACAGGCATACATACATACATGTATCCATACGTACATACATACATACATACATGTATAGTACATACATACATGTATGCATGCATGTATGTATGTATGGATGCATGTATATATGCATGCATGTATGTATGTAAGTATGTATGTATGCGTGCATGCATGTATGTATGTATGTATGCATGTATGTATGTAATATGACTATATGTATGTATGTATGTACGTATGGATGCATGTATGTATGCATGCATGCATGTATGTATGTATGTATGCATGTATGTGTGTAATATGACTATATGTATGTATGTATGCATGCATGTATGTATGTATGTAATATGACTATATGTATGTATGTATGCATGCATGTACGTATGTAAATAGACCTTATTTGAAGCTTCGATGATGAGAATATGGTTGTGTATGAGTATATCTATATGTATACGAACGTATTTGAAGACGATTTGATATCAATATGTGTATGTAGGTCCACAGAAACGGTAATGACAGGCGACATAAAAGGTGACGGATAGGTCGAAAGGTGAGCTAAAATTCAAAAGGCGAGCTTGAAACCGTGACGTATAGACCTAACTGTCACGTAAAAATCGCGGATATACGTGATCGTTAGCCTGTAAACGGTACCTAATAATAATAATAAGAGCTAAAATAATATAACGGTGACCGCGAGACCCAAACGTGACTGTTTGTTAATATACGTTACTGTTAGGGCCAAACGTGATGGTTTGGTAATACACGTCACCGTGAATCCCGATGAAGGTAAACGGTCACATGTAGCCCCAAACGTGATAGTTTGGTAATACACGTCGCCGTTAGAGCCAAACGTGACGGTGATGTTTATTACGGTTTCAGATCTCTTGCAAATGTGAATCCTAATAAAGGTAAACGGTCACGTGTAGGCCAATATGTGACGGTAAACGGTCACGTGTAGCCCGATATGTTAATCCCGATGAAGGTAAACGGTCACGTGTAGCCCCAAACGTGATAGTTTGGTAATACACATCACCGTTAGAGCCAAACGTGACAGTGATGTTTATTACGGTGACAGACATATCTGGCAAATATGAATCCCAAGAAAGGTAAACGGTCACGTGTAGGCCAATACATGATGGTTGCATCAGTTACATATAGACTTCACTACGTAGAGAGCGAGCATAACTCTCGTATGCTTCACTACACAGGACCGCCGGAGAAGAACATCATCGTCGGAGAAGAAGACCACCGCCCTACCCACACTTTCCAACTGTGAGCATCCTCGAACAAATCTCACCGGAGCCACCTATTGACGGTGCAAACCACACCGGAATGTCTTCTTCTGATCCGTACTTGAAATCCATACCTTTATAGTTATTTATCAACGCTTGTTTATTAATGTTTTTCTTCCGTTTACATTTACGGTTGGTTCCAATGTTAAGTCTCGAAAACTTCCCATGGAGACTCCATCATATTTGCCCACATTTTTTTTATTTTAAAAGTTATTTACTTTATTGTATTAAAAATCAAGGAAACATGGTGTTTGACATTTTAGTGTTTACCAGTAGCATGATGGAAGTTGTATGGGTAAAACGGTTGTGCGTGAGGATTTAATGGACGCCGATGCTTCATTATTAGTAAAATAATAGAACGAATAATGGAGCATCGATGTCGATTAAATCTTCACGCACAACTGTTTTACCCTTCCAACTTCTATCATGCTACTTGTCAAACATTAAAATGTCAAACACCATGTTTCCTTGATATTTAAATACAATAAAGTCAATAACTTTTAAAATAAAAAAGACGTGGTCAGATATGATGGAGTCTCAATCGGAATTTTTTGAGACTCAATAACGGAACCAACCGTGAATGTGAACGGAAGATAAACGTTGATAATAAGCGTAAAAATTGTAAGGGTGTGGATTTCGAGTACGGATCAGAAGAAGATATGTCGGTGTGGTTTGCAGCGGCAATAGCTGGCTCCAGTGATATTTGTTCCAGGATGTTTAATAGGTCACGTATAGGGCGATACGTCACCCTTATACCTTCGTATATACATTCATGTAACCGTCACGTGTATAGCGATACATCACCGTTATGCATCCATGCATGTAATATGTGACCTATATGGCGAACTGTCACCCTTATACGTTCGTAAATACATGCATGCATACATGTAATATGCCATGTTGGTGGGTATGGTTGAGTTGGGTTTTAGGATTTTGGTGGTGTATATGTTACGTATAGGGCGAACCGTCACCCCTTCCTTTTTATATATATGTATGTGTTGACACTTTTGATATATGATGTGTTTATACTTAAATATTATACATTGTAAGATTTTATAGCCACTACAAAGATACATTAATACATAGGCTATCCTGATATAGTAATAATGGGGACGGGCTGGTGGCCTCGTAGGCGATGCATCATTGTAACGTATTGGTTTATACGATCTTGGTACATAACTTGCCATTCCTGTGCGTTTGTAAATGCATATCTCGGCCTATAGAATATCACACTCGGCACTAGGTAATCCTTAACCAATTTTAGGGTGATAAAGTGATCGCGGTTAACAACGGCTAGTGCTACAACTGGATACTCAAACCACGGTTCTAGTCGTGTTCTCACTGGGAAAAAAGACTGGCTGCCAAATAAGCCTATAAGATGTACAACACAATTGAATGTTTGAGCAATTACGAGTCCAAGGGCGGGAAAGCTCAGCCAACGATTCTCGGATGTGGGTTCAACCGTGTCAAACCAATCTAAGTTGTTACGAACAGTGTCATAGAATCCAGGCATCTCGCGGTTCAAACTGGGCCGCCAATACGAAATGTTATTGTCCATTTCCATCAGCATTTTTCTCCTAACCCACGCCCACTCATTTTGGTTCTTTCCTAAAGCCACAGCGATCCCTCGAAAACCGCAGTTACGATCTGGCCGCACATCTTTTATTTTTGAAACGTACTGGTGAATCCATTGGGGGAGGTTATCGTTAAACCATAATTTTCAACACGTGGTTAGGTTTCAACATTAAAGAAAACCCTAGGTCAGATCCTGTCTGTTGTACCTTTGAAGCAGCCTTTAACCGATTAGGACGGTTCTTGGGCGTCTTAAACTTTGACTGGGGGTACAGGAGTTGTGCCTCGCCGGTTCAGGCATAGTTTGTTCTATCGTAGTATACGAGATGTGTCTCGCGGTGTCAGGCGTAGTTTTTTGTGACGTCTTGGCGTCCGATTTTCTCTGTTGCTGATTAAGATTTGGACGACCACGAGGGTCCTGACGTCCGTCAGGCTCTTTCTTTTTTGTTTTGCCTGTAAACACACTTTCATACATTTTCTTAAACAAACCTCTTTTTACGTAGGGGTTGGGTGACGACATAACCTTTTGTTTCACGTCGTGAAACTTCTCCTCATAGTCGGGTTGTGCCTGGGTGTACGCCGGCTTGAAATCAAGCTTCCTCCAGTGTGCGTCTACCGCTTCGGGTGGAATAGGTGTAACTAGATTAAAATAGTTAGTGAACAATAGGCAATCATATGACAACGGTAAAAAAATGTATTTCAAGTATAGATAACCTTGGTTGATGTGTTCCTCCAAACGACAAGCATATGGCAAACCCACGGATGTGGACAACCGGTGTCCACACGTACCTCCTATATCCAGCATCCTTTCCATTATCGCCATCTCTTTTTCAAGAAGTTCAAGACACCTAATAGACACCTTATAATGTAATCCGAAAAACACTTGCAGTCGATGGACCTTTAATATCTTAATGCGGGACTCCTCGAAGGTTTTGGAGATTTCAATCTCTTGGCCCCATACAACTTTACTGATATATCTGACAAGTGTGTGCAATGTATTGTTGGTCCCTGTAAGGTAACTCTTAAAGTTGGCGTGTTATCCCTCGACTATATTAGTTGTATGTTCACCAAAGTTGAGGCGGTCGTACATCCAACAAGAAACAAAATTTTGTTTGTACGGACTCAACCAACTATTACAAATATATTCCTAGACCTCTGAAACAAAGAAAAAAGAAAAATTATGAAATGAAAAAATAGATTTTTATAGAAACATTAAGTATGAAAATCATACCCTGTTTACCGTCTTCATTTAATTTTTCACCATCTTCCTTCAATTATAATCGTATAACGCGTCCATGGGAGCTCACACAGAACCTTCCACCAGTATGAAAAATCTTTCCAAATGTTGACTTTGAAAAGGTCTTTCCATCTTCTGGTGATATTCTCCATGATGTGCCACCTGCATAGGTTTTTAGAAGCACCCGGGAAGACTATGGCACACAAACTCATCAGGGCTAGGTCCCTGTCTGTGACAATGACACGTGGCTCCACACACCCATTGAGCATATCTTTAATCCGCTCAATGACCCATGTGAAGTTGTCCTGTCATTCCCTTGATATAAATGCGTGCGCAATACAAAACGACTTCGATGTCGACGTCACACCAATAAACTAAACAAAAGGAATGTGGTACATGTTGGTTTTGTACGTCGTGTCTACCAACATCAAGTGCGGGAAGGCGCGCCACATTTTATAGGAGGTAGGATGACAAAAGAAAATATCTTCCACGACATTAGTGGAGGGATTCTCTCGGGTGTAATACACGAACTCTTCAGATTGCAGTAAGTTTTCAAGTTCCCGCATTGGTGTCAGGCCTATTTTACTTTCGGCCCTAATCTTCGTTGTGGCGTTGTATATGTCATGAACAACACATCTGCTACCGAGAAACTCTTCCCGTACGGCTGCAAGAATGTGACGTGCACGCACGTGCTGCCGGTGTTACCTCTCAACCAGAACAATTTCCCCGGCGGACATCTTCCTAAGCTGCGCGTGGCCCTCCTCAAATACAACAGGATCATGGTTGTGTGTCTCGTCTGTCACGTCCAACCTCCAACGATTACTCTTTCCGATGTACATCCTTACGAGCTTAAAGGGACATGATTTTTTTATGCTCCCAGTACGCCTGACTGTGCCCCTGCATTTTGGTTCCCCACCACGATTGCATCCGAGTTCCACATCTTTTTTCCTTGACCGACTGACCACAATGACGCACCCATGCTCGCGTCCTCTCTTCTTAGCCCAATCTACCAAATCCTCACGAGAATTAAAATACTAAAATAGTTACAAGGTCAGACTTAAAACGTAGTACATAAAACAAATAAATAAACTATTTAAATGAACGAAAGAGTTGTTGTCATACTTTGTCTGTTTTATATGAAATTGTCGCCTTGCGTATGCGATCATCGTCCAATGCATTCTTCGCATCCCCATCGTTTCCTTTCAAATGAACGGAAGACTCACTGTTATCTGTGTCATTCCTATGGAAACTATCCGACACGTGTGTAGGTTCTGGTTGTGACCGGTACGAGAAATGTTCATAATCCGGTTCTGGTTATGACCGGCACGACAGATGTACGTAATCTGGTTCTGGTTGTAACTGGCATGAGAGATGTACGTAATCCGGTTCTGGTTGTGACCGGTATGAGAGATGTCCATAATCGGGTTCTGGTTGTGGCCGGTACGACCCTTGATCGTAATCCGTCGGTCCAAATAGTGACATGTACGCCTCTTGACTGTAATTCGGTAATGGTTGCTGCTGTGACGACTCTTGACCGTATGTATTCAATGGGTTGGTTCCCCCCCCCCCCATGAAGGGTGACTCCCGAGTACGAAATACTCCTGAAAACGTAATGGCCGGTTAAATACCCGACGTAAAATAAAGACTTGCACACCCCTAAGTTTACCCGTCCTAGTAGAATCCTTAATAAAATAAAGACTTGTTAAACCTGGTTCAGATCTTCGAAGGCTGGCTCCTCATTCAAATCTGGAAGCTTCAACTTCTGATCGGTGTCAGGCGTGAAACAAAAAAAAATAGCGGTGTCCCAACAACAAATAACCACAACCAAGAACTCAAACACGCACTTTCGTCGATACTTTCTGTTCTTTTTAATAATGGTGAAAATGGTAGTGTCGGGTTTGTTTATGATGGTGGGTTTAGTGTGATGAAAGTGAGTGGTGAGAGTTGTGGATTGTGGGTTTAGTGTGATGAGAGTTGTGTTTGATTTGGGTTTAGTGTGTGAGTGAGTGGTGAGAGTTGTGTTAATATAAGCTGAATCTGTAACCTCACTGTCACGTATAGGTCCAACGGTGACGGTTAGGTCAGGTGTCCGACAACACTGTCAATGTTAACTTTCTGTCAAAACTACCTCGTACACAACCGTCACGTATTGGCCTATACGTGACCGTTAGGGTTCCCTTTTTGCTAACTGCAAAACCTCGTATCATCAGTGTCCTTTTTATTTCCGGACTCACAAGAGACATATCGTCACGTTTAGGCCGATACGTGACGGTTTGGGTCACAACCGTCATGTATAGACCTATACGTGACGGGTAGGTCAGGTATGAAAAAAACCAGCGGTATCCCTAGCACAACCCTACAAAAACAATCATTTTTATATTACAGAGCCAAATTGGTTGTTTGGATGTATATGATTACTACAAATTAAAGTTGCAAATTAGTTTCTAGTTGTTGGATACATATTTTTGTTTATGATTATATAATTAATGTAACTAATTTTAACATTTAAGTCTAAAAGTCAAATTAAGTGAGGACGTGTGAAATTGTCCAAGCTCAACAACAACCATGAAAATGTGGAGAAAAAAAACTTTGATGATTCTATATTTTTAGTTCTTGATTGAAACATTAATGATTTTAGTAGGTCTTGAATCTGGTTTTTGAAAGTTATTGAAGTTATAATTTGTTGAAAACTCTAGGAAGCTTGGTGAAAACCCGACCTGACCCGAAAATTGTCACATGAAAGAAAGTTAAGAAGGGAAGATTTGCAAAAATGGTAAAATATGGTGGCTCTATTTTTAATGAGCTTGTAAGGAATATTGAAATCAGGAATGCTATGGGATATGATTTGAATGGAAGGAAAGAGGATATGGCGAAACTCTTAAGGGGGACGAGTGAGATGATGGTAGATAAATGAATGTCTTGCGAGGATGTGGAAAAAAGGAAAAGAATAAAAAAAGAAGTTGTTTATATATTTGGAGTAAATTTTTTGGCTCTCCAAGAAACCCGTATGACTAAGTTGGATTTGTGTAAGGTTAAGGCCATGTGGGGAAATTTTAACTTTGATTTAGCTTTTAGTTCGACGCGGGGGCGATCTGGAGGCATTCTTTCGATGTGGTATAAATCGATGTTTATTAAACATTCAATTATTTGCTATAATAACCTTGTTGTAGTCGAAGGTAAATGGATTACATTGGATATTATTTGTTTCATGACAACCATATATGCTCCCCAAGATGAGCGAGAAAAGAGGGAACTTTGGATGTCCATGTTATATATGCTTCATTCAGAATAAGTCGGGTCAGTATTTCTTTATAGGTGATTTAACGCGATGCGGTTTGAACATGAAAGATTGGGTACTATTTTTTCTCCGGTTGGAGCCAGGTACTTTAATGATTTTATTGGCGAAGTGTTATTGATACATATTCCGTTGGAAGGGTATTCTTTTACTCGGGTGGATGCTACTTGTAAAAAGCTCAGTATACTTGATAGATTCTCGTTGTCGGAGGAATTATACTCCAAAATACGTAACAGTAAAGCGGTTGTTTTGGATTTATCGATAACGGATCATCGATCGATTCTGTTTCTTCAAAATATATTGAATTTTGGACCGAAACAATTCAAAATTTTTAATTCTTGGTTGGGTTTGAAAGGACTCCAAAAGGTGGTTTAAGATGTATGGAAAATCTCTCTAACTGTGCATTCTTCCAATGGTTATATTGTTTTCTAGAAAAGCTTAAGAGCCTTAAGTCGGAGATCAAAGGTTGGGGCACTAATCGGAGCAGCAAGTTTAAGGAGAATGTTTGTTATTGGTGGGTCGGATTAAATAGATTGATAAACTAGTTGCTATGAGGGCAGGTTCAGAGGATCTTCTCAATGTAAGACGATCTGTTTTGATAGAGTTGAAAAAAAGTTGAACATGGAAAGGCGTTAGATGAAAATTAGAAAGTCAAAGTTAAATGGTGTAACATCCCGTATTTTGAACACGTCGGATCGTACACGAGATTTACACGGAAACAAGATAAAGGGGACGAAATGGGACAAAGGGAGAGGACTTGGGCCTTAAAAACCCCAAGTTCAGCCCCTCTCCACCTTAACTCTTGCATTTCGAAAACCTAGAGAGAAGTTAGAGAGAGAAAGTGGAGAGAGTAGAGAGGAAAGAACGAGATCAAGCTCGGGAATAGGGTCCGGGTTAGCGAGAAGAGGAAGAGGAGAGCATCACTAGCATGCTAAGGTCGCATACGAGGTAATGTTTCTGTCCTTAGGCTCGTTCTTAGCTCGTTTTGGTGGGTTTTAGTTTTGGGTGATTAAAGTAACGATTTTTACGCGTTAAAAACCAAACTAACCATAGATCTAGACTGCTGAATAGAAAACCAAAGTTTTGAACGTAAAAAGTTCGAGTCTTGATGGGTTTAGACCTTAGTCTCCATAACCATGCAGCGTTAGGGTTTGAAGGGAAGAAGGAGCCCGCATGAGAACATACTAAGTTCGTCGGGCTTAAGACTAGCGAAACTATCAAGTTCGCTAGGTATTGTTTAGCGAAACTATCAAGTTCGCTAGGTATTATCTAGCGAAACTATCAGATTCACTTGATAAGTTCGTTGAGTCTATGAGAAGCGAACTTAACCTAGGTTCGCTTGGACAGAAGTAGTGAAACCGTTTAGTGTCGGGTAAAGTCTAATATGCTTTGATTTGTTATGGTTATTCAGATTGTGTGAGATTCAAGTTCCAGCTAGGATACCACATGAGTTCTAATCCCCTTTTTGTCTGCTTTAGGGGTGGTGTGCATACTTAGTGGAAAGCGCTTATTATATTTTATATTAATAAACAAAGTGAAATTTATGTTTTAGAGAAAAGTTTAAAAGTGGCAAAAGCACGTTTTAAGTAAAGTAAAGATCTATTTATGGCAAGAGTTTATTATACTTTACATACATAAACAAAGGCATAATAATTGTTCAAGCTATGTTTAAGTGAGGTAGAGATATATTTTGGCAAGCGTTTACTATAGTTAAATCCATAAACAAATGCATAATATATATGTTCAAGTCAAAAACATGTTAAAGTGAACAGTTTTCCTACGGGAATGTGTACCAGCTTGTTAAGGTTCCTTCGGGGACAGATGTTACTTGTACAAGATGTCAGTTACGGGTTATGCCCTTTTTGTAAGAACCTTTGTGGTTCGCTAACGGTTGTACAACTGGGATGGGTGACGGTGGTTACTCGGGAGGTCCATGCAACCTCCCTGTAGTGCTAGACGGTATTGATTACGATGACAATGCCAGTACGTGTCGGTTCATGGACGTTGTCCATGGGGCAGTACATGTTAAGAGGTATTGATCACAAGGATAATTCCAGTACTTGTCGGTTTATGGTTGTTGACCATGGGGGCAGTACAGTAGTGACAAGAGAATTGACGGTTAAGCGGCGTTGTCGGTTCATGGCGGTTGGCCATGGGGGCAATACCAGTACACTGTAAAGGAATTGACGAAGATGCTTAAAAAATAAAATATGTAAAGTTTTTCCTTAATGGCGTCAAGTATGTTTTGGTAAATCTTTCTTTTATATTATGTATGAAAAGTTTTATGTATGCGTTAGAACTCACTCAGCGTAGTTGATTTTTAGTATGCACATCAGTTAAATGTAGGTGGCTGTAGATGGATGAGGATGCTTAGCTTGGCGAGAAGAGTTACCCCGAAGACCAGTGTCGGGCACCCCGTTTTATGCTTAAGTTTATGTTGTTATAGACAAGTTTTAATTTGTATCAGACAAGATGTGTTTACACATGTTATGCTTCCGCTGTTATGTTAAAGTTTTAATCGTTTCCGCTACAATTTGTTGAATGTATTATTTTTACAAGCTATGTACTGATGAGTAAATCTAATAAGTGAGGTCCCATGAGTTTGAGGCCTTACAAGTGGAGTATAGAGGCTGATGAAAATTGAAAGTTTTTTCATGGGATAATTAACCAAAAAAAAAGGTAACTCTCGATTCGTGGTATTAAAAATAAGGGTTTGTGAGTTGATTCTCCAGATAATATAAAAGAAGTGTTTCTGATTACTACATAAATAAGTTTAAACGAGTTTAGGGGATCAAAATATGTTCAAGAAGTAACTTGTTCAAATGTTTATTGATGGCGGATTCCTAGATGCTGGAAGTGGAATTCACAATGTCGGAAATAAAAGACGTGGTGTGGTCGTGCGGTAGTCAAAAGTCGCCCGGTCCTGACGGGTTCTCGTTCGGGTTCGTTAAGAAATTTTGGGACGTATCATCCAAAAAAATAAAACGACAACAATAATAACGGGTTTTGCTACATGATGAATGGAACGAACGAAGCATGATGGGATGGGTCGGGGTTGGGCCTGACAAACTTCAGGGGTGGGGGCGAATTTGAGGGAGCGTTCTCCCTTAAATAACTGAAAACCCTTCATTCTCTCATTTCACCAAGTTTTAGAGAGAGAAATCGTAGAGAGAGAAAGTGTCGGATTTGCTCAAGATCACACCAGCTCGTGTCTCCACTACTTGTTCATAGATTCTCCAACTCAGAAGCTCGAAAAAGGTAACGACTCGACCTAGATCTGAGTTTTAGTTATTTTGGGGTTTTCGGGTTTTTATGAAAAAGTCGACACTTTTACGTATGAAACTTCAAAATAAACATAGATCTAGCTTCATTAATGATAAACGAACGTTTTTGATGTAAAAAGATCGTATCTTGATGAACTAAGATCTGCAATGCAGAAATTAGGGTTTTTATGGGGAAGATGACAGCTCGCAGGTGAACTTGCTAAGTTCGCTGGGCTTTGGGAAGCGAACTTGATAAGTTCGCTAGAATGCAGCGAATGTGTCAAGTTTGCTATAAATAAGTTTGTAACAACCCGAAAACCTGTTTACTAATAGTTCAGGTTAATGAGTGAACCGAGTTTCTTTTAAATGGCAAGATTATAAATTCGCACGTAAAACTTGGTCATAGTTAGAGGACCCGGTAAGCCGTTATTGCAAAGGTTCGAGACAAAAATGCGTCAAATGATTTAGGAGGGACCCAAAACATCAAATGATATTTACAACTTTTACGCAAACCCTAGGTCCATTCTTGACCCTAGGTATGCGACGGCAAGCGGAACGACCAGAGGAAGAGGGGCGATGATGGTGGCCTAGCGGTGGTCCTACGACGGCAACGAGCATGGGAAGGACTTCTTAACGCATAAGGTAACACTGATATCTATTCTTTCGATTTCCTTGTTCAGGTTTAGCATGAAACCGTTTAGGTTTTGTGGATGGTGGCCTTCACCGGCGGCAAGAACGCATGGGAAGGGGTGGCCGTCCTATGGTGGTGGTCACGAAGAAGTGAGAAACGGTGCGACGGAGTTGGGGAAGGCTGTGGTGACAGTGGTATTGTGTGGTAGTAGTGCAAGGCGGAGGACGGAGAGAGAGAGAGGGAGAGAGAGAAAGAGAGAAAAGGAACGTGAGGGTGAGGGTGCTCGGCGTCGGCAACCGGTGGCGGTGCACGGTGGTCGCAGGAGGCTGCTGTGGTGATAGTCCTTGGCGACGGACGGCAGGGCATGGTGGTAGTTGTGTGCCTACGTGAAAAGAGAACCCGACTAGGGTTTCTCATGGCTAGAACGGAGATGGGAACGCGAGGGTGACTCGAGGTGACAGAACACGATAATGGTGCATGGCGGGAGGCGCAGGGTGGTGTTACACGGTGGTGATGGTTTACGGTGATGGACGGGGAAGAGCATAGGGGTTGGTAACACCCGATTAGGGTTTTTGCATGGCATTTTACGTACGTGCATGGAGACCCGCTTCAAGCATACGTGTTTGCAAGATCAGGGTTTCTTTTGTATGGAACATGTACATGCTTGCATGGTAACTAGAGTTCGGGCATGCGGGTTCTAAACGGGTCCAGGATCACCCGGTTCGGGCAAATACGTGGAGTTAGGGTTTTTGCAGGGGACGAGTAGATGAGACGTGGGTCGAGAACATTCATGTTTGTACATTATTGACACATGTTCATGACGTACTCTGACCCTGTGATCTTACGTTGACAGGTCCAAGTTTCGTGTTAGGAGACCGTTGCAGTTCAAGAGTTGGATCTTCGTAACGGTGAGTTTCTAACCCCCTCTTTTAAACGTTTTACTTTTTTGGGCCTATTATACCTACTCGCATGTTTTATTAAACGAACGTATTACGATTTATGATTTAAACTTGAAGTGTTTTGTTAGACCATTATGTAATAATGAGCTAAGAGTCATTATGGGATCCCTAGGATGGGTGAACAAGAGTGGTGATGAGATGTGTGTATCATCTTATGAGTTAGTCGGGGTGAGTCGGGAATTTAGCTAACTGTGGTGGTTATATAAGGAGAGTTAGCATGGGAACCTGTACGTGGTTCATTATCGAGTCAAATAGGTGCTATTATGATGTCATGCGTCGTGTGCTTGATGATGTGTGTATTGTGTCGTTGTCCTCGTGACACGACGGGTATCGTGTTTGCATGAGTCTATGTGGTGTCCATAGTATGTATGGGCTAGAAGTCAGTATGGTGTTTGTGTGTCGTATAACTTCCTATTCGAAAAGAGTTGGGTAATGTGTCTAGAAGTTATGAGGATACGTCTAAGTAAGCGTTGCATTACACACGTAAGTGATCCGTAAATGGTGGTGAGTCGTATTACATGTCCAGGTAGTGTCATGTGTATATATGTGTTGCTTTATGTGCTTGCATTGTTGTCCGTGTATACGACTAATAGTGATGTGGAGGACGGAGTCCTTCGGGGTCATCATTGTATGTGTGATGTGTCAGTCACCGTATGGTAGATGATATAGTTACCGTGTGGTGGCTGGGTGGTCATCATAGATGACGAGTGTGTCGCTATGCTTAGCGGCGGGGCCCTATAGCAAGGGTGAAGGTGAGCTTAGGAAGAGTACCCTGACAGGGATAACCCTGACGAGGGTACAGTGATGAGGTATGTATTTGTGTGCTTATATATGTGTTAAATTGCATGCAAGTGATGAGTTATATTAATTATGCATGAGATGGTATTGATGTGATAAATAGATGGAATCAATGTGGTTTGTCGAGTTAGATTGACCGTTGTGTCGGGCTGAGTACATTGTGTATAACTGTTGAGTCAATTGGTTTATGATATTCCTGGTTAGGACTGGTAAGTCGGTGTCTAGAGGTTGGATGAGTTAAGTAGTGTATGGTTAATATATATGGTAATTTGTGAGTTATCAGAATAGTAAGTTCGTTCTATGTCAGAGAGATTTACTGAGTTGAAATGGTGGGTAGAGTCTGGGGTGGTGAATCCTTTGGGATATTATAAAATAACGGGAGTTATTTATATAATGAAAATCTATACAACTATTTTCTATTGACCAGAGGGTATTGAGTGGAGATAAACAATAAATGAGACGAGTTGGCTTTTGTTATGAAAATTAACGAATTTAAAGATAATACTTTTTCGAGAAAGACTTCCACTGTTTATGTAAATGAAAGTTAGATGTTTTTAATGAGTTTACCTAGTGATGAGATCCAACGATAGGGTGCCCAGTTTGGGGCCTTTCAAAGTTCGCTAGGCATGGAAGGGCGAACCTGTTAAGGTCACCGGCTAGGTTCGCTAGGCCAATATCAAGCGAACTTAGCCTAAGTTCGCATGTATGTTCGCTAAGGTTATGTGGGGCGAACTTAGTATTAAGTTCACCTTTGACAGAAGTAGCAAACCATTAGAGTCAGGATTGGTCTGATAGTTATTTAACTAATCAATTCAGATCGTGCGTGACGTTTGTTGGACCTTATTAGGACAACTCGAGATTTGCTTATCAGGTGAGTTCTAGAGCCCTACTTTTAATGTTTTGAATTATGTTTTGTCTAGTGTGCATACTTACGAAATAATGTTTTATGAAATGATGTTTATGAAAGGGAAGTTGAAATGTGTTTATGAAATATTTTGCCAAATGAAGTTTACGAAATGTTTACGAATGGAATGTGATTTAATAAAACGTGTGAATAATTTAACTGAAATGATGTAAAGGAAGTAAAGGTTTTTATGAAAGTCACAAAATGAACGAATCTGCCATGAATTCCTTCGAGAATTGAGGTACGTATGTATGTATGTATGGGCCTTACCTTTATAGGGGCCTTTGTGGCTGGCTAACGATTGTACAAGTGGGTGGATAAAGGGGTGACGACGGTCATCATGGGGATTACCGAGATCCCTAATGAAGGCACTATTCCCTGCGAGGGAACAATGCTTAAGGTGAAGGTACGAGCTATCCTTTGGGACGCCGTGCTTAAGGGGAATTGATTATTACGAACGGATAATGGTGGGTTCGGGTGCTCTATGAAGCACCGTCCTCTAATGAGGAATTGACGGTTACAGAAAGGTGCAGATTCGGTTTATTGTTGACTTATGTTTAATGTTATCTTATTGCATATTTTACGTACGCTTTTATTAACAATAAATGAGTGTTATGTTTTGGCAAATGTTTTAAGCTAAAGTTTTATGTAAAGCTAGAACTCACCAGCGTAGCTGACTTTTAGTATGCACATTCAGGTTAAGGACAGGTACCGATATGGACGGTGATGCTTCGAAAACAAGGAAGAATTACCCGGTTGATCTATGAAGTCTGACATCCCGTTACGTTTATGTTATGGATAATGGTTTCCGCTACGTTAAATGATATTCTAGATTTAGAATTGTTTGTTTATGAGTTATTCCAACGAGTGAGACCTTCCATGTTTGGGGCCTTACATAGGAACTGTTGAAAGACGATATCTATAAATTAGTTTCAGATTTTATTCATACTACTTATTTTTTCATTAGGTGCAATTCTTCGTTCATTACGCTCATTCCCAAGTTAGCCAGTCAAGTAATTGTGGAGGATTTTAGGCCGATTAGCTTGATAAACTTCTCATATAAAATTACTGCAGAATTATTGTATAACAAGTTAGCTAGAGTTATTATCTTGATTATGAGTTTGGATGGACCTCTTATGGTTAATGAAATTATGGATGACTATAAACGCTCTAATGGCAAGCTACTTCTATTGAAACTGGACTTCGCCAAGGCATATAATTTACTAAATTGGGATTATTTATTTTCTATTATGTCATTTCTTTGTTTTAGGGAGAAGTGGATATCGTTGATCCGGGCTTGTTTGTTTTCTGCTAGAGCGTCGGTTTAGATAAACGACAGTCTAACATAAGAACTTTAGGTCGAAAGGGGTCTCCCACAAGGAGATCCTCTGTCTCCATTTTTGTTCATCTTAGCTATGGATGGATTAAATGTGGTAATTGAAGATTCTGTTCTTGCGGTTTATTTTAAAAGGGCTAAGATCGGTGGAGGTAAATTGTCTATTTCTTTTCTTTTTTTATGCAGACGATGTTACCATTATCAAAGAGTGGACGGTTAGGAATACACACAATATTGTTACAGCCCTAAACTGGTTTTACTTCGCCTCAGGCTTGAAATTAAACATTCATAAATCTAATTTATTTGGAGTGGGGGTGGTTCAATGGGAGGTAATTTCTTTTGCAGAAATTGTTGGTTGTAAACCGGATAAACTTCTGTTTCCGTATTTGGGAATTCAGTGGGTACGAACATGGGAATTTTTCGGAGTTGGGATATTCTCATTGAGAAATTTAATAAAAAGCTTTCCAATTGGAAATCAAATCTTTTGTCTATTGGGGCAGATCGATGTTAGTTTCTTTCGTTCTGGGTCGTTGAGGATTTATTATTTATCTCTTTTTTTAATGTTGGTTGGCGTGAGAAAAAAGCTAGTAGCTATTCGGGCTACATTTTTTTGGGAAGGGGGGATGCTAACTGAAAATTACATTGGGTTAGGTGGGAACCAGTCTTAGCGGATATACGAAAATGGGGATTGGGGATAGGTAGATTAAAGAATTTTAACATAGCATTGATATATAAATGAAGATGGAGATTCGTGAATAGCCCTAATTCTCAGTGGGTGATCGTTTTGAAAGCCATTTATGGATTGACAGTTAACCAAGATGGATTATCTCAATGTATAAAAGGGAGTGGTATTTGGCCTCGGATTATTAAGATGGTTAATAGGCTTCACGAAGAAGATATTTTGCCTCACACGGTTATTAGAAAAAAAGGTAGGGAAAGGGAATAATACGTTGTTCTAGAAAGATGTTTGAATCAGAGATTCTAGTTTAAGCGATCGGTTTCCTAGATTTTTCAACTTGGAGGTTAAAAAGGATTGCTTGTTAAACGAGCGGTTAGTCAACACGTCTTGGATATGGAATTGGAGAAGAGAAACGAGAGGGGGTAGAGATTGAACAACATATCGCATGGGTGAGGTTCTGTCGTCCGTGGTGTTATCATTTTGACTTGTCGTTTGCTTATGGATAGGGTGTTCCTTATTCTAGGAGATGGAACAATTATGTGCGAAGGAAAGTTAATATTTTGACTTGGCGTTTGCTTATGGATCGGGTGTTCCTTATTCTATGATATATAACAATTATGTGCGAAGGAAAGTTAACATTTTGACTTGGCGTTTGCTTATGGATCGACTTCCAACTAGATATAATATATGCTATAAAGGTTTAGATATTCCTTCCATTTTATGTCCAGTTTGTTCGAAGTCGATGGAAGTTATAGACCATGTTTTCGGAGGATGTCTTCAAACTGTTAAGATTTGAAACACGATTGGCCGTTGGTTACAAGTGGTGTTCCCTTCTAATAAAGGGCCTAAAAGTATTACTGATTGGATGGATTTGTCTAGATGACTGAAAAAGAAAAAAGATGTGGCCGAGGTGATTGTGTTTACTACTTGGTGGTTTATTTGGACGGCGCGAAATGAGGCTATGTTTGGTGCGCAAAGTGACTTCAAAGATTACATTTTTGATTCGATTGTCTCGGTATCCTATTTATGGTTCTTGTCTCGTAATTGTAAAGTTTAGTTGAATTAGATAGTGGCTAATTAGAAATCCCTTCCATAACATGTAATGTTCTTTTGTTTTCCTTACATGTTAGGATTTTCTAACCGGGGAGGTGTTTTTAATTCAAAATGGCTCATAAAAAATAAAAAAATAAAAAAATAAAAATAATATAATATGTTTGGTCGTATTCATGTTATCTTTCAAATTTAGATAATTCAACAATACAATAATTTAAAGTAAGAATAACAAAAGCCGAATTCCCTCAAAAGGCAACTCATATTAAAAGAGATGATTGGATTTTTAGAGTAACACCCGGTTAGGGTGAAAAAATGTAACAATATTCCCAATATGCCAATATGGTAAATGTTTAAAGTGAAGGGCTAGAAAACGACACCGTTCGTACGATAATCGCCCTAACATCGATGGCCAGTTTACCATATCTAAAAAATCAGGCAATCTTCTCCGGCAGTTTACTCCGGTATGGCACTCAACATAGCCTTAAAGTTCGGTCTCTTTCCACCACCACCAGCACAGCTCCTCTTGTTCAACCCAATAGTGTAAACATATGTCACCTTACTCGGTGACGAAGACGTGAAACAAACATTTTTACTGCGGCGACGACCCCGACCACCGCATTTGGCCAATGCCGCGCTGGCCTTCACCGCCAATGCGGCCATCTCCTCGGGTTGAAGAGGGCTCTTCAACCGATGTAAGGGAAGTGCAAAGTAAAGCTGACCAGGTTGAAGTTCATCGTCGTCTTTGATGGGGGAAACGACGTCGTCGAAGTCCATCTCATCTGAATTACAGATGAAGGTAGAGGGGTTCTTGCGAAGAACGTCGGAAACCTTAACGGGGTAGGAGAATTCTTGTAAGCTGCCGTCCGGTAAAATCAACTTTCCGGTGACCACGGAGGTTTGGTGGCATGAACTGCAGATGCCCATTGTTGCATGGAGAATTGAGGGTGGTGGTCATATATATAATAAGGGAGGAAGGATGGTAAATCCGAGATATATCTAACATTAATTTTGCATATAAAGTATTGTTCACTTGAGGTTTGGTTAATGTTGTATCAATAAATCCACATTTTTTCATATGATGTTAATGATATTAATTTCTTCAGGATTTAGTTTTTGTGTTATTTGAACACTAGAGAAGACAATGTCTGGTAAAAGTCAAACTCTTTGGATAAGACCAGTGTAACACCTGCCCAAAGTCGGATCTCAACTTTTAACAAAAACACAAAACAAAATAAAGCTAAAGCTTGGGTATCGGATCCCAACTTTTAACAAAATCACGAAACAAAATAAAGCTAAAGCTTCGGTGACGAACGTCACCATCCCATAACGGTCCGTCACAGAGCCAATCAACCGGAAGTCAACACGTGGCACTTGAATCGTCAACATCAGAGCGGTAACG
The DNA here is from genome assembly GCA_023525975.1 of Smallanthus sonchifolius. Lineage (NCBI taxonomy): Eukaryota > Viridiplantae > Streptophyta > Magnoliopsida > Asterales > Asteraceae > Smallanthus > Smallanthus sonchifolius. The sequence goes on from CM042019.1 coordinate 17,740,997, forward strand.
GATCGTCACCGGCCTGTAACGGTCCGTTACGGAGGAAAGTACCGGAAGGTGACACGTGTAATTAGGGTTTTGACGCGCGGATGGAAAGTTGACACGTGTTTGCTGACTCTTGCCCGCCAAGACGGTGACCGACCGTCACCGCCAAGACGGTGACCGACCGTCACCACATCATAATGGTCTGTAATGGAGCCCGCAATCACCTATAATTTTATGGTTAAGGTTAGTTCATTTTCACATAATCTCACAAATCCCACTCCGAATTTCCTCTCAAGAATTACCCACTATACTCATGATTAAGTGTACTTTGCGTAGACACGAAGTGTAGAATCCCCTCTAAAGTAACCAAAGTTAGGAATCAAGCAAAGAGGTGTTGCCTATTGATGTGCTACATTAGTATATATTTTTAGTTAATATTTGTAACACAGTTATCATGTTTTAAATTTATAAAAATGATTAATACTTTTACTATCTACACGCAGTAGGTAATCGGACCTATCACAACATAGTTTAGCTTGGGTAAGAACCAAGTATCAAACTCAAGGAACAAACTATCTTTTAATACTCAATCGTAATTATTGTTTAGCCTAATAAAAAAATTGGAGTTTTGGTTGAGGCAAGGAATTCACATGGTGGCAATCTATGGTTAAAGCATGGAATTCAATTGACAGAAAATCAGTTCAAATGCATATCACATGGGATTCAGAATTCACTTGGTGGCAATCTATTTTTGTAATCAATTAATGATGTGCTTAACTTATTGGAACAACTCATTGGGCGGGCTTACTATTCTAACAACCGTTAGAGTGCTAACGGGCTCCCACAAACATTAGTTTCCCCCTCTTCGGGCTAAGATTATCGTGTTGACTTGGCTTCCATTAGGTTACCAAGTCGTATGACCTTTTGGAAATTGGAATGTGTACTCACAGCCAAGCCAAGCCAAGCTTTGAATGGACAAAATCAACTGATTTTGTTCTTAACAAAAGTTGGAAGGGTTACAAACCTCGACCACACAATTTTATAACGTTACTTTCGTTATGACCTCATAATTCATGAATTAATGTAACCTTAATTTTAAAATACTTTAAATAAATATTTCATCTTCCTCAAGCTTGAACACCATGGCTCTAGATAAGAGTCTAATGCGAGCCAACACAAAAGAAAGAAAGAAATACCGGCGCAAAACGCAAGGTCCAGTTAAGACTCGAAAGTGTTGTTGAATACCAAACCCCGAACCGATCCAAATGTTAAATCTATACTAACCGGTTAGTTCACGGGTCACGGGTTAATGGGTTAAGGGATGTTAAGCTAATCGGTTTGTTCACATACGACGGGTTAACGGGTTTTGGGTCAATGAAGCTTTGTTTTAGATAGATGGGTCATGGATATGTTGCAGCTTTTGCAAACACGCTTCTGACGCGGAGCACAAGCGTGTATGGCCTAGTTTACCTTTGGTTGACTTCCATAAGTTTACGGGATGTTTTGGTTGGATTCCCACGTAAGCACGGGCGTGCCTAGGCAGGTACGACCATGCATGTCTTATGGATTCTGCAAATAGTTGACTTTTTCCTTGAGTTTTCGTTTCTTTTAGTACGAGAAGCCAAATATTATACAGAAATCAAAAAGGAAGCAATTAATCATGTATTCTAATATAATGGCTTTTAAATCAACCGGATTTGAGGATAATTATGTGTGTAATATATCACCTATTCAGTGACGAGTCTTAGAAGTTTTAAGTCTTCACAAAACCAATAATTAAGGTGAATACGTTTATGCTCTCAAAATTTACAAATGATTTACATCTTTGAAAAATGGCATGAGGACGTATTAAGTAATTATAATGCGTAAGTTAATCTATAGTTTAATCAAACGGTACACGTGTTACAGATGAAAGTGTCGTAATGAGGCTGGTTCGAACTCAGGCAAGGAAGAAGCGTAAAATGGGAATTACCCGTAGTAAACCTACCTAGGCAATGAAACCAGTGTATATCGTGGTTATATACTCAGGTAAAATAGGCCTGCAAAATGTGTAGATTACTAATCAAAATTATGGTTAAACGGATTTAATATCATTAATGCATAAATTATTTTGTGTCTATTAAACGTTATTCACCATCTCTTCGCTAACGTTTTATTTTCAAACGTTTTCAGGTAATCATGAATAAATACTTATTATTTTCACTCCCTAAGCACAATAATAAGTTTGTGACATAAATATTAGCAAGGACAGGTGATGAATGGATCACGACTCTCTAGGCACAGGAACAACCTTGTGGGGGAATTTTTGTAAACATGTCTTAAGACAGGAGATAATGTAAATATTGTTTTTTTGTATAAATAATGTTTTGATACAAACAAAGATATTTAAATACTTAATTATGAAAGTTTGTTTTACTCAATTGTTTACTTAAAAGAAAGATAAATGTTTTTCCGCTACGTAACCACTTAACAAACAGATCAAACTAGAAAACAACGGTACCGACCCGAATGGTTGCATGCCCGGGGTGTCCTAAAACCAGGGTGTGACAACAAGAGTTCAAATCATGGCATGATTTTGATTAGGTGTTGGTGGTAGGCAAAGGTGGCTTCTGCCGGTGAACTTCAACGGAATGGATTACCGATAGAAATTACCAAAATATCACTGAGGGGAATAGTAGTGATGGACTACCAACAGATCATAGTGACTGTTGTTTGTTTAAACCTATTCCAACACTTGCTATCATAGTGCCGACGGTTTTGAGAGTCGTCTTCGACAAAGGGTACCACCCCCCCCCCCAATAAGTAGTGGCGTTCCGAAAAAAAGGCAGCGAAAACCCCTAGTACTTGGTGTCGTTGCGCAAATCAGATGGAGCAAGGGTAAAGTAGTGCAGAAGATGCGGACAGGAGGGATTCGTCAAAGCAGGAGGCTTTGAATATGGTCACGTTTAGCGGGTGAAGAAAAAAAACGGTAGAAGCAACATGCTTTGTTTTTTTTTGTTGGTGGTCGATAACAGGTGACTTATGACCCGGGAATGAATCGGAGTCTAAGAGTTCAAACCGTGAATACTTTGGATGTGGCCGAGGTAGAGGTCGGGTCCGGGAAACATCGAGTTGTTTTCGAGAAGAAGGTGATTCGGTGCTACTATGAGTGAATGGTGTGAACAAACAACAACTAGGGGTGAATGTTGGGCTAATCGGCCTGTTCACGGGTCACGGGTTAACAAGTTTCGGTTTAATGAAGGTTTGTTTTAGATGGATGGGACATGGATATGGGTTAGTTAGTTTATTCATTTAGTCACATGTTATTAATTAGTTTACTAAGTCAAAGTAGTGGGTTAGTGGTAAGATATTTTCTTTTTCTTTATATGAAAAGTTGTTTTCACAATATATAACGTAATGTGTGAATTGAATGAAATTAGAGACATTGAAACAGAAATATTACTCTCTTATATTATTTTACTAAATCGAATGGGTTGAACCAACATGTGTGTATTAATATTAATAAATCTATAACTACTATTATATTTATTATAATACCATGCCATCAAAAAGAAACACTCATCACTGATCACGTGGTCACCAAAGTAATTAATATTGGCGACACTCGATTGTGGGTGACTTCGCCAACCCCTTCCCTTTCTAGATGGCATAAAAGGGCATAAATCATGTTTGTTTTTTATTTGAAGGTTCTAAACGGTTCGACTTCATTTTGTGATGTTATGCATGATTTGCAGATGTTCGTCAAAGGAGTGGTGGAGACAATGAGTTAAAATCTAAGATTTTACCTGTGAGTGCGCGCTTTATAGAAAAAATGGGTAGAATTAAATTACGCATACTAATTTACATGTTAAACCTAGTAAAAGTACAATGATACATCAAAAGAAGCAAATATATGTATGTTCATCCTTATTGGGTTTGAGTTGATTGTAGTTAAATATTTTTAAATTTACATGTAAAACCTGGTAAAAGTAAAACATAATACAAGCCTATGGGTAGAATTAAATTACCCCAACTCAAAACAAAAGAAAAATATGCAAGATGCATTGATGGTTATAAAGCTTTAAAAGAAACCTAACGTTTCCTAGTAAGGCAATCACTACTAAAAAATTGATAAGTTTCCGACAGCAGATTTTGTCGGAAATTTGTCGGAATTGACTGTTAGTGACAACTTTCCGACAAAAACCGTTGGTCGGAAAAACCCTCGTAGGAAAAAAAAATCCCGACAAAGTTCCGACTATTTTTCCAACAAATTAGCGACAAATACCTTTCGTCGGTTAGATTCCGACAATATTCCGACAATTATACTCTTTAAACTCTGTGACGAAATTGCGACGAGTTTCCCACAAATTAGTTTTTTAAATATTATTATTTTTAATTATTAATAATAATACAAACAATAATAATAATAATAATAACAATAACTAATCAGTAATGTTAGTATTTAATTACTGGTATTTAATTTTTAGTTATTATCATACCGACAAATTTCCGACAACTCTAAAAAAAATCCGACATTTTTCCGACAATTCTAAATTTTAAATTTTATTTTATATTTTTTTAATAATACAATTCCGACAAATTTCCGACAACATTTTTAAAAAATTTCTGACAATTTTCCTACAATCATAACCTCTTTTTAGGTTTACAATACCGACAAGTTTCCTACAATTCTAAATTAAAAAAATCTAAAAAAATGCAGAAAAATATTAAAAAATTTACAGAAAAATAGCAAAAAAAATTACAGAAAAATAGCATTTTTTTTCCAGAAATATAGAAGAAAAATTCCCAAAAAACATGTTTTAATATATCAATCACAATTTATAACAAAAAAATTACATATTTAACGATTACTATTACTAATCGGCTAATTTTTTCAAGATTTCTTCAACTTGTCTTTGTAATTTTTGCTCCTTTGCATCTCGTTCGGACCGCTCTTCTTCCCTTTCAACCCGTTCTTGTTCTCGTTCTCGTTCTCGTTCTTTTTCCATTTGTTCCAAACGATTTTCCAAATTTTCTCGAGCCTCCTTTTCCTTTTGTAGTTCAGATCGAATATCTTGGACCTAAAATTTGTTAAAATAGATATAATTAATACATAATGCTTACTTAGATACATGCATATGCTCAAAATAGGTACGGGTCAAGACGGGTTGTGCTCAAAATATGTACGGGTCAAAACGAGTTATGATCAAATTAAGTATAGGTCAAAACGGGCCGATCTAAAAAATATCAAATAAGCAACTTTCAACTTAAATGGGTCAAAAATTACCCGAACCCGCTTTATGAAACTATAACAATCAATTTTCTTATAAAACTATAACAATCAATTTTTAATTTAAATGGGTCAAACTAACCCAAATTCATTTTATGAAACTTTAACAATCAACTTTAAATATAAATGGGTTAAAATGACCCGAACTAACTTTATAAAACTTGAACAATCAACTTTAAATTTGAATGGGTCAAAATGACCCGAACTCACTTTATGAAATTATAACAATCAACTTTCAACTTAAATGGGTCAAAATGACCCGAACCCATTTTATAAAATTATAACAATCAACTTTCAATTTAAATGGTCAAAATGACCCAAACCTACTTTAAAAAACTATAACAATCAACTTTCAATTTAAATGGGTGAAAATGACCCAAACTCACTTTATAAAACTATAACAATCAACTTTCAATCTAAATGGGTCGAAATGATCCGAACCTGCTTTATGTAAGTATAGCAATCAACTTTCAATTTAAATGGGTCAAAATGACACGAACACATACATATGCGTATACATATACATAAAAACACAGATATACATACATATATATAAACCTAACAATTTAAGATACAAATACATATACATACATATAATAATCATAATAATAATTTCCTAACCCGGCAATAGCAATGCCTAAACAAACCATGCAATGAAACATGAAAACAAGATTTCCAAAACCGGTCCTCCTAATCCGGAAACAACAATGCCTAAACAAAGCATGCACAACATGAAAACAATGGTTTTCAAAACCGGTCCTCCTAACCCGACAACATCAATGCCTAGATAGTATAACAAAAAAATTTGAAGTTTCATGCCTAAACAACAACAATAATAATAATGATACCTCTTGTGACTGTCGGGCATCACTGTATGATCTAGACCCGCAAGCTGTGGATGACGGTGTCCCAGTCACCACGAAATTAGGATCAGAAGATCCTATCCCGAACATCTGGTAGCCATTACTATTAGGATGCACACTTTTCCACACAACAAGATCATCGCGATCCTCCGGATTATGGCTGCGGTCCTTCCCGTACAACCTCTCAAGTTCCCCCGTGAACGATGTCTACATTTTATCAAAACAAAGCAAGTCATACTATACTTAATGTTGTTATAATAATTATATATAAACGATAAAGTTAACTTACAAATGATTCTTTTGATCGTTCAGTAACAAACTCTAACTGATCCACGTCATTAACATCGATTTCCCCATCCCGTAATCTCTTTTTGCACTCCTTGGTGGCGTGGGTATCAATGAAGACTAACTCAAAGCTAACTGGTCCACCCTTTTGTTTTTCCTACACAAAAAATAGTAATGTAGTTGATAAGTGTTAAATATACAAAGAGTTGCTAAAGTTTATAAACATGATTAGCTTACCAAGTTGATACGATGTTCATCGAAACCCATAGACCCGCCTGTATGACGGGATAGTGCATTATAGCGATTCTTTCTCCCGGCTGCAGACCTTTTTAACCATTCCACGGTGTTCCAAGTCTGTAAATAGTAAAAATATATGTATAATATATAAAGAGAGAAAAATTAAGAAAAAAAGGAATATTGTATTAACACCCTTACCTTACAGAAACGTTTCCATCTCTCAAGAGGCACCGCTCTAGGAGGATAATTGCAAGTTATCTCGAAATTATGTTCTTCATCTGCAATAACATGCCCCGCCTTCCTTGCTTTATTTTTAGATTCTTCTCTCAAATCACTCATGATATCTCTAAAACGATCCTTGATCACGTTAATGAATCCTTCATAATAGGCTTCGTCGTCTCGTGGATCCCATCTCCACTTGGTCTGTAAATTAAAACATAAAGGTAAAAATGCAAAAATAAAACATATAATCATAACATATAAAATAACTAACTGATATATTACCCGAAACTTATTAAACATTATCCTCCTTTTATTAAGTGGGACTTGTTTAAACGTGGCCCAATCTCCATCAAGATGTTGGTCTAATATTCGTTTGGCACTCCTATGAACACGTTGACATCCAAACCTACAATATTGAAATAACCAAATAGGTATATTTATAACATGAATAAACATCATAAATTAAAATGTTAAAATTAGAAACATACTTTCTTCCGTGAAGTTTAATCCATTTCTTCTGAGATGTGCTACCATCCTCCTCACCATCAACATCACCACCGGCATCCTCACCATCAACATCATCAACGACATTCACACCGTCAACATCATCACCGACATTCACACCATCAACATAATCACCGCCATCCTCACCATCAACATCAACACCGACATCCTCACCACCAACATCACCGACATCCTCACCACCGCCATCCTCACCATCATCATCCTCATCGTAATTGTAATTATCAACATCATCATGGGTGACATCCCTTAACACCGTAGTGTTACGTACTTTCTCGGCCATACCAGCCATGGCATCACCGCTAGCCACACGTCTATGAGTACCAGCATATACCCCCCCCCCCCTTTACCACCACGTGTCATCACGTATCTCCCACAATAAAATTTCTTGCTTTTACCTTTAGAACCGGACACATGGGAATTGCGTCTCCCTAAAGTAGCATCAACACCACTACGAGAAACAGGAGTCTGTCCAGCACCACCATGACATCTCTTTCCGCCACGTGTACCGACACCAACACCACCAAGATTACGTTGATTACCATCCATAATGTATGGAAACTGCATTTAATTGAACAAGAATGGTAAGATATATAATACAAAATTAACAAACCTTATAATTATAAATAATTTAAAGCGTAAATACCATATGATAAATCTCGAATTAATAAAAAGTATACAACAAACAATATATGTTCCTAACAATCTTGTTTGTATTCCTCTAAAGAGCGATCAAAAGAAAACATTTCATCATCATCAACATCATCATTATGAACATCATCAATATCATCGTCGTTATCATCTTCAAGTTCTTCTTCCCCGTCGATCATTTGCTCTGATGTATTGGTATTTGTAACCCGGTCCAAGTGTTCACTCATTGATACTATATCCGGTAACTCAAACCGTTCATCAATCTGAAAGAACATATGTGCTTCTATGTTTCCAACATTCGAGACTTCAGTTTTAGATGCAGTGACTTCATAAATGTGTCGGGCTTTTGTCTTGATAACCGCCCATAAATCTTTTGTATCATTTGTCACGGTAGGGTATGATGTGTAAAACACTTGCTCCGCCTGTGATGCCAAGATAAACGGGTCGTTACTTTGAAGTCGGGACTTGGGTTTAACATCAACCAGCTTATTTTTGAAGAAAGATGGATACTCCAGTAACAAGTATTTGTTCAAAATTTAAAGAAAGTAATGTAAGAACATGTGTAAAAGGAAGAGGAAAAGAAAGGATGAATAGGTAACTTCTACGGCATGCATTAACTCTTTCACATATAGGTTTTGTAAGTATTTGAATATGTGTATACTGATCCGTGTATGCAGTTTTGTTCAGATGAGTAAATTGGATTGATTTCAAATGGGTTATTTCCATTTGTGTATGCTATAACCAATTTTACCATCTGTGTATGCAAATGGTTCAAATAACAACAATTAGTTTGGTTGTATACTGATATGTGTATGCAGTTTGGTTCAAATAGGTCATTTCCATCTGTATATGCAAATGGGTCATTTCCATTTGTGTATACTAACCAATTTTACCATGTGTAATGCATATGGGTCAAACAACATCTTTCATGGGTCAATTGGTTTGCTTGGTCATATGGTCAAATTGGATTAATATGGAACAATCAACCTTTGACAAACAATCAAATTGGATTAATTTCAAACAGAGACATTAATGTCAAACAATCAAAGTGGTGTAAAAAAATGTGATTTTCTTCTAGCATTTGGCAGTGGATAACCATAAATGTGATTATAGAATCTTTATTTCAAAACTAAATACAAGCCACATGAAATAAAACGCCACATCATACAAACTAGCATTCACCGTAAGTAAAGTGGTAATATAATCGACTTAAACACAAGTATCATATTACCTCAGAAAATGCACATGCTCGTACAATATGTTTGTGGTCAAATGAGTGCAATTCATCCCCTGTTAAAGCATCCCATAATTTACTGCAAACATAAAGATGAATTGCAATAGAAACATCACTACCTTTATATAAATACCATTATTACATTTAACAGGACCACATAAAACTTAAATAAAATTAAGTGCAGAGTGCAGACAACCATCTTGAAATAGACAAAATCAAGATAGTGAAATAAAATTAAATGCCACAAACAACCATCTTGAAATAGACAAAATCAGCGAGTGCAGAATGAAAAGTCTTGTAGTAGGAATCTCAATTTGGGATCACATAAACCCCAATAACATTTAGGTAACACAATCTCAACTCAACACTTGAACAGACAAACCCTTAAAATCACATACCTGAATTGATTTTAGTCAAAAGAGTGCAGGTCGTCGACGCAGTCAGTGGTTAGGAGATAACGGAGCGGTGACCAGCGAGGGAAATGAAGGGAGCGACGGCGATGAAGGGAGCGACGGAGGGGACCAGTGGTTAGTCGAAAGAGTGCAGGTCGTCGACGATGAAAGGAGCGACAGTGATGAAAGGGTTCTGCCCTAATTTTTTGTGTTGAAGGGAAACAAATAAGGATTGGGAGGGAAATAAGATCAGAGATATTGGAGGAAATGAGGAATGGATGGAATAATATACATGTAGTATTATTTTTTAATACCATTTACATGTTAATCTTTATATTTAAAAGAATATATATATGTTTATCATAAATTAAATTGTTAATTTTTATAAAATTATTTTTTGATTTTTTAAAAACTATTTTCTGGTTACTTCAAAAGAATATATTTATTTTTCACAAAATTAAATTGTTAAAAGTTCTAATTATATTATAAAGGTACGTTAAACAGTCAAGACTGACCTGAAACACATTGTCAAAAGGGTCCAGTTCAGGCATGGGTAATTAATGATACATGGTGAATCATTTTTTTAATAAGCACCAACCAACATGAGTATGTAACCAAACTTCTAGAGCATGCAAGGTTAGTACCCCTTCCGGCCACGCCAGAATCTAAGTAGGATCAAGGTTAGTACCTTAAACCTGGGATGTCTCATGTATTGAATTTACACAATAGCAAACAGTTTTTAAACTTTAAACATTCAATAACAACGGAAATTGACGTCATTACATCGTCTTAAAACGCAACCAATTAAAACATTCGTACAATACGTTCATCATTCATACCGTTCATTCCATTTCATTTCTCGTCCTTTCATCACCCTTAGGACTTGTAAGTTCCAAAGGTAATTACATCGCTCTTGAGACTCAGTCGTTAAGGTAATACCATCACCCTTAAGACACATAGGTTCATAAAGTCTTACCATTCACCATTCACGGGTGACGTTAACCCCAAGTGACCGTCGCCACTACCTTCGCCAATTGCACAACTGTTATACCCATTTATAGGCCACATAGATGTTACCTCTATTATACTTATAATACTATGGCTTTCCCATAAGTCATCAAATATGCGTATACACATACACTAACACACACGACGCACACAAATACACACTCATACACGTACATACACTAACACATGCATATACACACATACAGTAACACACACTCATACGTGTATATACACTAACACATGCACATACACACGTAAACACTTATGCATATACACATATTGTAACACACATACACTCATACCGTAGACACACATACACAAACTAACACATATGCATATACACATACAATAACACACACATTCATACACTAACATATATACATATACACATACAGTAACACATACATATACATATTATATTAATAATAATAATAATCCTTAACTATTATTTAATTATTAATTTTATATTAAATATTATAAATTTTGTTAATAAATATGTTAAATGAATTAAAAAATAAATATTTACTTTTGTGGGAAACTTGTCGGAAATATTGATATATTCCGACAACTTTCCGACAATTTTGAAAAAAAATCTATTTTTTAAATATTAAATAAATTAATAACCTTATTTACTGAATATATTTAACAAATTTAAAAATGAAAAATTACATTTGTGGGAAACTTGTTGCAAATAGGTACATATTCCGATGATTTTCCGACAATTTTGAAAGAGCATATTTTTAAAATATTAAATAAAGAAGTTTACTTTATTAATAAATATGTTAAACGAATAAAAAAAATTAAAAAAATTACTTTTGTGGGAAACTTGTTGGAAATATTTGTATATTCCGACGATTTTCCGACAATTTTGAAAAAAATCCGATTTTTTAAATATTAAATAAATAAGTTACCTTATTTAAAAATAAAAAGTTACACTTGTGGGAAACTTGTCGGAAATAATTATGTATTCCGACGATTTTCCGACAACACTGAAAAAGCCTATTTTTTAAAAATAAAATAAAAACTACTTTTGTGGGAAATTTGTCGGAAATAATTATATATTCCAACAAATTTCCGACAATTTTGAAATAAAACTTATTTTTAAATATTAAATAAATTAGTTAACTTATTTAAATAAATATATTAAAAGGATTAAAAAATCAGAAATATTTTTGTGGGAAACTTGTCGGTGGATCGTTGGAAGTAGATTATAATTGGCGACGGAATAGCGACAACTTTATTTTTGTCGGAATTTTGTCGGAAAATTGTAGGAAATTTTATGGTCACTTTTTTGTTGTTTGTTTTGTTGGAAAGTTGTCGTTAACTCGTGGGAAATTTCGTTTGTTGGTAATTTGTCGGAAACTTTTGTAGGAAAAACACATGTTTTCTAGTAGTGAATGGACTAAGGAGTATACTCAAACAATTTCATATCCTCCACACTGTGACATCAACGTCACATCATATTTTATAACTTTTCCATTTTTATCTATATTTGAAGAAAATAGTTTCACATTTTCACACTACTACGACATTTATATTTTTTTAATAAATTTAATGATTATTTTATTTACTAATTAATAACTAAAAAAAGTAAATAATAAAAAAAATTATAGAAATAGATTAATAATTAAAGAAAATAATAAAAATACACTAATAATTAAAAATTCAACTAAATAAACTAAACTTGATCGTTGGCAAATTAGTGAATGAAATGAGGCGAGATGTTCCACCAAATCAAGTCGAAAATTGGTGTGTATTTCGTTGTTGCGTATATGCCGGTTATTAACAATTTATTTAGCAACACTAACTTCTTCTAATCCAATTGTCGCTTCAAATTTATCTTCTTTGAACTCGTAAATCTAATAAACTTCATCCTCTAGGATGATGCAAGTGTAAATTACACATTGTATTTTATCGAGCTTCCATGCACGTGTCATGTTTTTCACAACATGAAATCTTTGTTTGAATACATCAAATGCTTGTTCAATACCCTTTTCTAGTAGATTTTTTTTTTTGATTTTTTTCTAATACAATCTTCCGGACACCTAAATAATTTCACAAAAATATACCACTCGGGATAAATACCATCAACGAGGTAATAGCCGTACCTATATCTTGTTCTCTAAGCTCAAAAGATGTGTCAAGTGTGGTTCCGTTTATCATGGTGTTGAATGTTGGAGACCGGTTAAGGACGTTTAGGTCGTTGTTTGAACCGGAAACTGCATGCCAAAATCATAGATCTTGTGATCCCACCACCTCGAGCATAATTGTTGGATCGGGATGGTCACCTCTCATTATTTGTCCGAACAATGCATTTGGGCAATCACTACACCCCCAATGCATGCAATCTAGGCTACCAAGCATATCAGGAAGGTCATGCACTTCCTCATGCAAATTGTAAAGTTGTTGAACGTCGCTTGCGATCGTATCATGTAAATATTTGGCCCGTAGATATTAATGACACTTTTATTAAATCTATACAAAAAAAAAGTCGTGTTGTTTTATGGGAAATCTTTATATAATCATGCAATTCGTCGACGACAGATTCGTATGCCAATTGACGAATAGCGGTAGTACACTTTTGAAGATGATTGAAACCTCTTCTACCTCTAGCATCCCACCCCAATTTGAAAAAATGCATCTCTCGTTCCAAATCATTAACAATCTGTAAAAATAATTGTTTATTCATTTGAAAATGAGTTTGGAATGTGGCATGGTCATAAAGGGTGGATCGGCAAAGTAGTCCCCAGTCAAACGATTGTGGGCGGCTTCACAATCTCTACTCAAAGTGGCTCTCGATATCATCTTTTAGTATTTCAATGATAGCGATACAAACCGTTTCGAAAATAGTTGGGGCTACAACTTTTGATTCCAAACATGTTCAATTTAGTGTGTCCATTTGTATATGGTATGGTTTGAGAATGGGTGAAATGGATGAAAAAATGGGAATGGGTGAAAATGATGAAATGGATTAGGGTTTAGAAAAGTTTTGAAAAAATCTTATTTATTATTGTTTTTTTAAATAATTAGCCGTTACCCCCTCTACAACGGCATTATAACCGCATATCCTCGCATCCATACCCTCGTGAAATTCTCCATGCCAAATGACCATGACCGTGGACCACATGTAGGGGCCACGGTACTCCACGGCCCACGGCCACCACGTCACCTCTAGAAACCCTCTTGACGCTTCCGATAGCCGTGCTTCACATTTGCTGTTTACTAACAGTTTAAGACCTCAACTTTGATCCTTTCAACAATTAAATTCCAACAAGTTACATCGTTACTAAACATGAGACCTTTTTTTCTAAAGCCATATAATCGAAATGGTACAGTGCCCAATTAGCATCCACAACTTGAATACGCTTTAATTCGTATCCGCAAACCACTCTTCTATGAACTGTTGAAAGATAGTTCCCCACCAATATTCCACATCAAAAGTCATTGGATTTTGTCGATTATGAAACCGCATGCTAAACCACTTGATTAAAGCATTAATTAAATATTTAAACCTACTTAACCAAAACAAAAAAACCCGCCTAAAAAAGGCCATGCATGGCCAATTGGCCATAAAGCAAACAAACTCCAACCACTATGTTGCTATGTAGGGTCACTAAATGGTTTAGGGACCAAATACCAATAAATTTCCTCTTATTATCACTGCCAACCTTTTCTTAAGTGTCTCTAACAACCGTATTTTATGTCAAGTGATAGTGATGTAATATGATAAAAGATAATGTTATATAGCTAAGATGTTGATGGGTAGTAATGAATAAAAGCCTAACAAAGTCAAGTATACTTTTTAATAGAAGATAAGAAAGGGAAATATAGTAGGAAGAGTTGGCAGAAAATTTAAAAATAAGAAAACTAGAGGTATCTATGTTTATATTATATCACATTTTGTCCCGTCAAATTTGCTAAGTAAATTACTTTTTTCGAATTTTATGTTTATATAAAATTTCAGGTTTCGTTCTTAAACTAAGATCATTTATCTTTATCATGGCCGGTCCCGATAATCCTCAAAACGTTTTGGGTTCGGGACATGTAAAAAAAACGTGCCCTATAATATAAACTCAATAATCATATATAAAAATGACTTCTTTCCAATAATCCTGAAAATGACTTGTTTTTTCAACAATCACTTTCTTTCTTATATTGCTCGTACAGTACTTTATCAATTGTTTCGTTGCATTCCAACTTTTGACGCATTTCAAACCATTGATTCAGGAAAAATAACTAGAACTTAATTTCAGGAAAAAATTAATTTTTAAAATATAAAATATAAAAAATATCTAGAACTTAATTTCAGAAAAATAACATAAGAAAAAAAAACTAAAATAACCTGTCATTTAGTTTAAAAAAAAATATAAGTTACTTTAAAATAAAAAGAATAAAAATTAAGTACATTCAAATTTCGAAAGTTGAATTTAATTTATGAGATTTTCGGTAAACCTAATTTCATTTTTGAAATTCTCAATAAACGTAATTTAATGTTTGAGATTTTTAATAAATCTCTACCACAAAACCATTCTACTCAAATGCAAATCTTATCATAAACTTCTTTTTAATATTTCACCTACTTCCTTTACTATTTCTTCTACGTTTATTTCTTCTTCTTCATATCCTCCTCTTTTTTAAGTTCCTCAATTACTACAGAACTCCAAATCTATTTCCTTTACAACATAATAATCGTCAGCCGGAGAATAATCGAAGTGAAGTGTTGACTCTCCGAACTTGGAACGATCGCTACAGGGGCGACGATGTCTTCTAATCCAACATAACACCGATTTAGATCTCCAAATCCAATAGAACTCCGATTTACATTGATTGGACATTTGGAATTCCATGTTGTCGTCTAAGCTTCTAGCCTTCTTCGTTCCTGAGTTCTAATCCAACATAACTCCGATTTAGATCTTCAAAAATAGATTGCCACCAAGTGGATGGAAAGTTGACACGTGTTTGCTGACTCTTGCCCGCCAAGACGGTGACCGACCGTCACCACACCGTAACGGTCTGTAATGGAGCCCGCAATCACCTATATTTTAGGGTTAAGGTTAGTTCATTTTCACATACTCTCACAAATCCCACTCCGAATTTCCTCTCAAGAATTACCCACTATACTCATGATTAAGTGTACTTTGCGTAGACACGAAGTGTAGAATCCCCGCTAAAGTAACCAAAGTTAGGAATCAAGCAAAGAGGTGTTGCCTATTGATGTGCTACATTAGTATATATTTTTAGTTAATATTTGTAACACAGTTATCATGTTTTAAATTTATAAAATTGATTAATACTTTTACTATCTACACGCAGTAGGTAAGCGGACCTATCACAACATAGTTTAGCTTGGGTAAGAACCAGGTATCAAACTCAAGGAACAAACTATCTTTTAATACTCAATCGTAATTATTGTTTAGCCTAATAAAAAAATTGGAGTTTTGGTTGAGGCAAGGAATTCGCATGGTGGCAATATATGGTTGAAGCATGGAATTCAATTGACAGAAAATCAGTTCAAATGCATATCACATGGGATTCAGAATTCACTTGGTGGCAATCTATTTTTGTAATCAATTAATGATGTGCTTAATTTATTAGAACAACTCATTGGGCGGGCTTACTGTTCTAACAACCGTTGGAGTGCTAACGGGCTCCCGCAAACGTTAGTTTCCCCCCTCTTCGGGCTAAGATTATCATGTTGACTTAGCTTCCATCACGTTACCAAGTCGTATGACCTTTTGGAAATTGGAATGCACACCCACAACCAAGCCAAGCTTTGAATGGACGAAATCAACTGATTTTGTTCTTAACAAAAGCTGGAAGGGCTACAAACCTCGACCACACAATTTTATAAGGTTACTTTCATTATGGCCTCATAATTCATGAATTAATGTAACCTTAATTTTAAAATACTTTAAATAAATATGCCATCTTCCTCAAGCTTCAACACCATGGCTCCAGATAAGAGTCTAATGCGAGCCAACACAAAAAGAAAGAAAGAAATACCGACGCAAAACGTAAGGTCCAATTAAGACTCGAAGGTGTTGCTGAATACCAAACCCCGAACCGATCCAAATGTTAAATCTATACTAACTGGTTAGTTCACGGGTCACAGGTTAATGGGTTAAGGGATGTTAGGCTAATCGGTTTGTTCACATATGACGGGTTAACGGGTTTGGGTCAATGAAGCTTTGTTTTAGATGGATGGGTCATGGATATGTTGCAGCTTTTGCAAACACGCTCCTGATGCGGAGCACAAGCGTGTATGGCCTAGTTTACCGTATGTTGACTTCCATGAGTTTACTGAATGTTCTGGCTGGATTCCCACATGAGCACGGGCGTGCCTAGGCAGGTACGACCATGCATGTCTTATGGATTCTACAAATAGTTAACTTTTTCCTTGAGTTTTCGTTTCTTTTCGTATGGGAAGCCAAATATTATACAGAAATCAAAAAAGAAGCAATTAAGCATGTATTCTAATATAATGGCTTTTAAATCATCCGAATTTGAGGATAATTATGTGTGTAATATATCACCTATTCAGTGACGAGTCTTAGAAGTTTTAAGTCTTCACAAAACCAATAATTAAGGTGGATACGTTTATGCTCTCAAAATTTACAAATGATTTTACATCTTTGAAAAATGGCATTAGGACGTATTAAGTACTTATAATGCGTAAGTTAATCTATAGTTTAATCAAACGGTACACGTGTTACAGATGAAAGTGTCGTAAAGAGGCTGGTTCGGACTCAGGCTAGGAAGAAGCGTAAAACGGGAATTACCCGTAGTAAACCTACCTAGGCAATGAAACCAGTGTATATCGTGGTTATATACTCAGGTAAAATAGGCCTGCATAATGTGTAGATTACTAATCAAAATTATGGTTAAACGGCTTTAATATCATTAATGCATAAATTATTTTGTGTCTATTAAACGTTATTCACCATCTGTTCGCTGACGTTTTATTTTCAAACGTTTTCAGGTAATCATGAATAAATACTTATTATTTTCACTCCCTAAGCACAATAATAAGTTTGTGACATAAATATTAGCAAGGAGAGGTGATGAATGGATCACGATTCTCTAGGCACAGGAACAACCTTGTGAGGGAATTTTTGTAAACATGTCTTGAGACAGGAGATAATGTAAATATTGTTTTTGTATAAATAATGTTTTGATACAAACAAGGATATTTAAATACTTAATTATGAAAGTTTGTTTTACTCAATTGTTTACTTAAAAGAAAGATAAATGTTTTTCCGCTACGTAAACACTTAACAAACAGATCAAACTAGAAAACAACGGTACCAACCCGATTGGTTGCACGCCCGGGGTGTCCTAAAACTAGGGTGTGACAACCAGAGTTCAAATCATAGCATGATTTTGATTAGGTGTTGATGTAGTTTAGGAGTAGGAGAAGATGTATGTATCTAAAAATAATTGAACACATAAAATAATAGTTTAAATGCTTGATATATTTGTTGAGATGTTGTATAAATATATGACTTTCACCGTCGGCAAAGGTGGCTTCTGTCGGTGAACTTCAATGGAATGGATTACCGATAGAAATTACCGAAATATCACTGAGGGGAATAGTAGTGATGGATTACCGACAGATCATAGTGACTGTTGTTTGTTTAAACCTATTCCAACACTTGCTATCAAGTGTGATTGAATGTCTAAAAAGACGGCGGTGAAGCTAGATATCTCGAAAGGAACAATTTTTTGGCATTATGAATGGAGATGACAATGATGGCTTATGTATGCATTATACCATGTGCATGGAAACATGGAGTTTCGGATGGAACAGTACCGTGAGTCGAACAAATCGATGGTTGATCAACAATGGGAAATCTTGACAGCACATGAGGAATCTTCTGCCAGATTTCCTCCTTGCCTAGGATAAGAACGGAAGGGCCAGTCGGTTGTTCTTGTGGCAGAAAAAATTCCGACTTGTAGTGCAGAAGATGCGGACAGGAGGGATTCTTCAAAGCAGGAGGCTTTGAATACAGTCACGTTTAGCGGGTGAAGAAAAAAAACGGTAGAAACAGCATGCTTTGTTTTTTTTGTTGGTGGTCAATCACAGGTGACTTATGACCCGGGAATGAATCGGAGTCTAAGAGTTCAAACCGTAAATACTTTGGACGTGGCCGAGGTAGAGCTCGGGTCTAGGAAACGTCGAGTTGGTTTCGAGAAGAAGGTGATTCGGTGCTACTATGAGTGAATGGTGTGAACAAACAACAACTAGGGGTGAATGTTGGGCTAATCGGCCTGTTCACGAGTCACGGGTTAACAAGTTTCGGTTTAATGAAGGTTTGTTTTAGATGGATGGGTCATGGATATGGGTTAGTTAGTTTATTCATTTAGTCACATGTTATTAATTAGTTTACTGAGTCAAAGTAGTGGGTTAGTGGTAAGATATTTTCTTTTTCTTTAGATGCAAGGTTGTTTTCACTATATATAACGTAATGTGTGAATTGAATGAAATTAGAGACATTGAAACAGAAATATTACTCTCTTATATTATTTTACTAAATCGAATGGGTTGAACCAACATGTGTGTATTAATATTAATAAATCTATAACTACTATAATATTTATTATAATACCATGCCATCAAAAAGTAACACTCATCACTGATCACGTGGTCACCAAAATAATTAATATTGGCGACACTCGATTGTGGGTGACTTCGCCAACCCCTTCCCTTTCTAGATGGCATAAAAGGGCATAAATCATGTTTGTTTTTTATTTGAAGGTTCTAAACGGTTCGACTTCATTTTGTGATGTTATGCATGATTTGCAGATGTTCGTCAAAGGAGTGGTGGAGACAATGAGTTAAAATCTAAGATTTTACCTGTGAGTGCGCGCTTTATAGAAAAAATGGGTAGAATTAAATTACGCATACTAATTTACATGTTAAACCTAGTAAAAGTACAATGATACATCAAAAGAAGCAAATATATGTATGTTCATCCTTATTGGGTTTGAGTTGATTGTAGTTAAATATTTTTAAATTTACATGTAAAACCTGGTAAAAGTAAAACATAATACAAGCCTATGGGTAGAATTAAATTACCCCAACTCAAAACAAAAGAAAAATATGCAAGATGCATTGATGGTTATAAAGCTTTAAAAGAAACCTAACGTTTCCTAGTAAGGCCATGGACTAAGGAGTATACTCAAACAATTTCATATCCACACTGTGACATCAACGTCACATCATATTTTATAACTTTTCCATTTTTCTCTATATTTGAATAAAATAGTTTCACATTTCCACACTACCACGACATTTTTATTTTTTTATTAAATTTAATGATTATTTCTTTTACTAATTAATAACTAAAAAAAGTAAATAATAAAAAAAAATTATAGAAATGGATTAATAATTAAAGAAAATAATAAAAATACACTAATAATTAAAAATTCAACTAAATAAACTAAACTTGATCGTTGGCAAATTAGTGGATGAAGTGAGGCGAGATGTTCCACCAAATCAAGTCAAAAATTGGTGTGTATTTCGCTGTTGCATATATGCCGGTCATTAACAATTTATTTAGCAACACTAACTTCTTTTAATCCAATTGTCGCTTCAAATTTATCTTCTTTGAATTCGTAAATCTAATAAACCTCATCCTCTAGGATTATGCAAGTGTATATTACACATTGTATTTTATCAAGCTTTCATGCAAGCGTCAGGTTTTTCACTATATAAAATCTTTGTCTGAATACGTCAAATGCTCGTTCAATACCCTTTTCTAGTAATTTTTTTTTTCTAATACAATCTTCCAGACACCTAAATGATTTCATAAAAATATACCACTTGGGATAAATACCATCAACGAGATAATAGTCGTACCTATATCTTGTTCCTCAAAGCTCAAAAGATGTGTCAAGTGTGGTTCCCTTTATCATGGTGTTGAATGTTGGAGACTAGTTAAGGAAGTTTAGGTCGTTGTTTGAACCCGAAACTGCATGCCAAAACCATAGATCTTGTGATCCCACAACCTCGAGCATAATTGTTGGATCAGGATGGTTACCTCTCATTATTTGTCCGCACAATGCATTTGGGCAATCACTACACCCCCAATGCATGCAATCTAGGCTACCAATCATGGAAGGAAGACCATGCACTTCCTCATGCAAATTGTAAAGTTGTTGAGCGTCGCTTGCGATCGTATTATGTAAATATTTGGCCCGTAGATGTTAATGACACCTTTATAAAATCTATACAAAAAAAATCGTGTTGTTTTATGGGAAATCTTTATATAATCATGCAATTCGTCGACGACAGATTCGTATGCCAATTGACGAATATCGTTGGTACACTTTTGAAGATGATTGAAACCTCTTCTACCTCTATCATCCCACACCAATTTGAAAAAATGTATCTCATGTTTCAAATCATTAACAATCTGTAAAAATAATTGTTTATTCATTTGAAAATGAGTTCGGAATGTGGCATGGTCATAAAGGGGGGATCAGCAAAGTAATCCCCAGTCAAACGATTGTGGGCGGCTTCACAGTCTCTATTCAAAGTGGCTTTCGACATCATCTTTTAGTATTTCAATGATAGTGATACAAACCGTTTCGAAAATAATTGGGGCTACAACTTTTGATTCCAAACATGTTCAATTTAGTGTGTCCATTTGTATATAGTATGGTTTGAGAATCGATGAAATGGATGAAAAAATGGGAAAGGTGAAAATGATGAAATGGATTAAGGTTTAGAAAAGTTTTGAAAAAATCTTATTTATTATTTTTTTTTAAATAATTAGCCGTTACCCCCTCTACAACGGCATTATAGCCGCATATCCTCGCATCCATACCCTCGTGAAATTCTCCATGCCAAATGACCATGACCGTGGACCACAAGTAGGGGCGCAGTACTCCACGGCCCACGGCCACCATGTCACCTCTAGAAACCCTCTTGACGCCTCCGATAGCCGTGCTTCACATTTGCTGTTTACTAACCGTTTAAGACCTCAACTTTAATTCTTTCAACAATTACATTCCAACAAGTTACATCGTTACTAAACATGAGACCTTTTTTTCTAAAGCCATATAATCGAAATGGTACAGTGCCCAATTAGCATCCACAACTTGAATACGCTTTAATTCGTATCCGCAAACCACTCTTCTATGAACTGTTGAAAGATAGTTCCCCACCAATATTCCACATCAAAAGTCATTGGATTTTGTCGATTATGAAACCGTGTGCTAAACCACTTGATTAAAGCATTAATGAAATATTTAAACCTACTTAACCAAAACAAAAAACCCGCCTAAAAAAGGCCATGCATGACCAATTGGCCATAAAGCAAACAAACTCCAACCACTATGTTGCTATGTAGGGTCACTAAATGGTTTAGGGACAAAATATCACTAAATTTCCTCTTATTATCATTGCCAACTTTTTCTTAAGTGTCTCTAACAACCGTATTTTATGTCAAGTGATAGTGATGTAATATGATAAAATATAATGTTATATAGCTAAGATGTTGATGGGTAGTAATGAATAAAAGTCTAACAAACACTACAAGGAAATGACCCTGTGCCGACGTCGCCTATACCTACGACACTTGTCGTCGGCATAGGTCACCCTATACCGACGACATGTCGTCGGTAAAGTTGAAAACCAAAATTTTGAAAGAGACACCCTATAGCGACGACATGTCGTCACTATAGGTTAATTTTGATTTTCTTTTTGTTTTTTTATTTAATCAATTTCCGTTAGTCAAATTTTTTTTTTAAATTAAAAAAAATTTTGGAAAACCCTATGGCGACGACATATCGTCGCTATAGGTTAATTTTGATTTTCTTTAAGTTTTTTTATTTAATCAATTTCTGATGGTCAAAAAAAAAATTTATATTAAAAAAAATTCTGGAAAACCCTACATGGCGACGACATGTCGTCGGAATATGTGAAAACCAAAATTTTGAATGGGAGTCGTCGCTATAGGGTTGAGGCAGATTGGAGGGAAAGCTGGCGCCCAATGAATTTTTGGGGAAAACCTATAGCGACGACATGGTTAATTTTGATTTTCTTTTTGTTTTTTTTATTTAAACAATTTCCTTCGGTCAAATATTTTTTTTTTTAAATTAAAAAAAATTCTGGAAATCCCTATGGCGACGAAATGTCGTCGGGATAGGGTTTTTTCCTTTATTGACTGGTCAACATCCTACGAATCATATACCGACGACATATCGTCGGCATAGGCTACCTGTGCCGACGACATGTGGGTCTACGCCGACGACATGTCGTCGCCATAGGGTGCAGCGCTAACAAATAGGTAAAACAGACGGCAGACCTTCATTTCCACCCAGAATCCTCCAAAACTCCCCCAAATTGTTCTCTCCGGCGATTTCACGGTTTTTAGACTTTTTGGGAGCAACTTTCACAAAAACTCTCGGGATTTAAGGTGAGGTAACATCCGGGTTTCATATTTTAGCTTCTTTTTCAAAATTTTGATATTTTGTTTGTTTATTTTGGTTAGGTTTTGGAGGAATTTCATCATTTCTTGGATTTCTAGCTTTGTGAGGTAAATACTCTTTTTGATTACTAATTTATGATGAAATTTGGTTAAGATCTAAGATTTTTATGATTTTGTATGTATGTGTTATATATGTGTATGTATGTATGTTTGTATGTATGAGTATGCATATTTGTATGTATGATGGAATTACTAAATTATTATTAGTTTAGGTCATTTGGTTTAGATGTGTGCTTATTTTATATAATTTAGTTTATGTAAATTAGTGTTTGTATGTATATGTATGTATATGTGTAATTTGTGTTTATAATGATTAGTTTGTATGTCTGTGTATGTATGTGTGCAATTTGTGTTTATGATGATTAGTTTGGATGATTAGTTTGTATGTATGTGTGTAATTTGTGGTTATGATGATTAGTTAATATGAATGTATATATGTGTATGTATGTTTGTATGTATATGTTTGTAATTATGTAATTGGACATTTATTTATGTATGTATGTTTGTATGTATATATGTTTGTAATTATGTAATTAGGCTTTTATTTATGTATGTAATTGTGATGTGTAGGTATATAAGATGGTATTTATTGGGAGCAAATTTCACAAAAACTCTCGGGATTTAAGGTGAGCTAACATCCGGGTTTCATGTTTTAGCTACTTTTTCAAGATTTTGAAGTTTTGTTTGTTTATTTTGGTTAGGTTTTGGAGGAATTTCATCATTTCTTGGATTTCTAGCTTTGTGAAGGTAAATACTCGTTTTAATTACTAATTTGTGATGAAATTTGGTTTAGATCTAATATTTTTATGATTTTGTATGTATGTTTGTATGTATGATTATGTATATTTGTATGTATGATGGAATTATTAAATTATGATCAGTTTAGGTCATTTGGTTTAGATGTGTGCTTATTTTATATAATTTAGTTTATGTAAATTAGTGTTTGTATATATATGTATGTGTGTAATTTGAGTTTATAATGATTAGTTTGTATGTATGTGTATGTATGTTTGTAATTTGTGTTTATGATGATTAGTTTGGATGATTAGTTTGTATGTATGTGTGTAAGTTGTGTTTATGATGATTAGTTAATATGAATGTATATATGTGTATGTATGTTTGTATGTATATGTTTGTAACTATGTAATTGGAGATTTATTTATGTATGTATGTTTGTATGTATATGTTTGTAATTATGTAATTGGGTTTTTATTTATATATGTAATTGTAATGTGTAGGTATATAAAATGGTATTTATTGGGAGCAACTTTCATAAAAACTCTTGGGATTTAAGGTGAGGTAACATCCGGGTTTCATATGTTAGCTACCTTTTCAAGATTTTGAAGTTTTGTTTGTTTATTTTGGTTAGGTTGGTAATTGTCTTGAACAATTTTCATATTTGTGTGTCGAACAAGTTTATGTTTTGAATGTTTGATTTGCGGGACAAGTTTGTGTGTCGAACAATTTGGATGTTTGGTTTATGTTTCGGATATTAATTTTTATCTGATTTGAATGTTTGAATGGTTTATATTTAGTGATTTGCAGGTTTTTGATTTTAGAAATTTAATATTTCTGGATAAAATATTAAAAATTAAAAAATAAAAAAACATAAAAGACCTATACCGACGACATGTCGTCGCTATAGGTCTTTTTCAAAAATTATTAAAAAAAAACCCTATACCGACGACATGCCGTCGCTATAGGCCTTTTTCAAAAATTATTAAAAAAACAAAAAACCTATACCGACAACATGTCGTAGGAATAGGGTCAACCTGTACCGACGACATGTCGTCGGTACAAGGTTGGATTCTATACCGACGACATGTCGTCGGTATATAATTTCTTTTTGAATTTTTTAATTAAACTCTATAACGACGACAAGTCGTCGGTATAGGCTGACCTATCCCGACGACAATCTTGGCTATTGGGACGAGGCAATACCGACGACATCTATACCGACGAAAATCTTGGCTATTGACAAGTCGTCGCTATAGGATAAAAAAAATCGTCAAGATAGAGTGAAACTATTGTATTGAAAGTCAAGTATACTTTTTAATAGAAGATAAGAAAGGGAAATATATTAGGAAGAGTTGGCAGAAAATTTAAAAATAAGAAAACTAGAGGTATCTATGTTTATATTATATCACATTTTGTCCCGTCAAATTTGCTAGAGTAAATTACTTTTTTCGAATTTTATGTTTATATAAAATTTCAGGTTTCGTTCTTAAACTAAGATCCTTTATATGGCCGGTCTCGATAATCCTCAAAACGTTTTGGGCTCGGGACATGTAAAAAAAAACGTGCCCTATAATATAAACTCAATAATCATATATAAAAATGACTTGTTTTCAATAATCCTGAAAATGACTTGTTTTTCCAACAATCTCTTTCTTTCTTATATTGCTCGTACACTACTTTATCAATTGTTTCGTTGCATTCCAACCTTTGACGCATTTCAAACCATTGATTCAGGAAAAAATTAATTTTTAAAATAGAAAATATAAAAATATCTAGAACTTAATTTTAGGAAAAATAAAATAAGAAAAAAAACTAAAATAACCTGTCATTTATTTTAAAAAAAATATAAGTTACTTTAAAATAAAAAGAATATCTAGAACTTAATTTTAGGAAAAATAACATAAGAAAAAAAAACTAAAATAACCTGTCATTTATTTTAAAAAAAAATATAAGTTACTTTAAAATAAAAACTAAGTACATTCAAATTTCGAAAGTTGAATTTAATTTATGAGATTTTCGATAAACCTAATTTCATTTTTGAAATTCTCAATAAACGTAATTTAATGTTTGAGATTTTTAATAAATCTCTACTACAAAACCATTCATCTACTCAAATGAAAATCTTATCTATACACTTTTTTTAATATTTCACCTACTTCCTTTACTATTTCTTCTACGTTTATTTCTTCTTCTTCTTCTTCTTCATATCCTCCTCTTTTTTAAGTTCTTCAATTACTACAGAACTCCAAATCTATTTCCTTTACAACATAATAATCGTCAGCCGGAGAATAATCGAAGTGAAGTGTTGACTCTCCGAACTTGGAACGATCGCTACAGGGGCGACGATGTCTTCTAATCCAACATAACTCCGATTTAGATCTTCAAATCCAATAGAACTCCGATTTACATTGATTGGAAATTTGGAATTCCATGTTGTCGTCTAAGCTTCTAGCCTTCTTCGTTCGTGAGTTTTGACTGCCCTTCCCGCTCCAGCCCCAGCCCACTATATCTTATTTTCTTATTTTTTATTAAGTTTGAAAATCTATTGAACCTTTTTTTAAGTTTTAAGTGGGTTAATGGGATAAATAGACAATACAAGTTGTGTCTTTTATAACTAATGTTAATGAGATTGGGTCTTGTTATAAAAATATATATATATAATATAATAAAAAATTTAAAAACTTCGGGCCCCGGACGGTCGCCCTCCCCGCCCCCCTTTGGGCCGCCCCAGATCTTTATTACTCCACTCACACTTTTCACTACTTACTTTTATTATTGTTTACTAATACTATATAATTATATGCTTTTGTTGTCTAATGTTTAAATCATATGTGAAGAACGCTATGGCTCTGATATATTTTTCATGTCCATATAGAGTTTTTGAGTTGGAGTCTCTCTAGAAGCAGTGTAGGTCCTGAGCAGAACTATAGACACAGATCTGCAGAGAAATTCTTCAAACAGTCCGGATGGAGAGGCGGAATCTCTGGATCCGGTATCACTCTCGAATCAGAAATGGTAGAGACGGGTGCAGGAATCACATACACGAACAGAAACATATGAAAATGAAACGAACAGATAATTGAAAGCATAAAACGTATGATTCTTTGAGTGAAATGAAAATAAACGCTCAATCATACACTAACAATTAGTCTCACCCTAGGGTGAGCTCCCCCTAGGGTGGTGATTCCCTCTACAGACACACACTCACTCCTAGGGCATAATCTGCTATATATAGGAGGCCAAGCACATGCGCCTTGTTTTCCAAGCCACCGCCCAATGGGCCTGAAAAACAAGTATCGAAACTACTAGTATCGGTTGAACATTTGTTCCCGCACCCGAAACTAGGTAGTTTCGATTGGACAAAAGTTCAACCGAAACTAGTAGTTTCGATACTGTAATTTCGATTGACAGCATCAGTCTCAAAATTATACCCAACAATCTCCCCCATGATTGATGCTATCAATTCTTGTCCGACTCTGTCTTTCGTCTTCATAGATTGACTGATGATCCAATGCCTTTCGTTGTGATTCTTCCCCTCAAGTGTAGACCCTCCTATCTTGTAGGCAAATGATAAAAGTTTGAATCCCAAGTATTTAGCAGTAAATAACCTTCTTTCTACAAGGAATCTTGACATTCTCGAACACTTGATCAACTTTTGCCTTCCCCCCCCCCCCTAAAAAAAGGTCAATTTCAAGCAAAGACTCACTTTGTCTTACATCTTCATAACTCTGCTAATAATTTGAAGTCTTTCGTGGTAATTCTCCCCCTGAAGTGTAGACCCTCCTATTTCTAGGCAAAAGATAAGAGATCGAATCACCATGTAATCAACAACTAATGATCTGGTTTGTCACAAGTATGCTTGACTTTGTTAACCGCTGCCCAAACTTGAACTTTGATCAAAGGAATTACGGCTGAATCAGGCAGAACATCGTGTATATTGCCGAAGAAACAAAATTTTCGAAAACTCGAAAAAGGCTGTCTCCAAGTTTTCTTCCAAAACTCCCCTCCTTCTATGCAATATCCTGTTAAAAAATTTATTCAAGAAAATTTCCAAAAAAAAACTCTTTTTTTTTTGGAAAGTACTTGGACAGTTCTGCCTATAGTTTCGATAGGCTCTACTTCAGTCGAAATAAGGCTAGTTTCGATAGAGACAGTATCGAAACAAGAAGTTTCGATAGAGAGATTCTTCAATCGAAACTAGTAGTTTCGATAGGAGATTCTTCAACCGAAACTAGTAGTTTCGATACCCTCTAGTTTCGATAGCCTAGTTTCGACAGCCTAGTTTCGATGTCTTCTACTTCTGATTTTGGGCAACACCAGTAGTTTCGATAAAATGTTCAGCCGCCACATAGTTTCGATTGACCATCTTCAACCTTCAGCTACTTCGATACCCCCAATCCAGGTCTGAAAAATGCTTCAAGAGCCTTACATCTTCATATTTTGACAGTGGAAATGTAGAACAGCAGTCACGAACCTGCTACACATCGATTTCTTCATGTTTAACGTCTCAATGGTGGGTTTTTTCTTGATTTTGAGCAGATTCGAGAGTAATAAGAGCCACCATGGCTCTGATACCACTTGTAGGTCCTGAGCAGAACTGTAGACACAAATCTGCGGAGAAATTATTCAAACAGTCCGGATCGAGAGGCGGAATCTCTGGATCCGGTATCACTTTCGAATCAGAAATGGTAGAGACGGGTGCGGGAATCACATACACGAACAGAAACATATGAAAATGAAAAGAACAGATAATTGAAAGCATAAAACGTATGATTCTTTGATTGAAATGAAAATAAACGCTCGATCATACACTTACAATTAGTCTCACCCCAGGGTGAGCTCCCCCTGCGTGGTGATTCCCTCTATAGATACACACTCACTCCTAGGGCATAATCTGCTATATATAGGAGGCCAAGCACATGCGCCTTGTTTTCCAAGCCACCGCCCAATGGGCCTGAAAAACAGGTATCGAAACTACCTAGTTTCGATTGAACAAATGTTCAACCGAAACTAGTAGTTTCGATTGAACAAAAGTTCAACCGAAACTAGTTGTTTCGATACTGTAATTTCGATTGACAGCATCAGTCTCAAAATTATACCCAACAATCTCCCCCTGGACTGATGCTATCAATTCTTGTCCGACTCTGTCTTTCGTCTTCATAGATTGACTGATGATCCAATGCCTTTCGTTGTGATTCTCCCCCTCAAGTGTAGACCCTCCTATCTTGTAGGCAAATGATAAAGGTTTGAATCCCAAGTATTTAGCAGTAAATAACCATCTTTCTACAAGGAATCTTGACATTCTCGAACACTTGATCAACTTTTGCCTTCTCTCCCCCTAAAAAAGGTCAATTTCAAGCAAAGGCACTTTGTCTTACATCTTCATAACTCTGCTGATAATTTGAAGTCTTTCGTGGTAATTCTCCCCCTGAAGTGTAGACCCTCCTATTTCAAGGAAAAAGATAAGGGATCGAATCACCATGTAATCATCAACTAATGATCCGGTTTGTCACAAGTATGCTTGACTTTGTTACCCGCTGCCCAAACTTGAACTTTGATAAAAGGAATTACGGCTGAATCAGGCAGAACATCGTGTATATTGCCGAAGAAACGAAATTTTTGAAAACCCGAAAAAGGCTGTCTCCAAGTTTTCTTCCAAAACTCCCCTCCTTCTAAGCAATATCCTGTTAAAAAATTTATTCAAGAAAATTTACAAAAAAAAACTCTTTTTTTTTTGTAAAGTACTTGGACAGTTCTGCCTGTAGTTTCGATAGGCTCGACTTCAGTCGAAATAAGGCTAGTTTCGATAGAGACAGTATCGAAACAAGAAGTTTCGATAGAGAGATTCTTCAATCGAAACTAGTAGTTTCGATAGGAGATTCTTCAACCGAAACTAGTAGTTTCGACAGCCTAGTTTCGACAGCCTAGTTTCGATGTCTTCTACTTCTGATTTAGGGCAACACCAGTAATTTCGATAGAAAATGTTCAGCCGCCACATAGTTTCGATTGACCATCTTCAACCTTCAGCTACTTCGATACCCCCAATCCAGTTCTGAAAAATGCTTCAAGAGCCTTACATCTTCATATTTTGACGGTGGAAATGTAGAACAGCAGTCACGAACCTGCTGCACATCGATTTCTTCATGTTTAACGTCTCAATGGTGGGTTTTTCTTGATTTTGAGCAGATTCGAGAGCAATAAGAGCCACCATGGCTCTGATACCACTTGTAGGTCCTGAGCAAAACTGTAGACACAAATCTGCGGAGAAATTCTTCAAACAGTCCGGATCGAGAGGCGGAATCTCTGGATCCGGTATCACTCTCGAATCAGAAATGGTAGAGACGGGTGCGGGAATCACATACACGAACAGAAACATATGTAAATGAAAAGAACAGATAATTGAAAGCATAAAACGTATGATTCTTTGATTGAAATAAAAATAAACGCTCGATCATACATTAACAATTAGTCTTACCCCAGGGTGAGCTCCCCCTAGGGTGGTGATTCCCTCTACAGACACACACTCACTCCTAGGGCATAATCTGCTATATATAGGAGGCCAAGCACATGCGCCTTGTTTTCCAAGCCACCGCCCAATGGGCCTGAAAAACAGGTATCGAAACTACCTAGTTTCGATTGAACAAATGTTCAACCGAAACTAGTAGTTTCAATTGAACAAAAGTTCAACCGAAACTAGTAGTTTCGATACTGTAATTTCGATTGACAGCATCAGTCTCAAAACTATACCCAACAATCTCCCCCTAGACTGATGCTATCAATTCTTGTCCGACTCTGTCTTTCGTCTTCATAGATTGACTGATGATCCAATGCCTTTCGTTGTGATTCTCCCCCTCAAGTGTAGACCCTCCTATCTTGTAGGCAAATGATAAAGGTTTGAATCCCAAGTATTTAGCAGTAAATAACCATCTTTCTTCAAGGAATCTTGACATTCTCGAACACTGGATCAACTTTTGCCTTCTCTCCCCCTAAAAAAAGGTCAATTTCAAGCAAAGGCTCACTTTGTCTTACATCTTCATAACTCTGCTGATAATTTGAAGTCTTTCGTGGTAATTCTCCCCCTGAAGTGTAGACCCTCCTATTTCTAGGAAAAAGATAAGGGATCGAATCACCATGTAATCAAAAACTAATGATCTGGTTTGTCACAAGTCTGCTTGACTTTGTTACCCGCTGCCCAAACTTGAACTTTGATCAAAGGAATTACGGCTGATTCAGGCAGAACATCGTGTATATTGCCGAAGAAACTAAATTTTCGAAAACCCGAAAAAGGTTGTCTCCAAGTTTTCTTCCAAAACTCCCCTCTTTCTATGCAATATCCTGTTAAAAAATTTATCCAAGAAAATTTCCAAAAAAAAACTCTTTTTTTTTTTTGGAGAGTACTTGGACAGTTCTGCCTGTAGTTTCGATAGGCTCTACTTCAGTCGAAACAAGGCTAGTTTTGATAGAGATAGTATCGAAACAAGAAGTTTCGATAGAGAGATTCTTCAATCGAAACTAGTAGTTTCGATAGGAGATTCTTCAACCGAAACTAGTAGTTTCGATACCCTCTAGTTTCGATAGCCTAGTTTCGACAGCCTAGTTTCGATGTCTTCTACTTCTGATTTAGGGCAACACCAGTAGTTTCGATAGAAAATGTTCAGCCGCCACATAGTTTCGATTGACCATCTTCAACCTTCAGCTACTTCGATACCCCCAATCCAGGTCTGAAAAATGCTTCAAGAGCCTTACATCTTTAGATTTTGACAGTGGAAATGTAGAACAGCAGTCACGAACCTGCTACACATCAATTTCTTCATGTTTAACGTCTCAATGGCGGGTTTTTCTTGATTTTGAGCAGATTCGAGAACAATAAGAGCCACCATGTCTCTGATACCACTTGTAGGTCCTGAGCAGAACTGTAGACACAAATCTGCGGAGAAATTCTTCAAACAGTCCGGATCGAGAGGCGGAATCTCTGGATCCGGTATCACTCTCGAATCAGAAATGGTAGAGACGGGTGCGGGAATCACATACACGAACAGAAACATATGAAAATGAAAAGAACAGATAATTGAAAGCATAAAACGTATGATTCTTTGATTGAAATAAAAATAAACGCTCGATCATACATTAACAATTAGTCTTACCCCAGGGTGAGCTCCCCCTAGGGTGGTGATTCCCTCTACAGACACACACTCACTCCTAGGGCATAATCTGCTATATATAGGAGGCCAAGCACATGCGCCTTGTTTTCCAAGCCACCGCCCAATGGGCCTGAAAAACAGGTATCGAAACTACCTAGTTTCGATTGAACAAATGTTCAACCGAAACTAGTAGTTTCAATTGAACAAAAGTTCAACCGAAACTAGTAGTTTCGATACTGTAATTTCGATTGACAGCATCAGTCTCAAAACTATACCCAACAAGCAGTTTCTCATTCATCTATGATATAGTTATGGTTTGCCTACATCGCACCATCCAACAACCCTACCAATAGCTCTGCGATATATTTTCAAGTCCAGATCCTTATATTATATATACTAGAGGGTAACTCGCGCGATGCAAGGGAACACAGACTCTGGTAATTACGTAACATTTAATTTTTTTAATTAAAAAAACTATAGCAATATCATACTCAAATTAAAGAGAATAAAATGCTCATTTTTTGGTATATTTTTTTTAAAATATTAACGTATGAAAAACTTATGGTTGTTTAAAAATCATGAGGGGGAATTTGGTTTAAATGTCAATAATATGTTTTAAAAGATTGTACCATATGTTTTAAAAGTTGTAATTACTTAAAGTCTTAAAATTATGTAACGTTATTACATCAATACAACGTCATGTTATTTTTTGCATTTTTGTAAATCCATCAAAATTTCATACAAATCCATCAAAATTTCATACAAATCCATCAAAATACACTAAAAAATAACATCCACGATATATAAATTTTCTGAATTCAATTAAACTACTAAATAAAAATCTATGCATTACCAAATACCATGCTAAAAAATCTTGGCATGACAAATTCGAGTAACGCGTCGATTTCCTATTAGGTAATATAAGCCTTGTCGTTCCAAGTCTATAAAGAAAATAAATAAAAAAGATGAGATAGTGTAATAGACAAAGTGGTGTCGGATTTTCCGAAAGCGGGTCTAAATAGGTTCCGGTCAAATGTCTTATTTATTAAAAATAATAAAACGTATTCGTATCTTAACAACCCGAATCCGATTAACCCGAACAACTCATATAAGAAGTATATAAATTAGGAGAAAAATACTTACATTATCCGAACAACTCATATAAGACGCATGACAAAGTCGAACATATGTTTTATAACCATATATCCGCATTCCCAATTACCCTTATGTGGGTTATACTACATACAATTAAGAAAATAATAAATTAACATAAAAATCACTTAATTATTTAAAAATACAAGAGAATCAAACAAGAAAAATTTAGAAAACGTACTTTCACCATTTCCCATTCAAATGGACCCTCAAATGAAACTTCAATTGCTCGCGAAAGAGGGTAATTCTTGTATGTCTTCTTTGCCATTATTGAGTCTAAAATGTATCCTTTTCGTTGTGAAGGGGAAACGATAAACAACACCCAATGACTACAAAAAATAAGTATACAAAATACTTAAGTTAAATATAGTAATAAATTAAAGGAAAATAATTGAAATAAACTAAAAAGCAATAATTTATATTACCTGTTAAAAAATGGTGCTAGAAAATATTGTTTGTCATTGTGGAGTTGGTAAACGAAGAGTAATTGATCTTTAACATTATTAAAATTTTTCGAGCACTCAGAACTAGTGATAGCGCGTGTACTATAGAAGGCGCATTAAGATGCAACACTACTATTGGATGACTCGTATAAATACCTTACATCAAGAAAAATAAATATGATAAATTAGTTAAAATCAATTATATATAATAAATAATATTGTACCATATAAATTAATTACGAAAACTTAAATCTCACACCAATGTATAAAGCAAATATCAAGCTCGCCGTTGCAGAAACAGTTTAAAACGCCCTCATAATCCAGATAGTCAGTTTGGATCAACTTTTGGCTCTCGGGATACATACCGAATGGTGATGAAATCTGGATGCTAATTTCATCACCAAAATAATCTTTTAGTTGTGCAGCCATGTCTTGAATTTTTGGAGGCCGCTCATTCCGGATCTTATCCAAGGCACGAATTAATTCCTCATTAGGTTGTAAATGGGTATCTCCAAACTACTTTAATTAACAAACGGTATTTAAATATAATATATATATATATGTGTGTGTGTGTGTGTGTGTGTGTGTGGGTGTGTGTGTGGACTTCAAGTTTTTGTTTACCAAATTTGGAAAATCCTTTAAAAGGTTTGAATTGATTTGAATATCGCCTTCTTCATCGGAATCGTCCAACTAAAACAGCAAAACAGTTTTTTATATTATAAAAAATTTAATAAATGGATATAAATTAATACATGTGGGCGATATACTGAGTCAGGGGTTGTTGTTTATGACGATGTATGTCTCGGGTTGTTGTGACTCGAGGACTGGTTATGGCAAGATGCCTCTTTGTTCATAAGCTACAATTTAAAAAAAAAATATTAGTGAAAATCTTTTTACAAGAAAAAAAACATATAATAACTATATATATATTTAACAAATATACCTTTATTGCAGATCTTGGCCACTGAATGAACTTACGTAATGTTTGTTTAAGTACAGTCACGTTCTTGTAGCGTGACGATTGAGGGAGAAGCATGCTCGCGTTTTCATCGTCGAAGTGATCTACTTGGACTTTCACATAGCCCTCGTGTTTAAGTAAAGTCACGTTCTTGTAAATGCAAAGAAGAACTGGCCATGTACTATAACGACTACTCATGTTTCCAAAAGGATTGATTCCATCCGAACTAAGTCCAAACCGTATATTTCTAATCTCGTTACCAAATTCTGGTTATCCGCTATCAATATTTCTCTACTGGGGTGAATCCGCCACATGTCTTAATTTTTCATCATTTATGCGTTCATCTGAATGCCAGCGCAGTAATTTTGCTTCTTTCCCGTTTGAAAATAATCATTTCAGTCTCGGTATAATAGGAAAATACCACATTAATTTAGCCGGTGGTCCGTTTTTCGTCACATCATCATCATATTCATTCGTTTCATGTTTCCGCTTGTACCTTGATTCACCACAAGAAACACATTTATGCCTATTTTTGAACTCATTTGTATATAACATACAATCATTCGGACATGCATGTATTCTTTTAACCTTCAATCCCATCGGACACATCAATTTTTTACCTTGGTATATAGAAATTGATAACTCGTTACCTTCCGGAAGCATGTCATGCAAAACAACTAATAGATTTGTAAAACTTTTATCACTTCATCCGTATTTTGCCTTTAAGTTA
Source organism: Smallanthus sonchifolius (assembly GCA_023525975.1). NCBI lineage: Eukaryota > Viridiplantae > Streptophyta > Magnoliopsida > Asterales > Asteraceae > Smallanthus > Smallanthus sonchifolius. The sequence continues at coordinate 17,776,312 of CM042019.1, forward strand.
AATAACTTCAGCATAACACTAAGCTTCAAAATTTTCTTACAACCAGTATGTAATGGTTTTTCTGCATCATCAAATAGATGTTGTAATTTTTTTTTTTATCATTATCACCAATATTATTCTGTAAATCGGTAAACATGTCATTTAAATTGGTGTCATTTAAATCGGCTTCATTTAAATTGTAGTTTTCGCCAGTGTCTACATTCATCGACGACATGCCACGATTAACAAGTGATTCCCCATTACTTGACCAACAAGTGTATCTAGGCATAAAACCATTTTGAAACAAATGAAACTATATTTCTTGAATATTGTCAAATCTTTGGAAATTTTTACAAATTACACAAGGACACCAAATATATTGAGCGCCAACATTCACCCTATTAGATTCTGCAACTTTAAGAAAACTTTGAACGCCCTTCATATATATTACATTAGCACGTCCACTTTTGTACATCCAATATTCTCTATGATTCATCTGAAAATTAAAATACACAAATAGATAATATGAAATGTATGTATATGATTTAAATCAGTGCTCTAAGGTGGTGAATTCTAACCCACTTTTTGAATATTCTATCTCATATATATACATTATAACGGGTTGATATTTAACAAAAAATCGACAGCATTTCCCCTATCTCCCCAAGAATGCGGATAAATCGCAAACTCGAAGGAGTAAGGAAAAAATAGCTACCAACTCTTTATCAAATTCAACTCTTTATAATGTATACACATCCTAAATGAGATACAATATTTAAAAAGCAGTCCCAAAGGGAACAATCCAAAATTTATCTCTATTAGATAAATTTAGGACGGGTATATATTTTAAAAGGTTATGCTAAACGAATATGAACACAAATATATATTATAAATATATTCTAATATATATAAATTATACAATAAGAACTAACAATAAATATCAATTATACACATAAATAGTTAAAGTATTTAATATAAAATAATGTAAAAGTTTGAATTACTAACCTTAAATGAAGCTTTTGTATATGGATGGAGAACAAAGATGGATGTTGAAAACAATTTCTAAAGATCTAAACAAAAAACTAACAATAAATAAAAATTATACACATTAATCAATATATAATAATTAAAATATTGTAAAGATAAAAAAATTTACTCCACATTTGAAATTCTAGAAAGATGGCATTAAAGAGGTTATGATATAAATAATGGGAATAGGATTCGAATCTGAGATCTCTATCACTACACTCCACCTTTGAAATTTATTAGAAACATTATATAACACTTCCAACGTAGCATCCCAAAAATAAAACGACAGTTATAATAACGGGTTAAAATGCGAGAACGAACGGAATAAATGAACGAGGCATGACGGGTCAGGCCGGATGGGCCGGCGAACTTGGGTGGCGAACATAGGGGATCTCTTCCCTATAAATAGCCTAAGTCACCACCCTTTCTCTCATTTGCAAACATCTAGAGAGAGAAACCGTAGAGAGGGAAAGTTGGCGGATCGAGCCGAGATTGAAGAAGTGTGTCACTCCATAGCTCGTGAGCAAAACCTCTGAATCAGAAGCTCGATACAGGTAACGATCTGATCTAGATATGAGTTTCTGTTCGTTTTGGGGTTTTCGGGTTTTGGATAAAAATATGGCATTTTTACGTATGAAACTTGAATATAAACATAGATCTAGCATCTATAATGAAAAACAAACATTTTGAACGAAAAAAGTTCGGATCTTGACGAGGTCGGATCTGTATGCAAAAGTTAGGGTTTTATAGGGAAGAATACTGCCCACACGCATGACCTACGTACTAGTTAAGTACGCAAGAACAAGGCCCTGCGTACTTGTTAAGTACGCAAGAACAAGGCCCTGCGTACTTGTTAAGTACGCAAGAACAAGGCCCTATGTACTTGTTAAGTACGCAAGATCAAGGCCCTAGGATTTCTTCACCCGAAGGACAGTACGGTGTTGATGGGCCTAGTGGTGGTGATCTTTAGGTTATTCCGCCAGTATGCGATGTTTGGAATTGACAGTTACGAGAAGGCGTAGATTCGATATGTTCGTTGACTTATGTTTATGATGTTATGTTATTACATGTTTTCGTACGCTTTTATCAAATGAAGTTAAATGATATGTTTTTGGCAAATATTTGAAGTTAAGGTTTTATGAAAAGCTAGAACTCACCAGCGTAGCTGACTTTTTAGTATGCACATTCAGGTTAAGGCAGGTTATGATGATGGACGGTAATGCTGGGCGGCTTACTGAGTTACCCGGATGATATGAAGATAGACATCCCGTTATGATTAGTTTTAATGAAATTTTCCGCATGTTGAACAATGTTACGCTTATGTATTAGATTATGTTACGCTTCCGCATGTTGAACAATGTTATGATTATGTTTTAATGAAATTTTCCGCTGCGTTATTTTGATATTCAAGTTTAAGAACTGTTTGTGAATGAGTTAATCCAGCAAGTGAGGCCTCCCGAGTTTGGGGCCTTACAAGTTGGTATCCGAGCAATAGTTTGAGAGATTCGGACACCCCCAGTGTCTGAACTTAAACTGTGAATGGGACCGAAAGCGGATGCTAGCATCAGGTATGAAGGTAGTATATATATTTACATATATAGTATTCCTTGGAAGTGTTAAGTTAGGACTTTTGTTCTGATGGAATCACAAAGGTGGTCAAATAGAAATCGAGAGGTAGTGTAATGGTTAATTGCAGATGGCCAGTGTATATTGACATCTTACAATACTTGTTGAATTCTATTTGTTAACTAGCGTGATGACATTGGATTCCTTGTCTTATATAACGAAATGGCAAGGGGAGGAAATTGAAGGCGTGGTGGGGGCCATATCGGTGGTCGTATCGGTGGTCATAACGGTGGGCGCGGCAGGACCCATGCGCGCCAAGAGTACAGTGAAGAAGGGAGTGTTCACACTGAGCCAGAAGTTAGTATGCACGGGACTAAGCCGACTCATGTCAAAGAACAACAATTCACTTTTGAACCGGAAGTGAGAGCGGCTCTGGCACGCGAGTTGACTGAGTTTATGAAGACTTCCTTGCCGGAACTACTGGCGAAAGCATTAAAGAAGGTAACAAGGCAGGCGGGTCTAACACGACAGTTGGTACCCCCGAACACTGAGGCAGTTAACACACCGCTTAACCATGGTTGCGACTATAAGTCCTTTAAGGCATGTGATTCGCCAGTCCTGACTGGGAAGAAAGACGCGATGGCTACGTTTGACTCGGTTATCCGTATGGAAGCCACCATTCGTCTGAGTGAATGTCGACCTAATCAGGTCGCGAAGTTTGCTGCTAACTCCTTGAGGGAGAAAGCATCTCATTGGTGGGAAGGTGTACGTCAAGCCAATGGGGACGAGACTGTTGACGCAATGATGTGGAATGATCTGAAGACTCCGGTGATTAAGAATTTATGTCCAAGGAATGAGATCGAGAAGGTAGAGAGGGAATTTTTGGGGATTAAAGCCGGAAGCATGACTCACAGACAGTATACCACACGATTCAATGAACTGGCACATTTGGTGCCACATCTTGTCATGACTGAGGAAAGAAAGATTGCTTGCTACATTCAAGGGTTGTCGGACCAGTTCCGCACCTATGTTAAGGCCAACGCCCCTACTACTTTTGATTCAGTAGTAGAACTGAGCGGTGTGGTATTTGATGATCTGGCGCTGAATGTCGTTCCCTTTGACGAGCCGAAGAAGAAGTTGAGTTTTCCTTCCAAACGATCGGGAGGGAAGTTGTCTGGGGCTCGAGAAAAATAGGCCAGGATAGGCGATACAACTGTCTGTGGAAAATGTGGAGGAAGGCATACAGGTGAATGCCGAGCGGGATCGAACCTGTGCTTTAAGTGCAGCAAGACCGGACAATACTCCCGTGAATGCCCGCAAGGCTTCAAATTCTACAACTGTGGGGAGGTTGGTCATATGAGCCGGGAATGTAATAAGCCCAGGATGAGTGAAGCCGGGAAAGGGAAAGGCCAGAAGAAGAATGAAAAGAGACCCCGAGTGAAGACTCGAGCATAAGCAGTAACACAAGAACAGGCCAGGGTGGACCCCGATGTGGCGTCAGGTACGTTCATCCTTGACAACATTTTTTATTCTGTGTTATTTGATTCGGGTGCCAGTAAGAGTTTTATAACTGGAACGTTTTTGTAAAATAGTGAAATACACTATTAGTAAGCTAGAAAGGCCTTTAGCGTATAAACTGCTGAGGTAGAACTGCGAGAGTGACTGACGTATTTGATAACTCCACGATAAAGATAGAGGGCCATAGATTCCCCGTCAGGCTGTTCGTTATGGTTCTGGGTAGGTTTGATGTAGTTTTGGGTATGGATTGGCTAACTGCCAATGAAGCGCAGATTATATGCAGATGAAAGATAATCCAACTCAAGGCTCTGAATGGTAGCGAAGTCGAGGTTTTTGGAGATCGTGATGCCTCGATGCCTAATGTCATCTCGATGATTAAGGCAACAGGTTACCTGAGGCACGGATGCGAGGCTTATCTAGTATACGTGATTGACAAGTGTAAGGAAGTAAAGGAACTAGACAATGTACCCGTGGTACGCGAGTACCCGGAGGTGTTTCCAGAGGATTTTCCTGGGATACCACCCGACAGAGAGATTGAGTTCTGAATTGACTTAGTACCAGATGCCCAGCCCATATCGACTAGCACCGGTAGAGATGAAAGAATTAATGACACAACTAGACGAATTGCTTGAGAAAGGATTTATCCAACCAAGCATCTCGCCTTGGGGTGCTCAGGAGTTGTTTGTGAAGAAGAAAGACGGTTCGATGAGGATGTGTATTGATTATCGCGAGTTGAACAAACGTAAGGTGAAGAACAAGTACCCTTTACCAAGGATCGACGACCTGTTCAATCAATTACAAGGCGCAAGTTGGTTCTAGAAAATCAACCTTCGATCCGGGTATCATCAGCTGAAGGTGAGGAAAGAGGACATACCGAAGACCGCGTTTCGCACGCGTTATAGACATTTCGAGTTCCGCGTAATGTCTTTCGGATTGACGAACGCCCCTGCAACGTTCATGGATCTGATGAATAGGGTGTGTCGACCAATGCTGGACCGATCAGTAATATTGTTCATCGATGATATCCTCATCTATTCCAAGAATGAGGGTGATCACGCATGTCACTTGAAGGAGGTACTGGAAGCTTTGAAGAAAGAAAAGTTGTATGCTAAGTTCTCCAAATACGCGTTCTGGCTTAGGGAAGTCCAATTCCTAGGTCACGTCATTAACCCGAATGGATTTATGGTGGACCTAGAAAAGATAATGACGGTGAGAGATTGGGAAATTCCTTGGACTCCAATTGAAATCCGCAGTTTCTTAGGGTTGGCAGGCTACTATCGGAGATTCATTCAGGATTTCTTGAAAATAGCTTAGCCGTTGACAAAGTTGACACGGAAGGAGGTAAAGTACGAATGTGGTTCGACCCAGGAAGAGGCATTTAAGGAACTGAAGGAAAAGCTAACCCAAGCTCCAGTCTTGGCCCTTCGCGAGGGCAGTGAAGACTTAGTGGTATACTCTGACACTTCGGGTCGGGGTTGGGGTGTGTACTGATGCAACGCGGGAGAGTGATCGCGTATGCGTCACGACAACTGAAAGTTCACGAAGTCAACTATCCGAATCATGAATTGGAACGTGCCGCTGTCGTATTTGCATTGAAAATCTGGAGACACTACCTTTACGGGACGAAGTTTACCATTTACTCTGACCACAAAAGTTTGAAGTACTTCTTCGAACAAAAGGAGCTTAATATGAGACAGAGACTATGGTTGGAACTTTTGAAAGACTATGACTGTGAAATCATTTACCAACCTGGAAAGGCAAACGTAGTGGCTGACGCTCTAAGCCGAAAGGATGTGCCTGCTCCTATTAGAGTGAAAGCTTGCCAGTTGGTGGTAACATTAGATGTGATGATGGAAATTGAAAGAGCTCAAGATGAAGCACTTAAGGAAGAAAACATAAAGAAGGAAAGCATGGTTGGCCAACAAGACAAGTTAGAATATAACACCCTTGGTGTTAGGACACATTTTGGATGGGTATGGATATCTATGAGTGGCGAGCTTAGAACCAAAATCTTGGATGAGGCTCATAAGTCTCGGTACTCTATCCATCTCGGCACCAACAAAATGTACCAAGATTTGAGAAGAGAGTATGAGGTGATGAAATACGTAAGCAAGTGCCTGACTTGCTCACAAGTAAAGGCCAAACATTAGAAACCTTATGGAAAGATTCAGCCTCTTGATATACCGGAATGGAAATGGGAACACACTACAATGGACTTCATAACCAAGCTACCTCGCACAGCTAAAGGTCATGACACCATTTGGGTAATTGTGGACCGTCTAACGAAGAGTGCCCATTTCCTACCTATTCGCGAGACGTTCTCGTCGGAAAGGTTAGCAGAGGTATTTATTAACGAAATAGTAGCACGGCATGGGATGCCTTTGACGATCGTATCTGACCAGGACACACGATTCACATCGAGGTTCTGGAAAAGATTTCATGAGGCGATGGGCACGAGACTCAATGTTAGTACGGAATACCAACCACAAACGGATGGTCAGTCCGAAAGGACCATTCAGACATTGGAAGATATGCTTTGTGCTTGTATTATCGATTTTGGAGGCAGTTGGGACAGTCATCTGTCGTTAGCCTAATTCTCCTACAACAGCAGTTATCACACGACGATAGGCATACCGCCTTACGAAATGTTGTATGGGAGAAGATGTAGGACCCCGGTTTGTTGGGGTGAGATTGGACAGAAGGAATTAGGAAGTCTTGAAGTCGTAAGAGAAACATCGTAAAGGTTTGATCAAATCAAAGCACGAATGAAGGCCGCACAAGATTGTTAGAAATCCTATATTGGTAAACGATGAAGGCCTATTGAGTTTGACGTTGGGGACAGAGTAATGTTGAAAGTGTCGCCCTATAAGGGAATCATACGATTCAGAAAGAGAGGAAAGTTAAGTCCGAGGTTTGTCAGACCATTCAGGATAATGGCACGGGTTGGTGAAGTCGCTTATCGATTGGAGTTGGCTGATGAGTTAAGCGGGATTCATCCTACCTTCCATGTATCACACCTGCGAAATTTTTTGGCGGATGAATCGGCTCACATACCACTTACTGACATCGAGGTAGACAACAGCCTTAACTACATCGAAGAACCTGTGGCTATCCTAGACAGGAAGGAGAAACGTTTACGTAACAAAGTTATCTAATTGGTTAATGTCCAATGGAAGCACCGAAAAGGATCGGAGGCTACATGGGAAACGGAGACGGAAATGAGGGAGTCGTACCCTCAACTGTTTGACTTATGATAGGTTTCGGGGACGAAACCTATTGTAAGGGGGTAGACTTGTAACATCCCAAAAATAAAACGACAGTTATAATAACGGGTTAAAATGCGAGAACGAACGGAATAAACGAACGAGGCATGACAGACCGGGCCGGATGGGCCGACGAACTTGGGTGGCGAAAATAGGGGATCTCTTCCCTATAAATAGCCTAAGTCACCACCCTTTCTCTCATTTGAAACATCTAGAGAAAGAAACCGTAAAGAGAGAAAGTTGGAAACCGTAAAGAGAGAAAGTTGGCAGATCGACCCGAGATTGAAGAAGTGTGTTACTCCATAGCTCGTGAGCAAAACCTCTGAATCAGAAGCTTGATACAGGTAACGATCTGATCTAGATCTGAGTTTTCGTTCGTTTTGGGGTTTTCGGGTTTTGGATAAAAAGATTGCCTTTTTACGTATGAAACTTGAATATAAATATAGATCTAGCATCTATAATGAAAAACAAACGTTTTGAATGTAAAAAGGTCGGATCTGCATGCAAAAGTTAGGGTTTTGTGGGGAAGAAGACTGCCCACACGCAGGCCCTGCGTACTTGTTAAGTACGCAAGAACAAGGCCTTGCGTACTTGTTAAGTACGCAAGATCAAGGCCATGCGTACTTGTTAAGTACGCAAGAGGGAGGCCCAGCGCACTTGCTTTGTGCGCAGGCATCAGGTCTATGGATATATATAGCTGGTTAGTGAAGACAGTATGTTCGCCAAATTCAGTATGGTTAACCCGTTAGAGTCGGGATTAGGTCTGATGTGTATTTAACTACTCAATCCAGATCTTATGTGACGTTGTTGGGCCTTCGATTAGGACAACTGAGACTAGCTTATCATGTGAGTTTTAGAAGCCCTTATTTAAATGTTTTAAGTAAATGTTTTTGGGCTGGTGTGCATACGTAACGATGTGATTGTTTTATAAAACAATGTTTTTGAATGATGTACGCGATGTTTTATGAAACGATGTTTATAAACGATGTTTTGGAAGGAAAGGTTATGAAAGAAGTGTTTATGAAATATTTTGCCAAAAGAAGTTTACGAAGTGTTTATGAATAAATGAATGATTTTTAATAAAACGTACGAATGCTTTAACTGAAGTTTTAAAGTGAAATAAGTGAATGTTTACGAAAGTCTCAAACGAACGAATCTGCCATTATTCCTTAGGGAATGAAGGTTATGTGTATAGGAAGTATGTTATGGGCCTTTAACTTTTAGGGGCATTTGTGGCTGGCCAACTGTTGTACAACTAGGGTGATGACGGTCACCAAGGGGATTATCGTGATCCTTGAAGTTGGTACGATTTACCTTACGGGGTAGTCGTGCTTGAAGTTTGGTACTTGTGCCTTACGGGGTGTAGTGTTTGAAGTTTGGTACGTGTCATCCTTATGATGCCGTGCTTGAAGTTTGGTACGTGTCATCCTTGTGATGCCATGCTTGAAGTTTGGTGTTGAATGACCTAAGTATCGGGCCCTAGGATTTCTTCACCCGAAGGACAGTACGGTGTTTATGGGCCTAGTGGTGGTGATCTTTAGGTTATTCCGCCAGTATGCGATGTTTGGAATTGACAGTTACGAGAAGGCGCAGATTCGACATGTTCGTTGACTTATGTTTATGATGTTATGTTATGTTATTGCATGTTTTCGTACGCTTTTATTAATGAAGTTAAATGATATGTTTTTGACAAGTATTTGAAGTTAATGTTTTATGAAAAGTTAGAACTCACCAGCGTAGCTGACTTTTTAGTATGCACATTCATGTTAAGGCAGGTTATGATGATGGACGGTGATGCTGGGCGGCTTGATGAGTTACCCGGATGATATGAATACTGACATCCCGTTATAATTAGTTATGTTATATTTATGTATTAGACTATGTTACGCTTTCGCATGTTGAACAATGTTATGATTATGTTTTAATGAAATTTTCTGCTGCGTTATTTTGATATTGAAGTTTAAGAACTATTTGTAAATGAGTAAATCCAGCAAGTAAGGCCTCACAGATTTGGGACCTTACATCCAACATATTGTGTCATTGTTGAAACCAGATTGTTGTGAATCTAATACACAAATCGGAAATTTTTTATTGTATATGATTTGCCTCTACTATTATTGAAGTTGTGTCGGTTGTGATTCTTTGTAAATAGAAACTTACATTATATACTTGCTGTGGTAAAGGAGACTTGATTTGAAGATGTTTCAATTATTTAAGTTTGTCTACAATAATTCATGAGAATTTCAAAGCATAAAGATAGTCGGTATTATTTTTATACTTAGAGCATGTGATATAACTAAGTGAGTGAGAATTTAGTAAGAGGAAAAGTGGTTGCCACGTGGCGTCACGTCATATTTTTCAACTCTCACACCAATCTCATTTGGTAAGGGAAATAACTAAGTAAGTGAGAGTGGTGTGAACATTAAATGAAAATTTTAATTTAATATTTATTTAACTAATAAATTTATATTAAAAAAAGACATGAATAAAAATTATATTAAAAAAATACATAAATACAAATTATAATAAAAAAAGGACATAAATAAAAATTCAAATAACAAAAATAAAAGTTACATAAAAATTAAAATAATACAAATAAAACTACTCGATTCCATATTTTGCCTTGATCTCATTTTGTTTCCTCTCGAGAAAAGCCTCGTCGGGGGCCAGTGATCTGATCAAGGTTGAGAGCGAGAATTTCCATCTCTTCTGTTTCTCTTTTCCATTTAAATTTCTCTCTTTCTCTCACGTTAAATTATTCTATTTGTTCTACCATTTTTTGGCAGATGTCGACGTGAGTTGGAACCGAGCAAGATCCCGAGCCCGAAGCTCGTGCCTTTGCTTTTTTCTTGCCGATCAGATGTTGTATGTCGTCCTCGTCATCTAATACCTCCCGGTTGAGATCATACATAGATCTTCCGTCGGATGCGGTCGGACTACCATTAATGTCGGCCGAGAATCGTTTATTTGACGATTCATCTCTGCTTGGATTCACGCACAATGTTTGCCATTTCGAAAATTTCCTTAATAGTTCCCCAGTCGCTATTGGAGCTTGAACTCCTCCGTCGTCTTGATACCGGGACGTTGCTTGCATTAAAATGTCGCTATCACTACAACCGTTTTTTCAGCTTCTATCACATTGTTGGTAGATGCTGCGAAACTTTAATACCTTTCGGTTTATATGGGTCCATTTAGAACTCAATTGGTCCATAGTTCAATACTCGGGGGTACGCCCATTAACACTTCAAATTTTGTAGCGATACGTTTCCATAACGTTTTTTTTTGTTTTGAGCGTTACCTAAACAAATCCAGATCTTGTGAGTATCTGCTAGGCATGTTGGGCATAGTAGGCATGTTTGGGACATACCCGGGTGATCCGAACGGGTTTTGTTAAAAGGTTGTGGTTGGGTGAACCGTTTGGGTTGCCGTGACCGTAGGTTGAACAAGTTTTGTTGAGACGCGTAATGAAGCCAAAACATGTTCGGATCGTTAGGATTCATGACTTGGATAATGAGATTTTTTATAGAGAGGTGATGAGATTTTTTATAAAGTGGATAGTGAGATTTTTGGTGTGTTTTATAAAATGGGTAAAATGGTTATTTATAGTGGGTAAAATTAATTTTTTTTATTAAATATTACCGTTCAACGGTAATATGTTTAAAAATTTAGCCGTTGAACGGCTTGATTCCTCCTCCTCATCCCGTGAAGATCCTCACGTAAATCACTCACTCAACCCCTCATGCTATCAAGGGGGTGATGTTGCATCCACCATCATGCCGTGAGGGTGGCTCACGAGAGCTCTCATGGTGGGTATACCACTTGATCTTAATAGTTAAATCTAAATTTTTAATAAATCATGCGTATAGACCATATATTCTTGTAAATTTTTCTATAAAAAAGAAAAAACATCTTTAAAATTGCGGCCAATATTTTTTAACTTTTCATTGAAGATATAATATTCCTTAAGATGTTACAACCTATAGTTAGTATTTCAATAGCTTTATGATCTCATATCATCTAAAACCAGTTATATGTCTTTAATGATACATGAATCTTGTTAGTTAACGATAAAAACAATTAGCAAACGTTGGATTATGAAGACAAAAACATAAATCAAGGACAAGCTAACGCCAAAAAGCCTCAATCACCATGCTTTAAGCCTTTTAGATTCAAAAGTAAAGAAAACATATGTCAATGCAAACGTTCTCAAGACAAACATTATTCAGTAATGACCTTTCAATTCATATATTCACCACAAATTGAAATCCAAACTACTTTATCAACAATAATATGTGGACAGGATACGATAGTATCCAGCACCTGTTATTCTTTAATTATTAAAACTACACAAGCTTCCCAACATACCATCAACTTAGCCTGAAAATATGAAATTCAACTCTTAATTAGAATCATGAAAAGAAATATAGTAGCTAATAACATCAGTACCTGCAGTGGTGGTGGTGGTGGTGGCGGCGGCTGTGGCTGTGGTTGAGGAAGACGGCTTATCAGATGAAGGGATGACAACCCCGGGCCATGCACGACACATACAATGCTTACCCTTCTCTATGCCGGTATAGAGCGGTTTAAGATGCTCCCCACAACCTCCCCAACCAATGTTTCCACATTTCTTGCAATCCACCCTGAAACACATTCTTGCAAGCAGCAAGCCACCAGTAACTAGTGATTTAGGGTCTGAAAAATGATGTTGCTTGTAACCCGCTCTAAACCATTTGGAACTTTAATAGAAGATGAGAGAATACTGATACTTTGGTAGCATCGACCGCGGTAATTAAGGTGCCTAATAGACAATGAAGATAACGATTTTCATTGGGGATGTACATTATTCTAATTAGATGCCTTGGAAACCAATGATTCTACATAAGACCGAACGAACAAGAGAAGGCAACCGTCAGCAAGTGAATATAAAAGGAAGAAAACAAGTACGAACTACTATAACTCTTGAATTGTAATCCACATAAGAAAATAGCGATATTAAAGAAGTTGAGTGTTGGCCTTTTATTGATTGATACACGTTTGGATAAAAGTTAATACGTCAATTATTTATTTATTAATAAGTTGTATTTAGAGTCAAGAATGTAATTATTTTTAATAGAGGGATTAATTGTGTTAATCCTCAAACTTAGAAATTGTATTAGGTCTTGAAGGGATACGACGATTCGCAAATCATCGCATCGGTTCGTCCCTATGGTCTGTATAAGTACCATTGTAATCAAAACAAACAGATGGTGGTTTGTTCAATTCAATTCATCTTAAGGGTTTTCATCCCAATTCTTGTTCTTTGTTAATTTCTTGACTGAATGGATTGATTCAATGGTTTGAGGATTCTACAGCGGTATAGAGCCCAAGGTTCAAATCAAGATCATTGTTTTTCAATTATCATTCAAGAAATCAAGAAACAATTCAATTATATTTGTGCTTCATTCAAAATCGCAATTCTTGTTCTTGAATTTGCATAATCGAAATCATCTGATTGTCCCACAAAATTCGATTTCTGCTATGTTTCAAGGAACCGAAAATGGCAGTCGGGCCTGATTCAAAATTCACGACAGTAAGTTTATAGGTCTGTTAATTGCGACATTAATCACTGATTCTTAAAAGCATCCTCGTAAACATACGAAGAATAGTTCCTGGTGTTAATCGCTAAGTCGTTTCTTTGGGGCAAAAGTAATGGTATTAAAAAAATCGCATGGGTTGCTTGGCATCATATCACTGTGAAGAAGAAAGATGGCGGGTTGGGTTTGTGCCCTCTCAAAGACTCCAATATCTCGCTCTTATCTAGATGGTGGTGGAGGTATAAAAATAAAAAAACCGTCTTTGGAGATGTTTTATCTCAGCTTTACATCTTATCCCTAGGTCTTGGCCGGCTTTTCCATTTAATAAAATGTTAAATGGTACTTGGGGGTCGATTTCCAATATTGATAACATCCTTGCAGCCTCCAATGTCTCTCTTGGGTGTACTATTAAGGGTGAGGTCGGTGATGGGACCCGTACTCGCTTCTGGCTTGATACTTGGCTCCTTGATAAACCCCTTTACCTAGTGTTTCCTAATCTTTTTAAAAAGGAGGCTAAGAAGAATTGTAAAGTGGCTGACCGATGCAATCAGATGGATGGGGCGTTGTCTTTCTTGTGGAACTGGAAAAGCTCTTTGAATAATGGGAGTGAACAGGTTCTTAATCTCACAGACAATCTGCTGAACCACATCTTTAATGTGGGACGGGATAAGTGGGTTTGAACCGGAGATAATTCAGGGGGTTTTTCAGTGGCGTCTGTCAAAAAGCTTGTGTACAAGGTTGTCCCTGTTTCCACCAACAAGAGCTTTGATTGGAATTCCTAGGTTCCGTTGAAGGTTAATACGTTTGGGTGGAGAGCCGTTTTATATCGCCTTCCGTCTATGGATGAATTGAAGAAAAGAAGGATGTTTTTTGGCCCAGATTTGTGCAACCTTTGCTTCTCTTCATGTGAGTCCATTGACCACGTTTTTACCTCTTGTTACGTGGCGACTATGATATAGAAAAATATTAGCTCGTGGTGTAAAATTCCTCCGATTTTCGCCTTCTCATTTCTCGACCTCTTGAACATCCATAAACATGTATCTGGAACGACTTTTAAAAATAAAGTGATTCAATCCATTATCCTTGTGGCTTGTTGGAGCATTTGGAGAGCTCGAAACAACTTTATATTCTCGAATACCCCGGTGAAGATTGAAAGTATATTGGGTGAAATCAAATCTCTTAGCTAACTTTGGATAAGGAATCGTTCGAAAAAGTTGACTTTGAGTTGGACAGAGTGGAGATCTTTCTTGTTGTAAGTTCTTTTGTTTCTGTTTTGTGTAGTGTCGGCTCCATGCTAGTATTGGGGATTTTGGTTGTTTCTACTGAAATTTGTCAATCCAAAAAAAAGTATGATTGGGAGATTGCACATATCGCTATTTCATCAAGATGAGTCAATATTCGACCAGGTGGTGCCAACCCCATCTCAAAGACAGTCCACTCATCAAGTGTGTATAATGATCATTTTTCAATCACAAACAACTAGGTTGTTGTGTTTGCATCATGATCAGAAAAATAAGACGACGGTGAATTGCAAAGGTTGTTCTCGGACCATTGCATGACGATTCCCAATCAAGTTCATGCGGTTTGACAATATTAGCATGGAGTGTGTTGCGAGTGACTAGTCAACCGATCACGCTTGTATTGTCCATAACATGATCACTATGAGACTATCAAGATTGAATTTGAGCAAAAAATCATCAAAAAAGAAAGAAGGAAAACCCGAGAGGAACTATTAACAAGAAATTGAAAATGGCGATTCCGAGTTCAAGAAGAAAGGTTCGTTATTTTCAATCATAATATGAGAAGCATATTCTAGGCAAGTTATTCCTTCAGTCGTTTATTTTGAAAAATCAATTCAAATGAGTTTGTATGTAGAATCACAATCAATTTCGAGTCAAGTGGCAATTGGTGATATGGGTTCATATAGCCCAAAGGGATGACAATGTTTCTTGCCAACTTACATTTGGTTGATGCTTCAAGAAAAGGATTTAAAATTTAATTCTGGTGAGAGTTATTGATGAGATGTCATACTCAAAACCCGAGAATCGTCTTTTGTTCTCATACATTTGAAGTTGATTGATCAAAAATTCAAGAAAAGCATGGAACGAGAGACAGAAGATCAAGAGGATGAACACTCAAACTTGGTAAACAATTAGGCGTGATTGTTGGCCTTAATTATTGATACAAGTTTGGATAAAAGTTAATAGGTCAATTATGTATTTATTAAATAGTTGTATTTAGAGTCAAGAATGTAATTATATTTAGGCGAGGGATTAAATATTTTAATCATTA
This sequence comes from Smallanthus sonchifolius, assembly GCA_023525975.1. Lineage (NCBI taxonomy): Eukaryota > Viridiplantae > Streptophyta > Magnoliopsida > Asterales > Asteraceae > Smallanthus > Smallanthus sonchifolius. Next base: position 17,791,532 of record CM042019.1, read on the forward strand.
AACTTAGAAATTGTATTAGTTTTCTCAACCTATCCTGGTTTTTGGCTCTAGTTTTCGGCTCGTGTTCTAGTTCGAGATTTCACCCTACTCCTGTTCAAGTTTCAGCCCCAGATTCCCGTTTTAGATTCTAAATTTTATTTGTAACAAGTTGGGTATGATTAGCATCTATGTTTCAACTTGAGAAGGGGTGTTAAATATATTACTAGCTTAATACAAGGGTTTAGTTATGTTTAGTCCACGACCCAAGTTAGATTTCTACGGTTTTTAGTTTTCTTGTATATTGAGGGTTTCCTCAATTGTAATATACAACATGCAAATATTAATTTAATTCTAGTTTCTTCTATATAATGCTACGATGCATGCACTTAGGTGTTAATTGCCCCATCTATTGTGACAACCGCGACTTTTACAGTTAACACCTGTGTTCGACGAGTTTGTATAATAATAATAGTATTATTATTATGTTGAAATATACTTTTAAACGAAAAGAACTCGTTGGAGAACGATAAATAATTTCAAGATTTATTTGGGTGTTATTACGTCAAAAATTTGATCAAGTTCGGGTCTATACACGTTAACACCCGAGTCGAACGGTTTCGTAAAATTTTAATTCAAATCCGAAAGGATATATATTTATGAGACTCAAGGATTTGAGGGAAAATAATAAATTATAACGAGTTATTTTTGGAAAAAATAACATCGTTATTTTTGTCGAGTTCGTTTAAGCGAAAAACCGACACGCGATCGGAGACCACGGAGACTATAAATACCCAAACTCCATCCCACTAGCTCATTTGTAAAAATTTTCAGAAAAAGTTAGAGAGAGAGAGTGGAGAGGGCCGGAGAGGATTCCGGGGTAGTAGTGGTGGTCCGGAGGTGGTACGTGGCGGTCAACGGTGGTCCGGCGCGATGGTCGGTGGCGGCCGAAGCCCGTTTTTCACCCGGAACCATTTCTCGAGGCTACGAATGCAATGGTAAGCTCATATTTCACTAAATCAATGCTTAAGTTCGTTAAAAAGTGTTTTTTTATTCTGTCCAGAAAGTTTTATGAATAAGCAGTCTCAAAGATAGGACGATCCCCGGAGATCCGACCGTTAGAAATGCATGAATTTTGGATAGAATGTTGCCAACACATAGACGCAAAACCCTACCAGAGAAATATTTAATCAGAGCTATCTAGGTATGCTTTTTGTACCCTCGAATGCGACTGATCGGATTTTCATATTTGAAAAACTGGGTCTCAAAGAATCTAAAATCCCCGAAGATCCGACCGTTGGATCGTGACCATTTCTGGATAGTAGTTTTTCAACACATATATGAATGTTTTCACCAAAGGAAATTCCGATCCGACGTTGGGAAGTATATATTTTAGTACAAACAGATTGTAACAGTTTCTAGGATCGAAACACAGGAAATTGATCGGGTTGCATGGCTATCCAAACGGCATTGCATGTCAATTTTGAGCATGTGGAAATGATCGGGAGTTAAAAACGATCCTAATGGTGTTTTTGGTTCATATTGCATGTGAAATACGAGAGGTTACGCGTACGCGAACCATTTATACGGAAGGTATAAACTTTACCCGTTAAGCTTTAATTTTATGTTAGAATAGTTTTATGAGTCATTGGTTGGGAATTGAACCTGAAAATATTTAGTATTGAGATATTTGTTATTTTGAGTGGTCATTAGGTTATAAACCCAACCACGGTTTACGAGAGACAAATAATGAAACTAATATATTTATTTTTTTATATACGACAATTGTTTTTGATGGATTTTTAAAAATGGTTGATTTGGTACCAAAATTTATTTTTAAACAGTAGGATACGTTTTAAAAGGAAGATCTGAAATTTTTGGTGATCAAACTCTTTATGGATTATTTATTAAAATTCCTACAAGTTTAATACATGAAAATTGGAAAAAATACCTATGAGTATTGGAAACATCTAGAATTTGGACAGTGATTAGAATTTGATGAATGAAGACTCATGTCCAAATTTCATGACAATTGGAGTTGTTTAAGTATGTGTTTAGTATATATGAAGTTTAAACAAGTGATTTGGGGATTTATACTTCTAGATAAATTCTGGACTTGATACTTGGTATGGAATCTCATATGTTCTTAAAACTAATCTTTTAAAAATTTGGTGAACTTTTGATAAGTTTAACTATTTTTACCGAATTTCTTAATTCTTAACAATATTATATTCATAATAAATAATCTGGATATTGAAAAAATATGAAAAGTGGTCAGAAATTTTTATTTATGTATATGATCAATTGCTAAAAGTTTCAAGCTTTAATTTTATGTCTAAGTATGGTTTTAGAATTTTGGTCCAACAAACTTTTATATAAAGTTACCATTTTTGGAAATTTTTGTATAAAATTGTTTTTATAAACGTTTTGGGGGATTTTGGACAGAAGTATGATCACATTAAAAACATAAATTGGGTGCTAAAATCACACTAAAACCCTAATTTCGGACGAATTGGATTTTTAAATCGTAAACCGGACTTTACGCGCGTAACCGCGGTTTTGGTCAAACGAAACCGTGACTTTAGATTTTATCATATATGACATTATAACTACCGACATTCATTGATAAAATCTAAAACTTAAGGTTTTAAAGTCACGAATTTATATAAAAGCCGGTTTTACAACTTTTTGAGCGGCTCATACGCGTCTCACCGGTTTTGGGTATGCAACCGACTGCATAGCCACTTTTGAGTAGTAGACTCAGTTCTATACTTTAGTAGTCCTAAATACTATTTTTTCGTGTCTACTTGGTTAGTAGGACTCGGTTAGCACACCTGTTTTTGCGGCTCTTGTGGAGTTAGCCGTACCTTGGTGGCATTGAGTTGCTAGCCACACTTTGCGTGCATTTGGCTACTGGCCTTTGATAGAATTTGGATGTTAACCATACTTTGCGCTTTTTGTTGACTATGTCACACTTATCTCCGATGTTGTTCAGGTGAGTTTCGCGGCCCCACTTTTCATTTTTACTGTTTTATGGGGAAAAAGTTGTTTCACACACTACACGTTGTTACATGGGTTTACTTATGAATATATTAAGTCTCCACTTTAACGCAATCAATTAGCTTGGATAGCCGATGATAATTATGAATAGTACTATTTGGGTTGACATCCCCACCCAGGGTTGGTCGCGCCAACCACATTTGTAGTTTCATTTGGGCGCATAATTAGCCATAGTAGGTGTTCACATTCGACACCTGGATACAGGGGCAACAACTAGTCTGACGGTTTTGATTGTGGCTCAGGGCAATAAATTCTTAACACGTGTACTTGATCATCTGCGGATGGTTACTATTACATTTTGAAATTTATTTACTTATTTTTTTTATCGAGTCGCAAAACCTGCGTACTCACCAACTATTTTTATAGTTGACCCGTTTTTAAAACATGCTTTTCAGGTAAACAGTTATGGGGATAACGAGCTCTAAAGGGCTTGCTTTTATGAAGAATTATTATTGGGTACCTTGGGTTGTAGTCGGGAATTTTAGACACTTTGTATTGATTCGGGATTTTTCATGTATTTGTACTTTTGATAGAGTCTTGTAGTATGGTTCAATGTAATGCACAATTTCCTTTTAAGTTTTCTCCTGTACTTGTGTTCAATGCGATATACCGGTCCCACTCCGTGTTTCCGCCTTCGACGGGGTGTGATATCTATTTCCTTTGTACTAGGGAGGAGTAGAAGAATAACCGAACTATAACCGACGAAAATGAACTAAATAACCAAACCAGAAAAAATAATGGTACGGTTAAGACGTTTCTAAAATTTGGTTTTATGGTTCTGTTACGGTTGTCGCTCATAAGCTAATAACCAAATTGGACCAATTTATTAATGGTAAACAAGTACACCTTAACCGAACCAAACCTGTCAAAACAAAACATACCCAACCCGACGGAATTCCATGACACTCTTAGGGAGTTGGTGGCGTAGCTCGGGTATATCGGGTACACCGCCACATGGGTCTCCGGTACCCCTTGCGGGTATGTTGATCGGCTAGTTGTACCCGTTTGTTCTTTGTGTGATGTATCCGTTGGAGAACGACTATATAGCTAATTTAAATAACCAATACCACCTTACATAAATCCATCTCCATTCATATTTTTTTACACACAAAATACCAATTACATACTCTCAAAATTTCTATCTACAATGGATCGTAAATTATTTTTTCCACCCGAGTCATCGGATGAGTTCGGCTTGAACGAGTGCGTCTCTAGTAGTTTCCAATTTCTCACGGATATTGTCGCCCAAGCCGAAGAAGAAGAAGACACGACAACATAAAAAAAAGATACGTGCCACATGATCGTTAACAAGCTTTAGAGACTCTAATAAAAGATTACTTCGTCGAGGAAAATCCAAAATATGACGCAGTTACGTTTCGAGATAGGTTTCAGATGTTAAAAAGATTATTTTCAAAAATTGTTGGAGATATAGAAGCCAAATTTGAATGGTTCCAAGAGGGCATAGACGGGGGATGAAAAAGAGTTTCACGGCGTTAGAAAAATGTACATCAGCGGTTAAACAACTCGAAACCGGTAATCATCCTGACGAATACGATGAGTATTTAAGTATGGCCAATAGGATTTCACATGAATGCTTAGAGTTTTTTTGTAATGCCATAATTCAGATATACGACAAGGAGTTCTTACGTAGACTGCCAAGCCACGACGTTGCACTTTTATACAACGCACATGAAGAAAAGCATAGCCTTCCTGGTATGCTCAGTAGCATTGATTGTACACATTCCGTTTGGAGAATGTGTCCGACCAGACTGTGTGGCCAATATATGAGAGGTGATCACCAATACCCGACGATCATGCTCGAAGCGGTGGCTTCAAATGATTTGTGGTTTGGCATGCGTTCTGTGGCCTGGACGACTCAAACAACGACATCAATATTCTCCAACAATCTCCAATATTTACCAACGAGAAGCTTGGAACCCCGCCTAAGTGTCCATTTCATGTTAACGGGAGACAATACAAACGAGGATACTATCTTCCCAACGAGATCTACCCTACTTGGTCTACATTTGTGAAATCGTTCGCATATCCAACCGATCTAAAGGAAAAGAAGTTTAAGAAGGTGCAAGAGTCGGCATGAAAAGACGTCAAGCGAGCTTATGTTGTTTTAAAAGGTACATGGGATATACTTAGGCGACTGGCCCCGGCTTATAAGCCGAAAAAGATTAGGAACGTAGTGTATGCATGCATGTTACTGCACAATATGATCATAAAAGATGATGGAAATACAATATCACCGGTCTATATAGAGGATCCTCCAACCGATCCAGTTATTGACGATAATGTCCTTTCGGGGTTGCATGATGAAAGTTCACATTTCAGACTTCGATATGATCTTGTAGAACATATTGCAATAACGATTCAGTTAAACGAATAGTAGTTTGATTAAATATTTATGTATTTTTTTATGAAAATTATTGTTTTTATTTTTATTTATTGTTATATAATTTTTTTTATTTTTTTGAATTAATGAAGTTAGTTTTAAATATAAAATTTAGTTTTAATTTAAAAATTGATAAAAAAACACTTAGGGTACTTAGGGTTGTGTCTCCATCACTTATGATACTTTGGGCCCTCATTGGTTAGAGACATTAGCGTACTTAGGGTATTTAGGGTTGTGGCTCCGTACCCTTACTTATATACAACCCATCAGTTCCAATTATTATTTTTAAAAACCATTATTCCTCTAGAATCCATCCACTTCTGCAAATACAAAATGATCATATGTCAGCTTCGTAGCTATATATCCATTATATATTTTTTTAAAGGAGCTATATCCATTATATGAATGTACAACTTCAGCCTTCAGGTGCCATCTAGTAAGGCGTTCCGGTGATTTCATTGAGATTCAGACCAAGAACTTGATTCATAAAGAGAAGCTCAAACACCGATTCTGCTAACTTGATTAAACCATTTGAATCGGTTAAAACATTACCAGCCTTGACATATCTAGGAAGATGGCTTTGTTCATGAAGATAACATAAACCTATGTTATACCCTTTGATCCACTTTCACCTAACAACATTGCCTAACAAACTATTGGTTGAGGGTGAACTCTGCTCACTTAACGCTATATTCTGCACAAAAACAGGTGAACCATCTTTCTTCTCTTCTGATTTCTTTAAACAATCAGGCACCACATGTGGAACACCCAAGCTCCAGCTTCGAATCGCAACCACATTCTTTAATATGGTCTCACCTATTGATTTGTCACTACCATTATACGGCGACGAAGAAACTGATGCAACTGATGATGAAGCCACGGTTGCATTATCATCATTCGTGTTCAACCCGCTGAGTCGAATCTGTTCCACTTCATCAGCAACTTCTGTCATCGACGGTCTCATGTCTCTATGATAAGCTAAACATCGAAATGCCAGCTCAGCGAGCTTGTGAATCGATGAAAGCGTCCACGCATCTCTATTTGGCTCCAAAAACGGATCGATTAGATCATCCACACGCCCTTTCCCGATCTTGTCAATAGCAAGAGCAGCCAAGGTTATTTCACTATGATGACGCGAAAAATCAACCACCTTTAAAGCGGTTATTATCTCTACAAGAACGACCCCAAAGCTATATACATCACTTTTATCAGATAGATGGAAGTCTTGATGGTATTGTGGGTCCAAATAGCCCGGTGTCCCTTGCGGGGCGGTTGATATGTGTGAGTCGTCTAACATCCCGAGTCTTGAAAGACCAAAATCCGCAACCTTTGAGTTATAGTTATGATCTAGAAGTATGTTACTAGACTTAACATCTCTGTGATATATGGGAGGGTTCATGGAGTGAAGATGAGCAATAGCTCGCGCGGTTTCGGCTGCAACCGCGAGTCTTACGGTCCATGGGAGACCATTCCCTCTTTCTCTTTGTAGATGTTGTGAGAGCGTCCCGTTTGGCATGAACTCATAAACGAGAATCTGTTCGCCGTGTTCAATGCAACAGCCCAAAAGGCGAACTAGATTCGGGTGGTTGACTGTGGAGATGAGTTTGATCTCGTTCATTACCTGATTATTGGCATTTCCGTCTGTGTCTCTGTGTCGTATTTTCTTAACCGCCACCCACTCGTTGCTGCTTAGCTTTCCAGCATAAACCGTGCCATAAGCACCTACACCTAATCTTTGTTTCTCAGAGAACGAGTTGGTCGCCCTCTCGATTTCTTTGTAGTGGTAAAACTGGACATTGAAGCTACTCGTGGCTTCTGAAAGCTGGCATTTTGCGAGTTGTTGGTTTCTCGAAGCAGCTCGTTTTCTAAGGCAGTAGCAAATGAGTGCCACGGTTAAGATCAAAGAGGCTCCCGCAACGATTCCTGAGAATTATATGTTGCAGTTTGCCTCAGTTACAACTTAACGATATGGAGATAAGATGCAGTGTAAGCATAGTTGCAAATTTTACCTCCAATGAGGACCCCTACTCTTGTTGTTCCACCACATTCGCCAGACATGTACCTTGAAGCTCCACAATTATTCACTGTTGCAAGTTAGTTAGCTCAGCACAAAGGACAATTTTATACAAACACAAAATCTTTAAGGTCATGTGTTTAGCATTGCTTCCTTATTAATGTTGTAAATTTGAAATAAGCAGCTTCAATCTACTTATTTTACTCACAAATAAACAGTTATTGAAGTTAAACTAAATATTAAGTATATTGGTATTAGATTTAAAATTAGAAAGTTATAGTTTAGGGGCTAGAATGTCTTTGTAGATAGTTTAAAGGTCAAGTATTTACAGTTGAAAGTTAGAAACTGATTTTTAGGGTTGTGTCGTTTCAATAAACGACGCGTCGGTCGATTCTAGGGTTATAAGAACCCATCGACATTCTGTAAACAAGAGTTGAACGATTATAATCAAATAGCAAGTTTATTGTATCAATCTTTTGATTTTGTTCTTCAATTTTGCATCCCTAATTTCCAACAATTGGTATCAGTACATCAGTGTTTATAATCGATGAGAGGGAAAGAAAGAAGGAAAAGAGACTATCGGTTCTTAAAAAATATAAGCATCAGTGTTCATCAATAATCAATTCAAAGCATCGATTGGCAGAAAGATTGATTTTTTTTTTTTTTGAAGATTTAAAATTGAATCAAGATCATTCAAGATTATTCTATCTTCTTTAGATTCGGTTAGAAAGCATCAAATCGAAATTCAATAGTTTTATGAACATTTGGTTCGTTCATTGATTCCTGTTAATCAATTTTGAATATCTGATTTGAATCGATCTTTGAAAAACCGATTTGAATTGAAATATGATTTTTCAAAAAAGAAAAAAAACAAGGAATCAATCGATAGAGTAGATTAGAAAGTAGCAAGATAGAATCGTTGGTTCATTTAGCAAGCAAGAAATCGAACCCGTGCGGTTCGTTTAGCAAGTAAGAAATCGAACCCGTGTGGTTCATTTAACAAGCAAGAAACCGAACTCGTGCGGTTCATTTAGCAAGCAAGAAACCGAACCGCGTGGTTCATTTAGAAAGCAAGAAACCGAGCCCGTGTGGTTCATATAACAAGCAAGAAATTGAACCAATCTTGGTTCAAATAATAAGAAAGCAAGCAAGTAAGAGAAACTATAGTGTTTGAAATAGCAAGAAAGACCAATTACGGCCAAAGCAAGAAAGAAACCAAGAAAATGTATCTGATATTTAAATGAAGCAAGAGCAAGAAACTGATCATCCGGTCATAAGCAAAATCAAGAAATCAGAAAGCATTTTGCTTCCAATTAGCAAGAACATCAAGAATGCAACAGCGAGATAAGCAAGAAAGTCATAGCAAGAAGATTAAAGCAAGTTTTTGGCAAGAACTAAAATAAAGAAAGCAAGAATGTATGTCAGACAAAGAAGACAAGAAAATAGAAAGCGCAACAGCACCAACTTGGGAGCAAGGGAACATATCACTTCAATGCCTGAAATTGACTGAGTCAAACTAGACTACATGGGCATTGTTAATGGAAACAATCTTGAAGGCTTATGGTCTTTGAGAAACATTTGATGCAAAGGAAGCAGTAGATGAGAAAAAGATAAATATAACAAAAGCAATGATATTACAAACATTACCAAAAGATGTTTTAATGCAAGTTTCACAATACCCAACCGCAAAGGAAATATGAGAATCAATTAAAGTTCGGTATTTAGGGGCAGATCTGGTTCAAAAAACACATCTACAAACCTTAAGAAACGAGTTAGAGACTTTGATAATGAAACCAAACGAAACAGTAAGTGACTTTGCACAAAATTTGGGCAGTATAAAAGCCAAGTTTAAAAGTCTTGGTACTGCCCTCAAAGATAAAACAAGTGTGAGAAAGTTTCTTAACTCAGTTCCATAGAAGTTTCTACTGATCATGACATATATCGAGCAATATTCAGAGGTTGACAACATGCCTTTTGAGGAAGCAGTAAAAAGAATAATAGTATTTGAAGAACGCCTCTAAAGTAAAGATGAACCGGAGGAAAACTATCAAAATAAAATTCTAATGGCAAGTTCAAGCAATCACGGTCGTGGTAGAGGATGTGGAATAAACTTTAGCAGAGTAGAAAGAGGACGTGGAAGAGGTATCGGTCGAGGAAACAAAGGTAAAGAGGAACTCATGTGTTATGAATGTGTTGGATTCAGTCACTATGTATATGAATGCACCAAATGGAAGGATAAATGGAAAGAGAAGGAAAAAAGAAAAAAGAGCAAGAATCTCATCTCGTCTATGATGAAAAACCAACATTGTTATAAAAGCAAGTCAAGAAAGTTAAAGACCTTCCTTAGACTATATTTAGTTTAAGGGGGAATAATGTAGTTACATTAAATATTAAGTACATTGGTCTTAGTGTTAATATTAGAAAGTTATAGTTTATAGTCTAGAATCTCTTTATAAATAGTTGAAGGGTCAAGTATGTACATTTGAAAGTTGGAAACTGATTTTTAGGGTTGTGTCGTTTCAATAAACGACGCAACGGTTGATTCTAGTGTTATAAGAACTCATCGACATTCTGTACACAAGAGTTGAACGATTATAATCAAATAGCAAGTTTATTGTATTAATCTTTTGATTTTGTTCTTCGACTTTGCATCCTTGATTACCAACGACGGCTTATTATGTGACACCTTTTATAAATCCTATGTTGCTTGTTTACAGAAGATATGTTGGGTCATAATAAATGCTCGAATTCAAATATTAGCAACACGTTTTGGACGCTCTCACTAAGGATGAGAGGAAATTGTACACTGAAAGAAATATTAGAAATAGGTGACTTCCGTCCGTTGTCTTCAATCTACGAACCAAAAGACAAAGTTTTAGCTCCTGATGAGTAATGCAGATAATATTGGTTACTAGAAAAGTCATATGTTGCACTTTGTATCAAAATCACTAATGTTCCATTTAAGATGGTAGGACAAATCTAATCGAGGATTATAAGTTATTAAGAGGGTGGTTGTGACACCATAATTACATTGCTTATCTACGAGAGAGATGTTGGAACATAAGGAATGTCTACCCTCATATATGTTAAACACGTGTTAGGTGTTTTGGTTATGAATAGGAGGAAAACTCAACATATGAGTTTACTAAACAAAACGGAAAAAATTAATTGTTTTGAAGTGTGTTTTGAATAGTGTAATTCTTCTTTGAGTTCACATGTGAAGGGGTTGGAGTTTGAGTTGGTCTTGGAAGGCATGGGCCGATTTCTTGGAGTGATGGACAAGGAAAGTGTTGCCGTGAGTTTTGGATAGATTTAGCTTTTGATTGGTTTGCAAGTTTGTTAGTTTTGGTATTAATATAAAACTAGGAAGGTTTATTTTATTAATTGTTTGGTATCTATCTTTAGTAGGTTTGTTTATTGTTTGTTACGTCATTAAGGTATTCTAGTAAGATTAGGATAGGTTTGTTTTTGGTTATATATACGATTGTAATCGCAAGGGTTAATGATTTAAATGCAAGTTTACGAATTGCCTTTCTTTGTTCCATCTAGTTCGTAATCTTCCACTTTGAAGCCGTAACCTACTTCATCTTGTTCTTGGATTAAGGGTTTGGGTTCTTGATCTTTGGGTTAATCTTGATAATGACGAGATCAGGTTAAACAAGGTGGCTTTGGTGAAGATAAATAGCCCGTACAAAACCAGCATTCGTACATAGTAGGAATCTAGATCGGACTAAATCCGGTTCGGATACAGCGAGCTCATCGTCATGAAATTATATTGTACTAGTTTCTCCCGTGCCATGCAGTGGGAAACATGTAGGTTACAAAAATAAAACAAGTTTATGTACATCAGTATTAAGTTTAATTACATAAAACGTAGCTCGTGTGATCAAAACTAAATAACAAAAACGTATTTATTGCACAAACTTAAAAGTTGGTGTGCCAAATTTTCAATATATTGTACGGGTTAATCTTGATAATGAAGAGATCAGGTTAAATCAAAAGAAAAGGAGAAAATTTTGAAAAAAGGCCAAGATATACTTTGTAAAAGTCAAAGATTGGGTTTACTGATTTATTTTATTTTGTTTTTCTGTTTGTTAGTTACGAGTCGTTTCTTGATTATGAATCCTAGGGTCAGGATCATGGTTTGGTGTGTGGTTTTTGTTCTTAATAATATTGAAAAGATTCGTGCGATTTTCAACAAATATCGTTGTGTTGGTGGTGTGTGTTATACGACTCTGAGCTAACAATTGGCATCATATCGTGGTTAAGAACTATGGTAGAAGAAGACATGAAGGTACAATCGAGCAAAGGATATCATGAATCGAAGACGAGGAGCAAGGCCATCAAAGAGCTGATCGAATATTGTGAAAGCAAGTCGTGTGAAGCGATCAAGATCAAGTGAGAGACTAATCGTGTGAGACGATTGAAGAAAGCTTGAACAAACCGTGTGATACGGACCTAGGGGAAGACTGATCGAGAGCCTATGAAGGCCGGTTGTGTGAAGCAATCAAGAGGCGATTCAAGGTGGATCCGGGTGTTTGAAAGAGGTGAACAAATCTATGGGATTCAGGTCGAGCAATGAGAAGGGAAATGCTGAATTAGAACATGTGTGATTCAAGGTGGATCTGGGTGTTCAAATGTTCCTTCTTATGAGTATGAGGGTTCGAGTCTCATGGTCTAAAATGATATAAATTTAGGAATAGAATTAAAGAAGTGTCTTTATCATTCTAACAAATTTAAAAAAAAAAAATTGTACACAAGAAAGAGTTCGAGTCTCTTTCAATATTTTTAATTCCTACACATTCCAAGATAAACGAATTATATCCTTTTGACTTATTTCTCCCCTTCTATAAAGTTGACATAAAACAATAATTACACTATTTAATTGAGGAAATAGTTGTTTTCTTTTAATGTTTTGACTTTTTAGAGATTTAGCATATAATTCATAAACTACAACCCACATGCACCGAAAATACAATTTATTACCCTATTAATTTTCAAATCAACCTAGAATTAATAAAAACGATTTTTTTTACCATAATTAACTATATTTGAACTAAAAACTTAAGAAAAGCCAATTTTAAAAAACTAACCTATCCGGCAACCATCTCCGGCAATGAACCCATCTCCGACATATCCTTCATTACAATAACACCGATACCCCAACCTCCTATCCTCAACCGAAACATTCCGGCAAACCGCATTCGGATCGCAACCGCACTCCCCGCGAACCCACCAACCCAACTCCAGTAACTGAAACTCCAACGACACGGGCGTGCTCCGCGAACCGTTCCCATCGAAATCAACCGTGGCCGACGTAAACAAAATCTGACAACCGGCAGCTTCCACTTTTTCCAAATTTATAAACTCTTCTCCAGAATTATCCTCCAAGTAACAATTCATGCTTCTAATTCTCTTAGAATCACACTGTCTTAAGTTGAATTGATCCTCAACTCGACTCGTCGACAACAAACAATCGGTCAACGTCGAGTTGCAGTTTTCCAAAAGCAATCCGTTTCGCGAAGTCAACGCAAAGTTTGTGTTATTGAATAGACGGATTTGATTGAACCGCCGGGTGCAGTTTGCTGGTAGATTAATCAGGATGTGATCCCTTGTTATTTTTAGAACGTTGTATATTCCAATATACATTTGTCCGGCGTCTGTGCAATTCAGCCGAATTGCACAGCCGTCAGAGAATCCAAACGGGTAGGAAACCGCGTTTCTACTGCCGTCGCAAACGCGGTTGCAGTTTGCTTGAGCGGATGTTGATGATGGCGATGTGGTTATTAGAGTAACGGAAATGAAGAGGAGATGGAGGATCATGTTTGAATATTTTGGTGAGATGCAAGATGGATTTAAAGTTGGAAAAGGGAAGCCAGTTAAAGATCTACGGCTGTCATGAGTGGCGGAGGGAGATCTCCGGGGGGATTTCCGGCGATGTTTTTAGTGTTCCGGGATGTGTATTTGGTTGGTGTGGAAAATGGAATGGGAAAGAAACCGAATAAATGACTTGTGATGTTGTGTAGCTTAATTTGATGGTAAATCTTGGTTGGAGTAAATGATAATTAATATGGGCATATTAAATTAAATTATATACAAATTTGGGTTTTTATAACCAAACATATATTGTATAAAAATATGTTATTTCAAAATAAGTTTAGCCTTTCTATTATTATTATTATTATTATTATTATTATTATTATCTTTAAAGTTACTTTTACTTTCACACATTTTTAGTTATTATTATTTGAGTTTTTATTTATTTGAGTGTTTAAATACTTTCACACCTTTTTCTTTAGAGTTAAATACGGTTTTAGTCCCTATGGTTTGAAAAAAATAACTATTTTAATCTAAAAGTTTAGAAACATCGATTTACCTTCAAAAGTTTTATCATTTGTCTCATTTTTATCCAACTCGCTAACCTCCATCCAGTTATTCTGTTAAGTTAAAGTGAAAAGACGAAAATACCCCTGCACAAAAATGTTTACTACAAAACCTTTATTATTATTATTATTATTAAAACCGTAAATACACACACCACACCCCCACCGTCATTACCCCCACCACCACCTGCCAAACCATCGCCGCCAGACGGACCACCACCGTCGAACACCACCTTTGCCGGGCTAGACCACCACTGCCGAACACCACCTCTGCCTCTCTCTACTGCCTTCATCTCTGACTAAATCGATTTGATCAGATTTGGAGTTAATTTGGGAGTGATGGCGACATATATGGAATCGTAGGGTCGGATTTGGCATCGATTCAGACAAAAATGAGTGGGATTTTGGAGCGACGACCGTCACTGCTTGATTTGGGGTCGATTAGGGCGATTTGAAGAAAACTCTTGTATTTCCGGCAAGGTAAGTTTCAGGTCTCTGTTTCACTTTTTTATGACTGCCACTGTTTCGTCTCTTCTATTTTCGGCAAGGTAAGCTTCAGATCTCTTGTATTTCCGGCAAGGTATTTCTGACGACCGCCACCGTTCCAGCAAGGTAACATCATAAATAAAGGTTTTGGTGGGACACTTGTCACTCTTCTATGCATCCTCAACTTTTTTTCCCGCATCTCTCTCCTATTAATTATACAAATTTCTTTAATTGTTTTTATAATTTTTTGTTTCCAACCTCTCTCTCCTGTTAAATAATAATCTATAATTATTTTTATAAAACGTTTTTTTATTTTAAAAAAAAATAGGTTTGTTCATAAAACATTTTTATAAACTGAACATTTATTTCATTGTTTTTATAAAACATTTTAAAAGAAATAACTATATAACGTTTCTATAATTTGTATTAAAAACTATGTAATATGTCATAAATACGTAATATGTAAATATTTATTACTCAGTGTATATAACATTGCATTTATTCAACCCGTGTAATACACGGGGGTTTCTAACCTAGTTCATATTAAATAATTTGGTTAATGATATAATAACTATGAATAATTAAATAATAAGTATCAACCGTTAGATTTATATCAAATATTTAAATAAATATGTATATATATATATTCTTTTAATATCATTATTTAATAGGGGAGAAAGGCGGGAAAAGCATGCTGAAGATGCACCAGAAAGTGACACGTGTCCCCCTAAGATTTTTATGTATTAGTATAAAGATGTGTATGTTACCTCACGTAGGTAACCAAGTTTAAGTATTTAGGATCGTTTATACAGCACGATGGGGACATAGATAGTGACGTAGCCCACCGCTTCTATGAAGACTGGTCTCTTTGGAGAGCAACCACATACATATTGTCAGACAGGAGATTCCGAGCTAAGTGAAAAGGGAAATTTTATAGGTTTGAAGTTAAACCGACTACGTTATACAAAACAAATTGTTGGGCCATCAAAAAGACATGGACGTGTAAGCTGGAGGTACCAAAGATAAAGATGTTGAGGTGGATGTGTGGGCACACAAGGCTAGACCATGTAAGAAATAAGGTTTTTCGAGAACGATTAGGAGTGACCAGTATAGTCGATAAGATAAGTAAGGGTGGATTGAGATGGTTTGGGCATGTGAAAAAGAGACGAATGTTGTTGTCGGTTAGATAAGTGGAAAACATCACTCTAGAGAGGATGAAGGGTAGATATAGACCCAAACAGACTTGGGATGGACGGATTAGGCGGGATTTGATAGACTTAATTACACCTCTCTGAGGACGTGGTTGAGGATAGGATTTCATAGATGCGTAAGATTAAGATTAAGGACTTGTAGGGAATGGTACATGCTGGTCTTATCTTTAGCTTAGATGTTTAGTTCTATCTAGCCTAGTGATGGCCTATGCAGGTGTGAATGGTAATGCGGAACTATCACACCAAGCAATTGAAGAGTAATCAAATTAACAACAATGTCAAACGATTGCTTGATTGATTATGAACTGAAGAAGATTACAAAGAAATCAAATGAAGAAAACAAATAGAAAATAGAATGCGTACTTCTTAATCTGAATTGCCTACTCTTAAACCGAATCACAGTTCATTAACAAAAAATTAACAAACTTAAAAACAAGAATGATATCTTCAGCCCCTCAACTTTTGCCATTAAGCAAACAGCCCCTTGAACTTTGAAAACTTTGACAAACTGTAATTGTTGACTTTATTATTTGACTTTCTTGTTTGACCCACTACACTAACATTCTCCACCTTAGTGCACAAACAAGAACTAATCCAAATCATAACCATGCAGCTTCATCTAATTACCTGCAGATTCTCCAAACAGTAATTAAACTTGGAACTTGGTAATGACTTAGTTAACATATCTGCAAGATTTTCATTTGTGTTAACATATGAAACCTTGACAACCTTGGAGTTAATCACATCTCTCACAAAATGTAGCTTCACATTAATGTGTTTAGATCTTTTATGAAACACTTGATGTTTTGATAACTGAATGGCACCCAAGTTATCACACTTAATGAAGGTTTCACCCACATTAATACCCATCTCAGTTAAGAAACCCCTTAGCCACATAGCCTCCTTAACACCTTCAGTCAATGCTATAAATTCTGCCTCAGTTGTAGATAATGCCACTACATGCTGAAGTAAAGCTTTCCAACTTACTACCCCATTAAAGACTTGAAAAACATACCCATTAATAGACCTCCCCTTATCATAATCTTTTTGCAAAATCAGAGTCAGCATAACCCTGAATCACTAGATCTTGATCACTTATCTTACCAAATACCAGTCCCATGTCTCTAGTACCTCTGAGATATCTTAAGATCCACTTTACACCTTCCCAATGATGTTTGCCAGGTCTGCTTAAATACCTGCTCACAACACTAACTGCAAACCCCAAGTCTGGCCTGGTACAGATCATAAGATACATTAGGCTTCCCACAGCACTTGCATAAGGAACTTTAGACATAACACTCTCTTCCTGCTTATACTTGGGACAATCTTGACTTGACAACTTAAAGTGCATAGCTAGAGGAGTAGCCACAGACTTGCTTTGTTCCATCCAGTAATTAGCAAGAACCTTGTTGATGTATGACCCTTGAGAAAGCTTCAAAGTACCAGCCTTTCTATCTCTAGTTATTTCTATACCCAGTATTTTCTTTGCTTCTCCCAAGTCTTTTATTTCAAACTCAGACTTCAACATATTCTTTGCAGCCTTGATTTGCTCTTTATCACTGCATGCTAAGAGCATATCATCAATATACAATAATAGGTACACATACTTCCTATTATCATATTCATGATAGTATACACAGCTATCATAACTGCATCTCTTGAATCCTTTAGAGACCACATAATCATCAAATCTGACATACCACTGCCTGGGTGACTGTTTTAACCCATATAAAGATCTCTACAGTAAACAAACCTTCTCATCAGTCCCTTCAATTTCAAATCCAGTAGGTTGCTTCATGAATATCTTCTCATCAAGACTACCATGTAAGAATGCAGTTTTGACATCCATTTGCTCTAATTCCAAATCATTCACTGCAGTCAGGGATAAAATCACTCTGATATATGTATGTTTAACTAAAGGTGATAATATCTCATTGTAGTCAATTCCCTCTCTTTGTGTAAAGCCTTTAGCAACAAGCCTAGCCTTGTACCTAGGAGGTTCTCCACATATACCCTCCTTGATTTTAAAAATCCAATTACAAGACACCATTTTCTGTCCCTTTGGTTTATTCACTAGCACCCATGTATGATTCTTTTTTAGAGACTCCATCTCCTCATTCATAGCCCCTAACCATTTCTCTTTATCCACTGAAGTAACTGCCTCTTGATAAGTCAAAGGTTCATTACTGCATTCTTGTTCAGCTACATTAAAAACAAATGTTGAAATGTCTTCATTTGTCCTGTATCTTGCAGGTGGCACTACCTGCCTTCTGTGTCTATCCCTGGCAATACTATGATCCATACCCTGACCTAGGGGTGTTCATCGGGTTTTTTAATGGGGTTTTGGGTTATTCGGGTTTTTTGTTATAAGAATCCTACCCGTTTACCGACCCAAATAAGATTCGGGTTAATCGGTTTCGGGTTATTCGGTTTCGGGATTATTCGGGTCGGGTTAATCGGTATTCGGGTTTCTAAATACAAGTTGCAATGCATACTTTATTATTTAACTTAACATGATATTTATTAAATAATAAGCACAAAATGTCAAATAAAAACACTCTCAATATGATTTTTCGTTCAAACCCATGCACTAAACACATATATTAATTAAAAAAGCACCAAATAAAATAAACATAAAACCAAAGTGTATTAATCAATCATATAAACTAAAAAAAAAAGATAAATCGTATCAACCAATAAACTAATTAACAGTGTTCACTCTTCAAATTCTCACATTCACGTCCGCTCGTCCGTTTCCAATCATATATTAAAAAAAAGTGAAATAAAATAAGCATTAAAAATGGTTCGATGTATACTGAGCTAAGATTACAAATAAATATTAATAATAAAATACCCTTTTATTATTATTCGGGTTAATCGGGTTAACCCGATTAACCTTTTTTTAACCCAATTACCAAACCGAATACCACCTTCGGGTTCGGGTTGTTCGGGTTCTATCTTAATCGGGTCCGGGTTAATTAGGGTCGGGTTCGGTATTCGGGTTTTGGGTAAAATGAACACCCTGACCCATACTTTCACCACATGACTCCCCAATATGCCTACTATCTTGTACATCTATATGATTAATATGTTCAGGCAGCTCCACCTTAATTTGAATACCATCACCTGTTGAATTTTTCTCTAGAATTTCCCCTGCACTGTTTCCTAGCACATCCTTATACATTAGACTTTCATTAAAAGTAACATCCCTGCTTATTATCACTTTGGGACCGTTGTCAGATAGTCTCCACAATCTATAGCCTTTTACTCCATCAGGGTAACCCAAAAATACACATTTCTGTGCCTTAGGGTCTAGCTTTCCCTGTTAACATGAGCATATGCCACTGATCCAAACACCCTTAAATGATCATACTTAGGTCTAATTCCAGACCACATTTCCATTGAGTCTTCATATCAATTGCTGATGAAGGAGACCTGTTTACAAGATAAGTAGCAATTGCTAATGCTTCTGCCCAAAACATTCTAGGCAAACCTGCCCCAAACAGCATACACCTGACCTTATTGAGCAGGGTTCTATTCATCCTTTCCACAAGCCCATTCTGTTGTGGTGTCCCTGCAACTGTCAAATGCCTAGCTATACCATGTCTTTTGCAGAATTTATCAAACAGATTATTGCAGAATTCAAGACCATTATCTGTCCTCAATTTCTTAACTCTCTTTTCTGTCTAATTTTCAACTAATACTTTCCATTCTTGAAACCTTTCAAATGTCTCATCCTTTGTCTTGAGTGCATACACCTAAACCCTTCTAGAATACCCATCAATTAAGGACAATAAATATCTGGCACCCCCTAGTGATTGAACCCTAACAGGCCCCCATAGATCAGCATGAATATAGTCAAGTATACCACCAGTTTGGTGTATACTTCTCTGGAATCTGACTCTATGTGACTTGCCTAATATGCAGTTTTCACAAAAACCTACATCACATTCTTTTAGCCCATTAAACACCTGACCATTGTTCAATTCAATCAGGCCTTGTGTACTTATATGACCTAATCTCTTGTGCCATATTTGTGCCTTAGTGTCTACTTCAGTGACCAAAGTTTCCAAATGAGAACTGACCTCTCCTTCTAGAAAATAGATGTTATTCTATCTTCTAGACCCAGTCAAAACTACCATGGATCCCTAATCACCTTGACCTTACCATTTTTCATACTCACTATATACCCATTACTTTCAAAGGTCCCTAAAGAAATTAGGTTCCTCTTGAGTTCAGGAATGTACCTCACTTCTTGTAAGTATATGACAGATCCATTGTTCAACTTGAAAGTAACTGTCCCAATGCCCCCTTAATGCAGCATGGCCTATCATCACCAAGATGCACCATACCTTGTTCTTCCATCACCCGGTCTTTAAAACAATCTTTATAGGGTTTCATATGATAAGAACACCCGAATCCATTACCCATTCTGACTTGGATCTAGGCTTTGACACAACAAGAACATCAGCAGATTCATAACATCTGCTGACCCTTCAGGAGGTGAACTATTCCCATGACTAGCATGACTCTTGTTCTTTGCATATTCTGACTTTTTCTTCTTCCATTCAAGACAATCCTTCTTGAGATGCTTGTCAGAATTGCACACAAAACACCTCAATTTCCCCTATGACTTGGCCCTAGGTTGACCTTTCTTGAAACTTCTCTGATCAGACATGCTCATTACAAAGAGTCCTTCACTTCCATCTTCCTTTGATTCACCCCTCTTCTTGAGTTCCTTTGAGTTTATTGCAGCAAGAACTTCCTCCATAGATAGGCTCTCTCTTCCAAACATGAGCGTGTCCACAAAATGTTCATAGCTTTGAGGCAGGCTTGACAAGAAGATTATGGCCCTATCTTCCTCATCAATGTCCACCTCAATATTTTCAAGATCCAAGATGAGTTTATTAAACTCATCTGTGTGATCTTCCAGGGACCTTCCAGACACCATTTGAAAAGTGTATAGTCTCTTTTTTAGATAAAGTCTATTAGCCAAGGACTTGGTCATGTACAGACCTTCTAATTTGGTCCATATACTGGCAGCAGTTGGTTCTTTGGATACCTCTCTAAGAACCCTATCACCAAGACTAAGAATAATTGCACTGTGTGCCTTTTCCATAATCTGTTTCTTATCAGAATCAGATATCCCTGCCGGAAAACCACCCTCTCCCTTGAGTGCATCCACCAGACCTTGATGCACTAGCAATGCCTTCATCTTTAGTCTCCATAGACTGAAATCATTCTTGCCATTAAACTTCTCTATGTCTAACTTGGTAGTTGAACCCATCTTATCTCTCTTAATCGATCGAATTGCTTGAATCAACGAGGCTCTGATACCAATTGTGAATGGTAATGCGGAATTATCACACCAAGCAATTGAAGAGTAATCAATTAACAACAATGTCAAACGATTGCTTGATTGATTATGAACTGAAGAAGATTACAAAGCAATCAAATGAAGAAAACGAACAGAAAATAGAATGCGTACTTCTTAATCCGAATTGCCTACCCTTAAACCTAATCACAGTTCATTAACAGAAAATTAACAAACTTAAAAACAAGAATGACATCTTCAGCCCCTCAACTTTTGCTATTAAGCAAACAACCCCTTGAACTTTGAAAACTTTGACAAACTGTAACTGTTGACTTTATTATTTGACTTTCTTGTTTGACCCACTACACTAACAGCAGGTTACCTTATCGGCTTATTGTATCTATGAGACTACTTGTACTATTTTCACTTTTTCACCACTTTCATGTTTAACCATTTGTTGTTTCTGGTAGCTTGCTGATTTTATTTTATTAGTTCCTTTTGTTGTATGTTGGTTAGACCCTTTGTGTAGAACTCTATGGTGTTATATTTGTTTTTCATGTTCCGAAATGGTTTTAGAGCTGGAGAGCTTTCCTTGAAGCAGTCTCTTTATCCTGTGAGATAGATGTATGGTTTGTCTACATCTCACCTCTCATACCCTTCCAATAGTTTTGCTATTGGTGGGAGTTTACTGGGTATGGTGGTTGTTGTATGTATATGTGTGTATGTATGTACAAAAACACTTTATGATGTATTAAATATATAAATTTATAATATTTAGAAAATATATTCTATAAGTCCGTTAGAAGTTTGTAATGAAAATGAATAATAGTTAATCAAATGAACAAAAAGAAACATCTAGAATTTAATGTAATGATTTGATGATGTCATACCAAATTTGGTATAAGATATCATGAGAAATAGTAATCTCTAGGGGTCATGGCTGTCCGATGAAATCTTATACTTTTATGCCGAAACAAGACACGCAGATGACGGGGCATGACTCGCTCCACTCGGGCTCTAGACCCTCCCAAAAGATAGTAAGCCACACGTCCTTTCTAATTGGAATAGACTTCGCCTGTTAAAAAAAGAAATTGAAATAGACTTGGTAATTTTAACGACTAAGGTGGGTTGACTTATCGTAATAATAGTAATTATTTGTCTTATCAATTTAATGATCATTCACCATTAATTATTAAGGGATTTAACATCATCACCTTACGGTCACGATATTATGCTACGCGACAAAATTTGTATTGATAAATTATTAAAAACAGTTATGACAAATGAAATTAAAAAAAATCACATATATCATACAATTCAATTAAATACTCGAAAAAACTTCAAAGTTTTTTTTTTATCAAACGTCTAGTAGATGATGCTAATGTATATAGATATATGTTTTATGCATTATCAAATTCAATGAATCCGTTTGAATCAGCACAAAAGGCCTATTACACCCCATATACACAGATTGAAGAATTGAATAAATAAAGCCAAATATCAATGTTACCCATGTCACGTCCATGTTTCCTAGTGTTTAATATGTGTTGGGCTTACACGCTAAAGATTTAACAATTACACAACGGGGAGTATAAAATACAAAATTTTATATCTTTCAAATACAAAGTAAATCAACTACTTTAAGATATAATAAAATCAGAGTTAATCAATCAAATAACAAAATATCAGTTGTCAAATAGTCAACTGATGTCCTGCTCTTTGCTCGTATTTTTCATGACAAGCTTATATCATACATCATTCTCAATTAAAGTTTAAATAAAAAAATTAACTTCTGATTATCGACCCATGAATTTATAAAGGTTTCGTTATACCTACTCACTATTAACGCATGGCTTACATACCTTCTCACTTGCATGCATCAAAACTTTTAAATTTATAAAAATATTTAACTAGCATGTCACGCACTTTTAAAACACACATTTGCACGTATTTCAGCCCAAAAGGTTAAAAAAAACAGGGATTAAAACACACACACCAGGTCGACCAGAACAGTAATCGTTTAGCTAAATGTGTTCACGGGTTCGAATCATTCCGAACACATTTACCCCAACATATATATGAAGTTTGTGTCAGTTATATGTGGTGTCAGAAATTCATATCATAAATGATTAAGAAATCAATATTTGTCACCTTGTTATTGTCCCATCTTTAAGTTTTTTATCAAATTAAAATAAAAAATAACAGCTGAAAACTATTGAAATTGTATTTTAAAACATGTATTTGTAAATATGAAAAATATACAACTATTTACAGAGAAAGGGAATCCCTGTTGACCGGGACAAAGTAGACCATGAACGGTTCTCACTTTCACACCACTGTGATGACCGCAATATTATTTACTAGCTTAGACCTCGTGTAATACATACGGGTGAAAAATATCAATACATAAATTTCTTAAATTTTATTTATGTATTTTACAGGTGTAAAAATGTATTACTTTATATTAAGGATATAAAACAAAATTCAAAATATATAAAAAATAATATATAATTGGGTTTCGGAAATACGTCAATTACTATTTAATGTAATTTGACTTTCATTTACTATTTGATTGAAAATAAAAATTAGATAATTAAATTTCAAAGTTTTTTTTATAATAAAAGGATAATTTAAAAATAAATGTGTTTTATTAGTATATTATTAATTTATTAAAAGATATGGATGCATTTAATAAGAGAGAGATGCGAGAAAACAATGATGAGATTGAATATGGTGACGACACGTGACATACAAAAACCTTTCTTTATTATATAGTATAGATATAGATTTTTGGATTATTTTGTCAAATATTTTCTGTTTAGCCCCCTTTACTTTCAAGTATGTAAACATGGCCTCATAATGCATTCATGGAGTTAATTACACTTGCTAAAAAGAATATTTATACTTTTTAACGATAAACTCATACATTCTATTAGGGGTGGGCATGGGTCGATTTGGTTCGGTTTTAGGGTAAAACCGAACACAAAACTAAAAGTTCGGTTTTTTATGTTTTGAAATAAGTCCATAAACAATTTAAACCCATCATAATTCTAAGCTTGAATAATGGCTAGAAAATTCGAATGACCTCTCAAACATCATAGTAGAAATGGAAGGATGACAAATCACATAGTCTAGTCAAAGTAGATGGTACCCACCATCAAAATATAACATGCCGAGTACTAGTGGATCAACCATCTACTACTTAGGACTACTTTAGGGTCATCTCTTTGTGAGAACTATTTAAGAGAAATTAGGAAGTCTTATTTTTTTTTAACAACCTTTTACTCTTAAATATCATCTAATTTGCACTTTTATGATTTAAATCTACACCACTTTTGTGTGGACCGATCACTAATGACACTAGGCTACAAGCTGAGTAAGTCTTAATAAGTTGTTTGTATTTTCGCCACAAACTTTTTATAATTCAAGTTTTTCTAATAATAATAATATTGAATTAGAAAAATGCTATATGAGTTAGCATTATTCAATTCTTTCAACTCTAAGGGCCCGTTTGGTTCGCATTTTTTTAATAACTTTTTACTCTTAAATACCATCTAATTTGCTGTAACATCCCGATTTCAAAATGATTTAAAATGTGTCTTTCTTTAAATAAATTTCGGGTACCAAGATGCAAATATTTTTACTTAAAAATAGTATTCAACAAATACTGTATATAACGTTTAAGAAGGTATGCAGAAGAAATATACCTGATGATTTAATTATCAAGGTTTCATCTAACCTAAATAGTTAGGGGTTTATTATGAAACATGGAGGTTAAGGAGATTGAAATAGATGTTAAAACCTTGAGGGTTGGAATTGAAACTTCTTTAAACATGAAAAGGAGATAAAAAAAAAAGAAAAAGAAAAAAAAGGGAGGGATGGGTCGCAGACCAGGGGAGGTCGAGACCACCTGGTCGGTTCTGCCAAGGGGAGAAAACCCCAAATCAAGAGCCGATTTCACGATTAGAGGGTGATTTGAGGAGATTAAGTCTTGGTTCTACCCTCCATCATGAGATTTCTAGGAGTTTGGTAAGTATTTCTTCCCTTATTCTAATAAAGATGGTAGTAAGGTTTCATGTGGTGGAGAAACCCCAAATACTTGCGAATCTGAGGATTTAGGTATGTAATTGGGTGTAAAAGATAATTATTTTATGTGCTATAATGCTTGTTTATGGTTGGGGGTTATGATTTATGATTGCATGTCTTAGTTTGGGTGATTAAAGAGTATGAATTGGCATGAAAAGGGGTGTAAACATGTGAATTATGTTGGATTTAGTATTTAACACCTAAATGGTGAAATTGATTATAGAAACAAGACTTTGAATGTATGTCCAAGTTAGATTTATATAAATTAGACATTGTTAATGATGAAAAGGGGGTTTGAAGTTCATTTGAATATAAAAATGGTGAATTATAGTTATGCCCACAAGGTGTTTGATGAAATGTCTAAACCAAATAAATGGTGTTAATTGAGAGATTTTATAATATTTACTTGATTTAAATGATTTGTTGATAATCATGGGGTGTTTAATAAACAAAAAGAATTGGTGAAGCTAATGGTGAATAGTGTTAACATAATTACATATGTGTGTTATTTTTTAGTTAATCACTTAAACGGGTCGAAAGGATATGTGGGATTAACATGGTTTGGTTTATAACCAAAAGACCATTACTTGTTGTTAAATGGTGTATATTGAATTGATAACTTTAACCCATGGTTGTGGTTGAAAAAGAATGGGTGATGAGGGGTCTCATGGGTAGGAGTAACATGTTCATTATTTGTATGTTAAAAAATGGTGGGTTAGAACACATGTATTGGATGGATGAAATACTTTTGTATGAGGGGGGATGAATAACCCCGTTATGTGTTCTAATGGTTTGAAAGTTTGATTTGTTGTCAAGATAGGCGTAACAAAACTCGGAAGGCAACGGGTCAAACGGGTGATAAAGCAACAACAAATATACGGGCGAAGGTGAGTGACTCGAATTTGAGTTCGATTAGAATAATCATAATAATGACTTGGGATTCTTATGATTTAAATGGTTTAATATAAATTATTAAATATGTTTTAACTTAACAATAACGTATTGTTTTGACGGCGTTGTGGGGGTTTAAACTCATAAAGAAAGAGTGCGAATTGGTAATGGGTCGAGTGACCCAAGTGCTGAAAATTCAGCATATATCCAGAATTTAACCGGTTTTGAAATATTCATAGTAAATTAACCGGATGTCCGTTCGAGGTGTATTATACATCGACGAAAAACTCTATTTGTCTACTTTTCTCATAATTTTAGTTGAGGTGAAATACCTATTTGTAAGTGGGTGTAAACGTTGAATTTTTACAGCCACTTAAGGCTGTTCTGAAACGGGAATTTTATAATATTTATAAAATTGTTGGGGATTAACCGAGAACTCGTTAAGGGTGTCTTTT
Source organism: Smallanthus sonchifolius (assembly GCA_023525975.1). Taxonomy (NCBI): domain Eukaryota; kingdom Viridiplantae; phylum Streptophyta; class Magnoliopsida; order Asterales; family Asteraceae; genus Smallanthus; species Smallanthus sonchifolius. The sequence goes on from CM042019.1 coordinate 17,817,809, forward strand.
ATATGGTTGTAAACCTCGAGGTGTCTAAAACTCTATACATGAGTTGGGGATGAGGTTTATATTGATTTAGAATAAACTAAATTGTGGGATTTTTGGTTAAGTGTGGGATGTAATCATGGCGTCACAAGTTTGTAACCCGGTTAAATATATTTTTACCGTATGTGGCGTTTAATGTGAATTACAAACTAAAGACGGGTGAATGTTACAAACTAAATAAGGGTGTGTGGCGGGGGTAATAATAAGTTGTTAACCGGACGAGTTGCGGTGGGAAACTCAATGAATGTCGGTCTATTACGTTGTTTAATTCTTATAGTGTGAATTAACTTACTAATGGTGTTTGTAGTGTTTTAAATTCGTACTAACAGGGATATTAAAGGTGAAACGACCCGGCGTCAGGGTTAGGAGAAGAAGAGAACAAAAAGTATACAACGGAGTTTTAAACCGTTGTAGGAGTCGTACCTCGAGGGTGAAGCTTGACATGCTTCGAGTTTATATATTTGAATCGTATTCGTATAATTATATATGGAATGTGAGTACTCACTTAGCTTCGGCTAAATAGTTATGATGGTGGTGATGTGCAGGTATGAAGAGTCGTTTAAACTCGGAGGTGGTCAAGATATGTGGATTAAGCGGGTCGGCTTGGATTGCATATCTATGGGGATTAATTGGAGGATTTTATCTTGGAGTAACGGGAGGGTTAAAGAGGTGGCTTAACCCCACTTAAAAAGATAAGTGAATAAATAAACGTTTCCAATTATTTGGTTTGGGTGATAAACACATAATTAGATATGTGTATATATATATATATATATGTGTGTGTGTGTCACACGTATAATACCATAGAAATATTTGAATTGTGAGTTGATTAACCGTTGGGTGATGTCATTTGTTAGTTTTGGATGGTGAAAGACGTTGGTGATCAAATCAAGGGATTGAGTCAACGGGATGGAGATTTGGAGTCGGCGCTTTATATGATTTTACATGGTCGTTTTGTAAAGTCTTTCATTTACATTGTGGTTTTGTATCGGCGTTTTGGAGTATAAACTCTATGTTGATTTATTATGTGTCGATGTGTCTATGGATGTTTTGGTCATATGGTTTGGTTATATTGGTGTCTAAACAGGTTAATATTTAGTAAGGGTTGTCCATTTTACAAACGGGTTATGTCGAAATTTTATGAGAAAACTCGCGTGCATTTTATTAGTATTCTTTGGGTGAATGTTGGTGTAATATTATATGAGGTGTTCTTTTTGGTGAAATAAGTTCTTTATTTAAAAAGAAAAATTTGGGCCTATTTTTCCTCAAGGTGTTTAAAATTTATGTTTTAAATTTTCAGGTGTTACATTTACACTTTTATGATTTAAATCTACACCACTTTTGTGTGGACCGATCACTAATGCCACAAGGCTACAAGCTGAATAAGTCTTAATAAGTTGTTTGTATTTTCGCTACAAACTTTTTATAATTCAAGTTTTTCTAATAATAATAATATTGAATTGTAAAAATGCTATGTGAGTTAGCATTATTCAATTCTTTCAACTCTAAGGGCTCGTTTGGTTCGCATAATTTTTAGAAAGGAATTAGAATTTAATGAAATTAGAATTAATTCCAATTAAAATCTTGATTCTGTTTGGTTTGTAAATTTGCGAGTGGAATTGGAATTTAGAAACATTAAAAAGACAACATTACCCTTTTATGCTTCCCCATCCCCATGACGGTTCCATCCACTCCATCTTCTTTTCGGGAATTTTTTTTTCTGAAATTGTGTTATTTTATCATTCTCTTTCACAAATGGTGTCAAAATTATTGTAGTAACAAAAATGGTGTTTCCTAATAACCACGGTTTGGTGTTTCCCCCACTTATGAACCACGGTTTGGTGGGTTTCCCATTTCTTTAATGAAACCGTGGTTGGTAACCATGGTTTGACTTATTTCCCACATTTATCAACCATGGTTTGACTTACCAACCATGGTTTGACTTACCAACCACGGTTTGAATTATTTCTTGACTTGTTTGAATGAAACCGTGGTTCCCACACCAAGTTTGCCTTACACTTTATCCAATCAAGTTCCTGTTGACTTTTTTGAATTATTTCACATGTTTTTTTGTTTCATATCTCATTTCCCAAGATATATATTGTTGTAGTTCTTCACGGGTTGGGTTGCTAGTCACGGGTCGGGGAATATTGCATGTCACTATTACAAATACCAATCTTGATTCAAAAGGAATCACTAGTGTTTAATAGTTTGTAAAAGTGTTTCTTTATTTACTTCCCCATTTTAAAGAAATCAATGTTTCTTTCTAACCATTCAATTTCACATATGGAACCACGATTGTTTACCGGTCCTAGCTATTCAGATATATTATTCTTAGAAAGAAAGCGATGTTCTTGCTAGCCTTTATAGAAACCTCTGCAAAGCAACATCCCCGGAGGCCACAGAAGTTTATGGATCGATGGTATTGTTGCAGTTATGGGCATGGGAGAGAATACCATCAATTTCTCCCATAATAACCGAAGATTATGCTAGAAAAAACCGTATGGTGCACGGTAAGTTAAAAACAACATATATTATATATGTTTTTTTTAAGTTAGTTATAACAAAATTTTATACATATTTGATAAGTGGAGTGTTCGTTTAAGCTTCCGAAAAGCAACAAGTCATGTTCTTCTGATGTTTCATTCACAATTTACATCTATACAAGTGGATGAGGTAATTAAAATTATATACATTGCTTTTTCGACATTAAAATATTTTTTTAAGAATCTAATTTAGTTTCAATTTTTAGTTCATATGGACACCCTATTATATGGTTCAAAATGTGCGTAGATGCGGTGGCAGACGGGGTGGCTGACGAGGTGGCAGGCATGATGTTGGTAAATATGCGTTGGACTATTTTAAAACCATAATTTTAAAATCACCTTTTACTACAACCGAAAGATACATCTACAATTTCAATTGCAACCGGTATGAAAAAGATTTTTCCCTCTACTTTGGGAGGTTGATTATATTTATCTTTCACTTTTAATCAGTGCAAGTGAATGGTTACTAACGGAGTTGATCTCAATAGTATGGATTTAACACATTACATTTATGATGATTTTAGCCACCCAAAATACATAGAGGTGGTTTGTCCGGTGTTGACAAAATTTATTATGTATTTTGGTGCGTTGTTGGTCAATATTGGGTACTGGAGGAAGTCTGGGAGGGAAGAAAAGGTAATACACATTTACGAAAACGATAATTATAAGCCTCGATACAATGGTTGGTCACATCAAAATTCTGTGGTACATGCTTGTATGGTAATGGAACATCTGGTTATGGGTAAGCAACTAGATATACCCATGGATTTTCAAGAGACAGCTATGAAGCATCGACGTTCTATGGCTGATAAATTGTATTATTTTCGATGTCCAGCACATGGAAGCATCGACGTTCTATGGCTGATAAATTGTATTATTTTCGATGTCCGGCACATGTTAGTCATGACGCTTAGACTTTGTATTTTGCATTTCAATATTGTTGTTTTATGTTAGTGTACTGTTTATTTCTATTTATAAAATTAGAGTTATGTGAATTTTAATTAATAGATGTAGTTATGTATATATATGCATAAATATAACTTCATTGTTTATTACAAACACACACCCACACTATAACTAAGCACTCGTTGTTTAGCTGTGTATTACATGCAAAATGCACTCGTTGTTTAAATATTACCTGCAAAATGTTTGGTGTATTAATATTTATATTTTTATATTGTAATATATATTTGGTGTACTAATAAATTTATATTGCACTCGTTGTTAATATATATGAAAATGGGATTGATTGAAACATTTATCAAACCGTGCTTGTGGACCTTGACTTTGTGTGGTAACCACGGTTAGGAAGTAAAACCGTGGTTGTGAACCGAAAATTGACTCAAACCGTGGTTAGGAAGTTATAATTGAGTCAAACCGTGGTTGGGAACCCAAAATTGACTCTAACCGTGGTTGGGAACCTAAAATTGACTCAAACCGTGGTTGGTAACCACAGTTTCATTGAGGAAACACACAAACCGTGGTTCACAAGTGGGGAAACACCATTTTTGTTACTCCATTTATTTTAACACCATTTGTGAAACAAAATGGTGAAATAACACCATTTCAGAAAAAAAAAAAAAAAAAAAAAAATTCTCTTTTTTGGATTCAATCGCAGGTTTCTTGTTTCTTCAGGTTTTGTTCCAATCGATTGTTTTCAGATCTTCGTTGTTCGTGAGTTTTCTAATCTTTGTTCATTCATTAGGTTTTGTTCTAATCTTTGTTCAAATCGTTCGCTCATGGTTTTCCTTTTTATGGTCTTCAGTAAATTGTCTTGGTATACCTTTTTCTATATAAGTGTGTTTTGTAATGTAAATTTCCACCCAAAAGTCCGCCTTCTTTAATTTCACAGCTGCTATTTGCATACCAACCCTTGGCATCTTTTCAACACATGCATGCATGTTGTCATGAGACCACTGAAACCACATACGTATTTTATATATAATTTATAAAAAAGTATGTATCCTGTGAAACTTACTAACGTACCGTAGTTAACTAGATATCTAGTTATCAACTAGATATCTAACGGGTCGTCAACGGGTCGTCGGGTCAAACTTGACGTGTCACCAACGGGTCGTTAGGTCAAACTTGCAAACCTTGAGTCAATTACAAGGAAGGATAATATGGTATTGCATAAATCTCCATCAAAAAAGCAAAACAAAAACTATATAAATCTCATTTTAATAACTACCTACTAATCAAATTTTTTGGCATGTCAAAAGATCCTGCCAGGTTTAACCATGCCAGATATGTTAAATTACATCAAGAGGGAATAAAGATGACACTAAATGCTGTAAAAAACCACGAAAACCGCGAGGATAATCCCTCCAACAAAACGGCATAACCAGGAGAAATCTTCAAGCGCATGTGCGTCTAGACCTGAGTCTTGCGCCAATGCTATCCTCTAACACAACAATACCACGTTTCTTTCGTGACCCTGGCTTGGTTTCTGGTGTAACAATGACGGTTTTGACATCATCAACTGTGTTGTTGACTTCACATTCAACATTTGTCAACTCTAACCGAACTTCAGATTCATTAACCTTGTTCTTGTTTTCATTTTCACCTTCATTAACTTCTGCTTCAGTATTGTTTTCTTTTAATCCCTGATCACTTTCTAGTTTGGCATTGTTGCATATACGTTCATCTGATGAATGCAATTCAGTCGGATTCTCATCGGTGTTAACTTCTGCCTCAGGATTCTTGTGTGTTGACTCAATATTTTCATCTTTTGCAGCAATGTCTTCAGACTCTGATTCTTCCCTTGAAAAGGGTAGCGACCGTTTAGCACAAACTTGTGTATCAGTCTTCTCATTCTTCTCTGATCGATAGGTTTGGATGAGATAATGTGCAACTGACTTGTACCCCTGACTTGAAATCTAGTAAAAGAGCAACACAACTTGTGATGTTATATGATTAGATTATCAAAGGAGTTGACCCATTACTTATGAATGGTCAAATTAGATTATGTTTTATAAGAAAAAAAAATAGCTAAAAAGAAAACATCTCAAACGGGTCAAATGTTGTCCAAAGTGTGATGTTATACTAAAATTTTAAACTATAAAAGGTGTAGATTTCAACCCATTACTTATGAATGGTCATTTCAGATAATGTTTTGTAAGGAAAAAAATAACTAAAAAGGAAACGGGTCAAATGTTGTCCAAACATGATTTTATATGAAAGGTGTCAATTTCGACCCCATTACTTATGAAGTCTATTCAGATTATGTTTTGTAAGAAAAAAAAATAACTAAAAAAGAAACGGGTCAACTCTTGTCCAAAGTGGAGTTTATTACATAAGACCTAAATAATTTAATTCAAAAAAATTAGATTAGTATTGTAATAATATAAGTTATGTAAATATATTTGATAAATCGGGACAACTAACCTTCCTATAAAGCATCCCAGTGGGAGCCCAGCCTTTCGCCTGGCGGCACAAGCTGCAGTTACAAATTCCACGACAGACCGGACAAATCCAATCAGGATTTTGCATTGCTTCGAGTACATTCTCCCCATACCTGTATTTATACATGCCAAAAAACATCAAATTCTGTATCTTTCACATAATAAACTGGTGCAAATAACACAAAGACAGAAGGATTGTATAAGAAAAAAAATTATAATTTATGATTTTATTCTTAATATTTTAAAAAACCTCTGTTAGCTACAAGGCTTTGAGAGTGGACAAGTATGGTGGATAGTTTCTTGAATATACAACAAGAAGAAACCAGTGTGTAAATGTATGCTCTAAAAGGATCAATTATTTGTAAATGATATACCTCATATACAAACAATCCCCACAAAATTGTCCTTGAACCAGGTTGCATTTGATGCAGTGGGTGCGACGACCAAGTGTTTTCTGCCTGCAATGAGTTAAAGAAAAGTAAACCATCTTTAGAGCATGTTCAACATAGAAACAATTTTAAGTAGAGAATTGCGAGATCTGTATAGTTACTTATTTAAATGTAGGGCTGTAAACGAGCCGAACATGCTCAACTCATTTATCTTACCATGCTCAAAAGTTGAGCTCGGGCTCGGCTCGTAAAAACCTCGAGCCAGCTCGTTTATTTCTTAAAAAGAATTTGATATTTTTACAAATTTTGAAATATATAAAAATAAAAAAATGTATTTTTAACACACATAATGGAGAATTTATAAACTATAGAATTTATTGAATTCTTCTATAATTCTTGAATTCTTTTATATTTTTATATTTGTTTTTTTTAATTAGAAAATGCCAAAATGACCATATGATTCTGGTCTATTCGAATATTGGGCTGATAATGAAATTTAAGCTTAAAAAATATCTTATAAATTTGGGTTATAATTTATATATATTAAAATTTAGGCTTTCTTTTTCAACGAGCCAAACGAGTGAGCCAACGAGCCAAGCTTTTTTCAAGCGAGCTTTTCAAGGTGATACATAGGACGTTTGACCGCCTCTATTTCTCCCAACTACAGTTCTCTACTTAAAACTGATTCTGTAATCTGTATTGAACGTGTCCCTCTATATATATGTATATAAAAGAGAAAACAACAATGATGTTGATGATTATCAAAACCAAAACTCCAAATCAATACCTGCATTGGTGACAAGTTTTTCCTCTAACTTGATCATAGATTCTCTTGCCATCTTTCCCATATCCATCAACAAACAAAGTCCACTCTGTTTTACATTCACCCAACAGCTTTTCATGTTCTTCTGTGTAAACTTCAGGCCTAGAGGTCTTCTCTATCAACAACTCATCACCACCACCTTTACACTTTTTTGGCAAATCAACCTCAGAGTAGCTAACTGCTGGTGTACTCTGCAACCTACAGATCAAAATCCAATTTGAAATGAGCCTATTAAGTCATAATAACCAATAATCACATTCAACTCCTTAATCCAACACATAATCCCTAATTCCCCATAACTTAAACTTCAAAATGCAAAAGAAAACAAACTGCAAATCAGTGTAGCTCTGTTGGGTTAGTTTTGTAATTCCAAATTGCCAAGGGTCTGTTTTGTAATTTTCTAATTCTGTTTGTTTGGTCTGTATAAATACAGATTTGTTCTTTGTATTTGGCTAGTTCTTAATCAATAAAGTTTCTCCGATTACTTCTTAATTTTTCTGTTAATTCTGTTATCTTGATTCTTGGATCTGGATTCAAGATTTGGCAGAAAGTACAATCGGAAATCGAAGAAGATGACCGGCGAAGGCGCAAATCCACCTGCGAACAATCAAGTTGTGACAATCAGAGAGAATGCCACAATTCCCCTACAATGTCCGGTTCTTTTTTTTTGAACGGCAGATTTTTTGTTTTTTGTTTTTTATTTTTGTCTTGGGCAAGGTTTGAACCCATAACCTTATGGGACTCCCTTTTTACCACTAGACCCCAACCCCCGACCCATGAATTACAAGATGTGGGCGGTCAAATTGAAGGGGATATTCAACGTCCATGGTCTCTGGGAGGTAATTGACGTCCAAGAGGGGGCTGCAGTTGATGCCAAGAAGAACAATATGACAATTGCGTACCTGTACCAAGCAATGCCAGAGGATTTAGTCCTCCAAGTTGCGAAGTACACCACAGCCCAAATTTGTTGGGATCGATAGGGTCAAGAAAGCCAGACTGCAAACTCTACAAAATGAGTTTGAAGGTCTGTGGATGAAAGATGAAGAAAGCATTGATGATTTTGCAGGAAGGATTAGTGCAATATCCTCAAAGGCTAGTGATCTTGGCGATCCGTATGAGGAGGCTACACTGGTTCGTAAGTTTCTTGATTCATTACCTGAGAGATTTATACAAATTGTAGCTTCAATTGAACAATTTGTGGATTTGGACACTATGTTGCTTCAAGAAGCAATTGGCCAGCTAAAGACCTTTGAGGAGAGAACCTGTTTGAAGGCCAAGGCAAGTTAGCCAAGGCCTGACCATTTATTGCTTACAAATGCTGAGTGGCAGGCAAGAAACAAAGATTCAGATGGCAATAACAAGTTCAAATCCAAGACAGATCAAGGTGGAAAAAGTTGGGTCAACAAGGGGCAGTTTGCTAACAAGGTGAAGGGAGAAAAATTCAAGAAACAAGGTGAAAGACAAGGAAAGGATAAGTCAAAGATTAAGTGTTTCAAATCTGACTTGTATGGGCATTATGCCTCTGAATGTCCATCCAAGACTAAAGATGGAGAAGCAAACTTGACTCAGACTGAAGAAGAAGGTCCTGCACTTCTGATGACTGTTGCCAGAATGGAAAATCAAAAAGAAATGATATTTCTGAATGAGCATAAAGTGGTGCCAGCCAGGTATGAATCTGAAGGAAATGAGAAGTATCTGTGGTATCTAGACAATGGTGCTTCAAATCATATGACTGGAGATGAGTCTGTATTCTCAAACCTTGACAAGAATGTTGGAGGTAAGGTGAGGTTTGGAGATGGGTCAGGTGTGGCCATTGAAGGCAGAGGTTCAGTAGTCGTGGAATGCAAGAATAAAGAACAGAGATTGTTGACTGATGTGTACTACATTCCACATTTGAAGAGCAATATTTTAAGCCTTGGACAAGCAACAGAAGGAGGTTGTGAGGTTAGAATGAAGGATGAGTTCTTGTGGATGTATGAAAGAGATGGGAGATTATTGACGAAAGTGAAGAGGTCTCCAAATAGGTTGTATAAGATCAGTCTGAATATTGGCATACCAATGTGTTTTCAAGCAAAAGTAATCGCCACACCTTGGCTATGGCATGGCAGGTTAGGGCATATGAACTTTGAAGCCTTAAAGAGTATGACAAGAAAGCAACTAGTGACTGGAGTTCCACCAGTAGATCACCCTACACAAGTCTGTGAGGCTTGTTTGACAGGGAAACATTCAAGACAGTCATTTCCAGTTGCATCTCAGTATAGGGCTGAACACCCTTTACGGTTGGTGTCCATAGACCTTTGTGGTCCAATCATGCCAACAACCCAGGCAGGTAACAAGTACTTCATGTTGATTGTACTAGGTTCATGTGGGTGTATATGTTAAAAGGGAAATACCAAGCTTTTAATATGTTTTAAGCAATTCAAAGAAAAAGTAGAGAATGAATTAGGTCTTAAGATTAAGACTTTGAGGTCAGATCGTGGGTGGGGGGGGAGTTCACTTCTCATGAGTTTAGTAATTACTGTAGTAAGGAGGGTATTACTAGACACTTGACAGCTCCTTATTCCCCTCAACATAATGGGATGGTTGAGAGGAGGAATAGGTCAGTCTTAAACATGACCAGGAGCATATTGAAGGCTATGAGTGTGCCACAAGATTTTTGGGCAGAAGAAGTGAGGCATTCTGTCTATATTCTTAATAGGATTTGTACTAAGTCCTTAAAGGATAGCACACCTTATGAAGCATTGAAAGGAAGAAAGCCTAGTCTTGCACATCTAAGGATATTTGGGTGTGTAGGACATGTGAAAATTACTAAGCCAGGGTTGAAGAAGCTAGATGACAGGAGTGTTCGATATACTTAGGGGCTTAGCTGAAGAGAATGACCATTCAGGTCAGGATGGCAGTTTTAGTTAGGATGACAATTCTAGGCAGCAGAGTTCCTACTGTGCCATATAAGCTTAATGATTATGTGTTGGATGGAAGAGTAAGGCATGGGGCTGATAGACAAGAAGAGGAAGACAAAATTGCACTCTTACTTGCTGAAGAAGGTGAACCTATGACACATCAAGAAGCAGTGAAGGAAAAAGAATGGAAGTTAGCAATGGATGAGGAGATTCAGGCTATTGAGAGGAATAAAACCTGGATCTTGACTCAACTACCACTGAAGTGCAATCCAATTGAGTTGAAGTGGGTCTTTAAGCTGAAAAGGGATGCTATGGGTAAGGTGACAAAGCACAAAGCAAGGCTGGTAGCAAAAGGTTATGTCCAGCAGATGGGAATTGATTTTGTTGGAAATCAGAGAAGAATTAACAAGATTATGACTCACTGTATGGGGCAATTTTATGGGTATATTAAGAAACTGAAAAAACGATTACACCGAAAGGAAAAGAACAAACTGAAGTGCAAAACGCACTTTTAAAACTACTACTAACATAGCTATTTATTAGAAAACAAAACAGAAATCAAGGTAGCTAATCGGTCCACGTTGCATTCCATACTCCCATGATTTTGTGCCACCTTTTCTGTTGCTAGTTACTCGGTCAACTAATTACCGAGTCAATAAGACACGTGACAAGTCACATTATCCAACAGATTTTGAGGAGGCATTTGCACCTGTTGCTAGAATAGAGACAATAAGGTTGATACTTGCTTTGTCAGCCAAGATGGGGGGTTGGAAGGTGTTTCATTTAGGTGTAAGTTAAAGCTGCATTTCTCCATGGAGAATTAAAGGAGAATGTGTATGTAAAACAGCCAGAAGGTTATGTAAAGAAAGGAGCAGAAAGCTATGTGTATGAGTTGTCAAAGGCACTTTATAGCCTTAGACAAGCACCAAGGGCTTGGAATCTGAGACTAGATGAAGTATTGAAAGAGTTGGGTTTCAAGAGATGTCAAAGAGAACAGGTTGTTTATGTTAAAACAAAAGGGAATTCACATCTGATTTTGGGTGTTTATGTTGATGACCTGTTGCTAACAGGAAGTGACATTCAAGAGGTTGAAGAATTCAAAAGACAGATGAAACAGAAATTTGAAATGACAGACCTTGGTTTGCTATGTTACTACTTGGGAATAGAGGTAGTGTAGAATGGTAAAGGGATTATGATAAAGCAGGCAGCTTATGCAAGGAAATTGGTTCAAATGGCTTGTCTAGAAGAGTGCAATGAGACCAGAATACCAATGGAGCCGGGGCTGAATTTGTACAGAGTTGAGGGAAGTTCGAACGCTGGTTGGTTCATTGAGGTACTTGACACAAACAAGACCTCGTATTAGCTTTGCAGTGGGGTATGTGAGCAGATTTATGCAAGAGCCTAAAGAAATCCACTTGAAAGCAGTTAAACATTTGGTCAGGTATGTGAAAGGGACAGTGCACTATGGGTTGACTTACAAGACAACTGAAAGTGGTAGCTTGATTGGTTATAGTGACAGTAATCATCTAACTGATACAAATGATGGAAGGAGTACCTCTTGGAATGTGTTTTACGTTAATGGGTCGTTGATTTCTTGGCAATCATAGAAGCAACAAACTGTTGCTCTATCCAGTTGTGAAGCAGAATTCATGGCCGCAACTTTAGCAGCTTGCCAAGCAATCTGGTTACATAGGCTGTTAGAGGAAATTACTAGTTCAAAGCAGAAAGTGGTTACTCTATTTGTGGATAATAAGTCTGCAATTGCTCTTACGAAAAATCCAGTTTTTCATGGGAGATCAAAGCATATAAATACAAGATATCATTACATAAGAGAATGCATAGAAAGAAATCAAATTCTTGTTGATTTTGTGTGTGGAGAGTTGCAATGTGCAGATGTTTTGACAAAAGCTTTGCCTAGAATGAGATTTTGTGAGATGAGGTTTTTGTTGGGAGTAGAAGATTTGAAATAAAGAAGTTTGGAACTATGGGGAGTATGTTGAGTTAGTTTTGTAATTCCAAATTGTCAAGGGTTTGTTTTGTAATTTTCTAATTCTGTTTGTTTGGTCTGTATAAATACAGATTTGTTCTTTGTATTTGGCTAGCTCTTAATCAATAAAGTTTCTCCGATTACTTCTTAATTTTTCTGTTAATTATGTTATCTTGATTCTTGGTGGCCTGATTACAAGCTCTTGGTAACAAACAGGGTCACTCTTTTAACAAAAAACACATGATCAAATCTAGGGGTGCTAAGCGGGTCGTGTTCGTGGGTTGCCCGACACGAACATGAAAATTTGACACGAACCCAAACTTTCAAGGGTTGACACAAACACGACCGTTTAACCCGAACTTTTTTTTATTTTTTCCATATTAATAATTAAAAATTACAATTTCATAACCAAAAATGCAAATGTATATTAAAAAATATTTTAATATAAAATCTTATGTCAATTTATTTTTTAACTATTATATTTTGGGATAAAATACTCAAACAATTTAAATTTTTACATCAAACAGAAATTTATATATATATATATATATATATATATATATATATATATATATATTATCTTTTTACATATTAATATTTAAAAATTACAATTTCACAATCAAACTTGCAGTATATAAACAATTATATTTTAATTATAAAATCTTATGTGTTATGTCATTTTGGGAAAAAAAAAACTAAATGGGGTAAAAAAATTAAAATACTCAAACACAAATTTTTAAAAAAAGTTAAACAAAAAATATATGGGTTAAATGGGTCAATCCGTGAACCTGCCATGTTGACACACGAACACGACCCGTTTAGCTAAACGTGTTTGTGGGTTCAACCCGAAACTGACCCGAACCCATTTATACTAAATCCAAACCCGCGAACTTCGTGTTAGGTTCGTGTCATGTTAAATATTCACACCCCTTTCAGTTCAAACTCAGAAAATGGCATTTTCAACCAAACTCATCAATTTTTATTTTGTACTTTTTGCATATAAATATTTAAAAATTAAAATTTTCACAACCAAAAATGCAAATGTGTATAAACAATTATAGTTTAATTATAAAATCTTATGTCAATTTATGTTTTAACTTTTATATTTTCAGACAAAATACACAAACAATTTAAATTTTTACATAAAACACAAATTAAAAAAAAGATAAATACGTCAAACGGGTCAACCCGCGAACCCACCGGGTTGACTATAATACCACCTATTTAGCTAAAAATGTTTGCAGGTCCGGCCCAAAACTAACCCGAACCCATTTATACTAAACCAAAACCGGCGTATATCATGTTAAGTTCTTGTCATGTTAAAAAAAACACGCCCCTAATCATATCAAACGAAAAAAATGGCATTTTCATCCAAAACTACAAATGTATATAAACAATTATATTTTAGTGATAAAATGTTAAGTCAATTTAAACTTTTACACACAAACTCTAAAAAAAATGAAAAATATAAATGGGTCTAACGGATCAACCCGCAAACCCGTGGACCACGACCCGTTTAGCTAAACATGTCCACATGTTCAACTTGAAACTAACCCGAACCCATTTATATAAACCCAAACCCGCAAATTCCGTGATAAAAAATTCACAAAAATAAAATAAAAATCAAAGAAAAAAGGAAACCTGGAAGACCGGCGAGTTGGAACAGAGGATGGCAAAGGGGGGACAGAACAATTAGGGGTTTTATTCTGATTGGTGGATAAGGGTCTGTTGTTCTTCCGGTAGCTATTGGGTTTAACCGATTTCAGCTTCAGAGACAAATCATAGATACCGAGCTTCTGCATCCTCTCAAGATTCTCTTTGATTCTTTGTTCTCGGCATTTCTCGTAATCAGAGGAAACGTTAGGGGTTGAATAGGTGGAGTTTGTTTGGTTGTTAGGGTTTATGGTGGCCGGAGTAGAGGCGGCGGCGGCGGCTTCTAGAGGTTGGGGAGGTGTGTCGTTCATCGTCACCGTCGTTGAAGGTGGTTGTTTCAACGAGTGTTGTGTGACAATGGCGATCGGCAAGGCTACAACGGTCGGATTTTTATGATGGTGGGGTGTGTGTGCAACGACCTCGTTTTGTGTGCTAATGCGCGAACATGAAAAGACGTTTGAGACTTTGAGGGTTAAAATGGGGCTTTTAATGGGAAGTATTGGGCCTCAGGAACATTGGGCTCACCGTTTCTTTTTGCAAGATAGTCAAAAATAGGTTTTTCAAATCGAACCGGTTTGAAATTAAACCGAAACCGGTTTGGTCAAGAAAGTTAAAACCGGATTGAGAGAGTACCGGTTTGAAATTAGTTTTTGAGGGGATTTTGACCGTTTAGATGTAGGTTAAACCGGTTTCAGTTTATAGATTTTAAACCGGTCGTTTGAACAAGTTTCAAACCGGTTTAACGACCGGTTCTGGTCGGTCTGAAAACCGGTTTGAGATCCTAAACCGATTTTTTTGTGCACCTCTACAGTAAGGGGTGTAAAGGAGTTGAGTCGAGTCGAGTTATAATCAATAAAACTCGATCTCAACTCGTCTGTTATTTATTAATTTTAATTATTTTTGTATATATTTGCAACTAGGTTAAAATCTCGTGTATTACACGGTTTGAATAAATATAATATTATATTTTAAGTAAAAAAAATATTTTTTTAAAAACTCGTATTTTACACAGATTGAATAAACCCGTGAAATACAATATAATCTGTTAACGCATACACTTGTCAAAATATGTCAGGAGATTTATTAATATAAAGATTAGTATTTTATTTAAAAACATATTATTATTAAAAGATGAAAATGTATTTAATAAGAGAGAGAGGCGAGAAAAATATGATGAGATTGAATATGGAGGCGACACGTGGCATCTCAAAACCTTTATTTATTATATAGTATAGATTATATTTTTATATAATAATATAACATATATTATTTATTATTTTTAGAGTAAAGTGCCATTTTCGTCCCTGTGGTTTGGTCATTTTAGCCATTTTCATCCAAAAGGTTTTTTTTAGCCTTTTTCATCCCTGACCTTTCAAAATCTATCCATTTTCATCCAATTGACTAACCCCGTTAAATTATTACCGTTAAACCGGGGACATTTTCGTCTTTTCAAAATTTCTTTTTTATTCTCTTTTATTATTTCCTTTTTCCCCTCCCCATTCCTTTTCAAAACCCTAAATAGGTGTTGGTTTTTGGAGTGTTTGGGTGAATATATGTCGTTACAGAATTCTTATTGTAGCCGAAATTCTTATCCACAGACTGCAATGGGGAGGGGAAGAAGGAAATAATAAATGAGAATAAAAAAAGAGTTTTGAAAAGACGAAAATGCCCCTGTTTTAACGGTAATAATTTAACGGGGTTAGTCAACTGGATGAAAATGGATAGATTTTGAAAGGTCAAGGACGAAAAAGCTAAAAAAAAACTTTTTGGATGAAAATGGCTAAAATGACCAAACCACAGGGACGAAAATGGCACTTTACTCTTATTTTTATTATAATTTTATATATAATAATCATTACGTAAATATATTGAATAGAAATTATATACATAAGATGTGTGTTAAGACTTGTTTAGACTCGCGACTCTAGTCAAACTCAATATGTGAAACTTGAGATCGTGCTCGTTTATTTTTTGAGCCTTAAAATAAGTTCGAGCCTCGAGCTAGTTTAAGCTCGTCGTGTTACACTCCTATGAAATATTAAGAGGTGTGTTTGGTTTGGAAAATAAGAAATAGATGGATGAGGATGAAAGTGATGAATAATTTTTTTTAAATGTAAGATTTTATAGAAGTAATTTTATTTTCTTTCTTAACTTAAACCCTAATTTAAGTTAAACAAGATTTTATGGCTAAATCTAATCTAACTCGAACCAAATCCATAGTCATTTGTGTAACAAACCAAATGCCATTTTTCCGGGTTCAATTTATATGGAGCGTTATCAAATGCCTCGAGGGTCATATCCGTTAACTAAAAACATAAACCAGATTAAGACACATGGAATAGACTCAACATGAACCAATTTGTTTTAAATGACGTTTTTTTTAGAATAAGAGATTTCTAGATGCACACATGAGAGTATGAGAGTGTTATCAGTGCATCACTTTTTAAAACAGAATATATTGATACTACAAATTTTTTAAAAGCAATTTTTTACACCTAAATATCACATAACATTTAACTTGTAATGATACAAAATTATTTGGGAACTCACGAATGTTATTTGATAACTTATAGCTTGTGTCTCCGCTATGATGGCTTAGTAGTATTAGAGAGAATATATTATGAGGGTTTATTATTATATTATTATCATGTTTAGTAAATATTATTTGAATAAGTTTTTTTGTAATCATTCTCATTGTATTCATATATATAGTTAATCAATAATAAATAATACCTTACAGGGTTGTCATTATTCTACATAGTATTAGAGCCTTAGGGTTCTTGTTTTCTTCTTACTCATCTTTCCCGGGGACGCTTGTACAAACATATATTAGGTTTTCCTTACTTTTTTCCGTGCCTAACCGCCACCTAACCACGGTCCACCCTCAACCGCCGCTGATCTTCTTTGATTGCCTAATCATTGCCGATCTTTTTTCGATTTGTGTCGTCGCAGTCGTAGCCCCTTGCCCCCTGTTGTCGGCCACCGCACCAGCCACCACCATCATCGCCAACCGTTTTTGCCACGCGACGCCTCGCGCGCCGCTGTTTGCATGCATGGTTTTTCCACGCGTCGTGGTTCGCCGCCATTCTGAGCTGCTAGACCACCCTGTTCTGTTAGTTTATGAGTAGGAGTACTAGGGTGCTACCAGTTTTCAGCTCTGCGGGTTTTGCGAGTAAATCTGAAAGAGTTCAAAATTTCATATGTTTTGAGGTTAGATCTAAAAAAGGTCAAATTAATGGAGATTCGTGTATCCAGATCTAGCGACTTGAATTGTTGTTCTCAAGGTGTTGAACTTATTCAGTCATCAGATTCGTGAAAGGTATAATCTTTGAACCCCTATGGTTGTGTGTTTTCCTTTTGGTTTGCAATTGGACTCTTAGTGGGCAATCTACGATTTGACCTAGATTGATTCGTATGGTTTTATTCCACTACGTTATTTAAAAGTTTCTAAATCCTACATACGAATCCCAACACTGATACCACTTGATTCACACGGAAGCACAATCAAATGGCACATGAGAATAATAAAACGCTTCGGATCTAAAGTTTCAAAAATCAAATGCTTTGATCGAAAATCTCAATAGAGAAATATAATTCAAAAGAGTCCAAACAAAACCAAACCCTAGCTCTCAACTTATAGATGAGAATGATAGTTTAACAGGAAAAAAATCACACAGACTTAAGAGTTCAAATTTCAAATCCTCTTCCCTCCTCTTTACCGCCACCTTCAACGCGTAGACTTCCGTTCTGGATCGGCCCCATCAAACGCTCCACTGGTCCAGCCAGACAAATCCTTCATAAGCTCACTAATCTCAAGAAGGCTGAACGAGACTAAGCCTGATGCTCCGCATCACTTCTGAATTATTTTCTTTCTCCAACTTTGATCGTTTGACTGTGTTTTTTTATTTAAGATGATATGATAATTTGTAGTTAGTATTTTTTACATTTTATAAATTTTATAATCAATAAAAACAATGCATTAAACGTGTTAACATATATACACTAGCACTAACTAGATCATAGATTCACAAAACGAAAGGACTTGGTTCACTTAGAGACCTTATAGCATATGGTTTAAATATTTCATCACCATTAATGATGATTTCTCTATATGATTTGTTTATGTGAACTGCTTAAACGAATCATCATAATGAATTGTCGTAAATCACCACAGTGAATTCCCGATAGAATTTGAGCTTGTTCCGAGGAAAGGACATCTGTCCTACCGTTGTTATGGTTCAATATATAATACAAAGTCGAACTTTGATCTAATGCCATTGTTATTGTTCAAAATAGAATACAAAGAAGAATAACTTGGCAGAAGAAGATTGCTTCAGTTCACTCATGATCTTCATTGTGGCTCAAATATGAGCTGAAGGACACGATTAAGGTAACAACAGTTAACTACTACCATTTGGTAAGTTGTAGAAGTTCGACAACACTCATTTTAGTCATATAGAATTAAGTCATGCCAGGTAGCGTATATTCAGATGTGGGGTAACGCAAGGCATGGACCGTTCAGGGAAAGCTAGGTAAAACCATGAAGATTAAGGTAAGGCAAGGCATGGTCAAGTAAGGCCATACTACGCCATGCCATGTAGACCGGTAAGGTAAAGCCAGGTCAAGCCATGTAGACTAGGGTAAGGCAAGGAAAAGCAAGGCAAGGCATGTTAGGTAAGGCCATGCCATGCCATGCCATGTAGACCGGGGCTTGTAACGAACCAACTTTCGGGTTTGCCCTATAATATATTAATTATATTCTAGGGGGGTTTTAATAAAAGAAAGTTGGAGGCTTTTGTAAAGTAGTGAAATCATGAAGTATTAGAACAAGGAGTCATTTGTAAAAGTGCAGGGATTGATCTTGTATTTAGCTCAAAGTGGATTTTGGTGGAGATAAAAAAAAGGTTGACACACACACACAAGGTGTGTGTGTGTTCAACGTGAATTGGAGAAGAGAAGGAGGGAGAGAGCTTTGAAGCTCAAATTCAGTCACTTGCATGCTAGAATTGGAAGTTTTGATCTACACAATCCTTTTAAAACTTCAAGTAAGTGTTTTATTCCATTGAAAATCTCCCTAGTTCTTGTTCTTGATGAGTTATGGGTGAAAAACCCTAACTTTCTGAAATTGGGGATTTTGGGTGGATGATTCTTGGATAAAAGTGTTAATCTAGCTTAACTAAAGCTAAGGGTGGTAGAAATTCGTGGTTTTAACATCCAATTTGATGATCTGGAAATTATGGATCTTGAGACCCAAGTTGGGGGGTTTTGCAATTGAAGGTGTTTAAATGTTGAATTGAGTATGGATAAGTGTTTATGGTGTAATATAAACACATTTCCAAGTATAAAATTCAATTGATTTGTTGAATTATGAATTGATAAAATTGTGGAAATTGAGTGAAATCCTTAACGGGTCAAAATGGGTAGAATTGGATTATAATGGTTAAAAGCTTGTATGAAGCTTAATAAACCAAGATTAGATATTAGTGAAGATCATAAGATCTTGGGTGGGTGTTAAACCTCAATTGAAGAATAATTGGGGATATATTAGATTATTAAAACATGTGGCATGTTTAGGTGATCAAGGCGATAAAGATGATGGCTTTAAGGAGCGATTGGAATCTTCATTGGCAAAGGTAAGTGCTTTGCACTTACTTAGTAGTAGATAAGTAGTGGTTACATGTAAATAGATGTATTGTTAATTCTATTTATGTGTTGTATGATGATTGACTTATGTGGTAAATGGTCAAAGTAAGGTGTGAATATGGTAGGATTGTTGTATTTGACATAATGAGGAAATTAGTCAAACTAATGAATGACACGTGGTAAAAGTGGTGCAGTTGAACTATGTAGAATATAGTCAAACTAAAGGTGGTAAAAGTAGTGTAATTGACTAATATGGTAAATAGTCAAACATAAAGTGGTAAAAGTGGTGTAAATTGACTTAACGTGTAATAAGTCAAACCATTGTGGATAATGGTGAAATTGATATAAAATTGACTTAATATGGTATAAGTCAAACCATTGTGGATAATGGTGAAATTGGGGTAATTTGACCTTAGTGGTATAGGGTCAAACTATTATGTTGAAATTGGTGTAATTTGACCTTAGTGGTATAGGGTCAAACTATTATGTTGAAATTGGTGTAATTTAACCTTAGTGATATAGGGTCAAACTATTATGTTGAAATTGGTGTAATTAGACTATGTGGTTAATAGTCAAACTTGAATGTGAAAATGTGATAAATTGGTGTAATTAGACTATGTGGTTAATAGTCAAACTTAAATGTGCAAATGTGGTAAATATGTGTAATTAGACTATGTGGTTAATAGTCAAACTTGATTTTGCAAATGTGGTAAATAGATGTAAATTGACTTATGTGGTTATTGGTCAAACTAATAGGTGATATGTGGTTAAATGGTGTAAATGACTCAATGTGGTCAAGAGTCAACTAAAATGTATAATGTGGTAACATTAGACTAAAATTGACTTAATGTGGTGAAAGTCAACCGTTGGTAGTAAAACGGTAAATTGGTTGATTACATGAAGTGTGGATACTTCATGGAGGTGTAACGTGAAGTGTGGATACTTCACGGGTGGTAGTGAGGTCAAGTACTTCACGGGTGAAAGTGAAGTCAAGTACTTCACGGGTGACATGAAGTGTGGATACTTCATGGGTCGGCATGGAGTCAAATACTCCATGTGAGAAAGCGAGAGGTGGATCTCTCGTTAGACATGTGGATATGTCAAGTTGAAAGAATGGTAAAACATACAATGTGTATGGATCGTTATGTGTTTAAAGTTGTAGGTTATTATGTACCTAAACTAACGAATTGATAGAACTTGTGTTAAACTCTTAATAAGTGAGAAACGAGTAGTGGTACTCGGGTTTGGGGATGAAAAACTAACAAATATATGTTAGTATATGAGGGTAGACTTATATGGAGTGTAAATATAAGTTTATGTTCAAAAATGGCTTTAAAATGCAAACGGGTCGAGTCGAAAGGGTCAAAAACTGCAAAATTGGGTTTGCTAATTTGGGCTTGAGTCTAGGACGCCAAAAATGGCGTCTTGGACGCTAGTCAGACGCCAATCAAGGCTGTTGGACGCCAACTGGCTGATTTTGGGGTTTTGGCCTATTGTTGTTGTAGGGACTTGTGGGAGGTCCCTAAGACTTCTTATCTCTACTAACCATGTTCAAATTAATGTTTTGAATGTAGGGAAAGCTCCGGAGTGATCTCGGGTCTCGCATCATTTGGATTGGATTCTCATGGATCATGATGAATTAGCTTTGTTTTAACTTCTCGTATGGAACGTTTACAAACTTAATGTGTTGCTAAATGTTGTGGATAACATTGTGGACGTAATTGTATGTCAAAACTATTTTGTGGTTTCATGGGTAGCCTAATCCATATTTGTAAACTTAAAACGTGTGGATACGTTATTGTTGTTTTGAAACCTAACTTTCGCGTTGTTTTAAAAGTTTAAATCGGGTTGAATTTTTAGGTGTTACAGGGCTCTTCTTCATAATTGTGAGCCTCGTTACGTTATTATCCCCCAGTCAGGTGCGAGCATGGTCCTCAGCATGGTTGTGCCTGACTTGATCTATGCATAGGCAGGTAAGGTTTTCCTGACGTGTGGCAAGGCAAGGTTTTCTTACCGTGTGATCTAGTAAGCCCTCCTTGTGGAGACTCATTAGGTATAGTATAAGGCTCATAGCTTTTATGAATGTATTATAAAGTTCCTATTCTTGACATGAGTAGGCCGAGCTGTATGACTTTTTTAATCATAAGTTCACAGAACGTTCTCGTATAACCGGCGAGATACTTAGTATAGATGCTAAGTTTAGAACTTTGGGTGTGATAGTAGATGAGTTATCTCATCTTTGGTGAGATGAGGGTAAATGTTCACCTTTTCTTGTAACGGGCTTAAACTTCATAAGGATCAACGAATGTTAGACCTCCTGATACGACATTGGATAAGGTGCGTGACCAGATCAAAGAGTAAGTGATTGTCACTCCTCATAGTATGGCATTAGGCAAGGTGATTAACCTCATGATTCACATTAGGTGAAATTCTTGACCTAAGCCACTAATAAGTGAGGGTCATATCACATTAGGCAAAGTACTTGACCTTTTGGCCAAAATAAGTTTGGGCTAGACCTTACGATGCAATACTAGGTAAGATACTTAACCTTTCTCTAAGAATAGTTCTAGATCAGGATCTTTTGATATATTATTAGGTAAGGTACTTAACCTTTTTACAAATAAGTCTAGGCTAGACTTCTTGATAAAAATAAGCTTAGGTTAGACCTCACTAGGTGAGATGCATAACCTTTTGTGACAATAGATGAAGGTTAGACCTCATGATGAAACATCATGTGAGGTGTTCTATGATCTT
The DNA here is from genome assembly GCA_023525975.1 of Smallanthus sonchifolius. Classification (NCBI taxonomy): domain Eukaryota; kingdom Viridiplantae; phylum Streptophyta; class Magnoliopsida; order Asterales; family Asteraceae; genus Smallanthus; species Smallanthus sonchifolius. The sequence continues at coordinate 17,839,944 of CM042019.1, forward strand.
AGAAGAGGTCGATCCTTGTGTTGCAACATCCGATAAGACAACGCGCTTAAATATAGAAAGGACCAGTGAAGGTCAGGCCTTATGAAACTAGATCATATGAGTTTTTTGTCTTTGAATGTTATGAATCCCTTGGTGCCATACAAGGCAAACCACTTGGCCTTCATAGAATAAAACTAAATAAGCTTAGCTTAGACCTCGAGGTGCGATAGCATGTGAGGTGTTTAACCTTTTGGAAAGGATAAGTGTAGAACATACCTCATGATGAAATATCACATGAGGTGTTTAACAAAATGAGATGATCATCTTTACATGAGTAGGTCAAGGTTGGACCTCATGGAGCAGTATTATGAGGTGCTCATCCTTTACATGAGTAGGTCAAGGTCAGACCTCATAGAGAAGTATTATGAGGTGCTCATCCTTTACATGAGTAGGTCAAGGCCAAACCTCATGGAGCAGTATTAGGAGGTGCTCATCCTTTATAAGAGTTTATTTATATTGCTCAATTGTTTGTACATGGGTAGGTCAAGGCCGGATCCCACAGAGAGTTTATTTATATTGTGCAATTTTTTTAACTATGCTCATAAGCATATTAAATCACAGATAGCGAGATATAAGTTTTGAGTAGAACTACATGAGTGATACCGTAGAGAAACATGTATTTTATTGTTTTTATAACAAAAGGGGAATGAGAAACCTTTGTTCGTAGGTTTTTGAGATGAACCCTTTCAAACAAAGTTCATGGATGTAAAATTTTCATGCAATGAGTTTTTGTTCACAAAGGATTGAAAATGTTTAGCTTAGTTGCATAGTGTGGAATATTTATATAATGAAGTTAGAAATGTAAAGTTTTCACCAGGGAATGTACAACTCGCGTGTCTACCAAGTTTTATCACAAAGATGTAAAGTTTTGCATCTTGGAATATAAATACGAGAAGTATGTTTTGTGAGAAGTTACGATGAGAGATTGTGTACCAGATTTCGTACTCATCGCACTTGTTCGGTTGATTTTGAAAGCACGAGACGTGTTTTCGTTCGTGGTCCCATGGATGGCACCACTTGTTTCTACGACAATCCGGGTCGGGCTTGATATTGGGTTGAACCATGCCTAGCTATCCTTGAGTCCAGATCTGAGCTGCAATAACAAATAACTCGTTAGAAGGTGACCTGGAGGCGGAGCTCCAGGAACACCCTCCGACGCTCAAGTCAGTTATTTATATAAAGATGAACATATCAAACATGGATATGACGAATAAACATAAATATAAGAGAGAATGTGAAGAAAAGGATAATAAGTTAGAAATGAGAGAGATGGACTTCCTAGAGAAAAGGAAGTGTGAAGGGATGTCTTGAAGGAACATCTTATGAGAGAGTTGAGTATCAGATCCAAGTCACTTACCTTGCTGGGGTATGCTCCTATTTATACTTATGATGTTTGCCCAGGTTCGGTTGTCTTTTGACCCTGGGTGTTCTATTTTGGTGACTGTCAGCCCCCTTGTTATCTGAACCCTGCCTCGTTCTTGCTGAGATTCCCCTTTAAGTATGAAATATGTTGACATAGGGTTGCTATATGTTTCTAGCCTAATATCCCTCCTGATAGGTGTTGACATGTCCTTTCGTTTGGAGGCAAAAAGGGGAAAACATTGTTAAGTTTTAAGGTTCTGGCTCTTTCCTCTTTTGTTACTGTCTTGGCGCATAGTCTCTTCCATGGGAAGACCGTTGCTTTCTTTGGATAGTGTGTGTATTGCCCATCCTTACGTATCTTGGCTGGGCACTTTGGTTTTGTTGGGCTAAACTCTTCTTAGGCTTGACCTTTATCTTGGGCTTATATTATTGGGATGTCTAACTACGAATTAAGTCATCCTACGTCATCACCAATGATAGATATTGGATTCCTGGCATGAAGTCATCCTTGCCATGTTACAGGCCTTGGCTTCTTAGTATGGGGTCATCCTTGCCATGTTGCAAAGCTTTGCCTCCTTATGTAGGGATAAAATGGGTTCCTGCTATGCAAGGGGTGATTATATTTTTGGCCTGGAACCTACCTACATCATCACTACCAAACAATATTAGTCCCATAAAGTTACTACTGAACATATTGATCCTTTATAGTTTTTGTACCAAAACACTATAACTCCGATTTGAAAACCTTAATTTCTCCTCAATCGTTCAGGTATCAAGCACAAACACGTTATAGTTTTTGTACCAAAACACTATAACACCGATTTGAAAACCTTAATTTCTCCTCAATCGTTCAGGTATCAAGCACAAACACGTACACATGTGGAGGAAGTGTGTATGTTATTGTTATGAACCTGAGTATTCACTTGTGGTGTATATGAGGTATAGTTCAATGGGGACAAAAGTTTTAGAAACTCTTGGGAAATGGTGGGAAAGGATTGCGAAGCAAAATGGGCAGATCTAGATGAAGGCAGTGTAATCAACATGACAAAAGGGCTTAAGGGTACAAGGGGCACAACCCTAAGTACCCAATGTGATCCCACCAATGACGGAGTGCCACCTCATTTTTACCAAAATCCTTTACAAACTACCCAAATTGGTATGGTTGTTGTAACAATCTTTTGTATTTTGTAATTGAAATAGAAAGTAAAGAAAATAGAATGTAGTTTGCTGCTTCAAAAATCTGTGTTTATTTTAGTCAACCTGTTGAACTTTAAATAGCCAACATGCAAACTCATATGTAAAGAAAAATTCAAATACCTACTTCCTCTAAAACCCCCTATTCAAGAGGAGGACATTAACTCAATAAAAACTTAAACAAACACATGCCAAAATGACTTAATCTACTGATGCATTTGACCCATCCAAACTTGACCCATCCGACTTGACCCATCCGACATCAAAATTACTCAACATTCACCCCCTTTAATCTTGACGTTGGTTCTTGCTTCAAAGTAGTGTCGGTTCCTCCTCATGGATCAAATTGGCTTCCTTTTCTTTATCCTTCCATTTTGTGCACTTATGTGCGAAGTATCCAAATGTTCCACACTCATAGCACTTAAACCCACTCTTATCACCTCGACCCGAGCCTCTTCCACGTCCTCTTTCCCCTCTACCGAATCGTCTTCCTCGTCGATATTGCCTATCATCCTCACCATTATTTTGCTCATTTGAACTAGCCATAAAAAGTTGACCTTGATCTTCCTCCTTTTCATCATGACTCTTGAGCCGTCCTTCGTATGCTTTGAGTCTTCCCACCGCTTCTTCAAAAGGCATGGTTTCAATTTCTAAATATTGCTCGATAGAAGCAACGATTGGTAGATATTTCTTCAGGACCGAATTGAGAAACTTTCTCACAACTACTTCCTCTTCAAGGCTCGAACCAAGACTTTTGAATTTTGAAACAATACCACCTATCTTACCTGAAAAGTCATTGATTGTCTCGTTCTCTTTCATCTTTAGCATCTCTAATTCATTCCTAAGAGTTTGCAAACGTGCCTTCTTGACTCGATCGGCTCCTAAGTACTGAACCCGAATCAATTCCCAAACATCATTCGCATCCTTGTGTTTTGCAACTTGTAGGAGGATATCTTCTGGTAAGGTTTGGAAGATTTTAGCTTTCGTAGTGTAGTTCTTCTTCTCTTCTACCGTTGCTCCGGTTACCGAATCCACCGACTCCCAAAGACCGTATGCCCTTATCACCATCTCAATCAAAATAGACAATGAAGTGTAGTTAGTTTCGGTTAATTTTGGACATTGAAGTGGTACATTACCTTACTCACGGACTGCCACAGTTCCTACGTTCTCCGCCATTCTTGCTAATTTCTTATTCGGGTCATGTTATCTTCGCTTGTGCCTAACCTTCAACTTGCTCTTCTCGTGCTTTGACTTCTTGTTGTTTGAGCAATCGAAACTTACTACTGCACTTTCTTTTTGCTTTCTTTCTTGGTTTGATGATCGAGCACCCTTTCTGCTATCTTTCTTTCTCTTCAAGCGTCGCTTGCTTCTGCTTCAACTTGCCCTTTCTGTTGTCTTTCTTCTGATGTCTTGCTTCTTCGTGCCAATCTTAAAGTTGATCGACCCTTGCTGCTTGCCCCTTTCTGTTTTCTTTCTTTCTTGCTCAAAAGAAATCTATCACTGCGTCTGCTTCTTTCTTTTGATCACGGAATCGCCATCAGACTTGCTGCTCAATTTCACTCTTTCTCGGCTGATCACATAAGGTAACAAGCCACCACTGCTCTTCCTTCTGTTGATCGTAGATTACGATCAACCCTTTCTTCCAAAATCCCACAGTATAAGCCCTTACTCTCATACCAAATGTTGGAACAATCTTTTGTATTTTGTAATTGAAATAGAAAGTAAAGAAAATGGAATGTAGTTTGCTGCTTCAAAAATGTGTGTTTATTTCATTCAACCTGATGCACTTTAAATAGCCAACATGCAAACTCATACATAAAGAAAAAACAAGAAAAATTCAAATACCTACCTCCCCTAAAACCTCCTATTGGACCTTGACTCAATATAAACTTAAACAAACACATACCAAAATGACTTATTTTACTGACCCGTTTGACTCATCCAAACTTGACCCATCCAACATCAAAATTACCCAACAAGCGGCACAACCCAAAGTACCCTAATTCTTTTTTTTTATAAATTTTTAATTAAAACTAATTATATAGTTAAAACTAATTTCATTAACTCAAAAATCATTAATCCATTCAGTTTTAGACCAAAATCAAGTCCAACACTTCAATTTAAAGGCTTAAAGTTATTAAAAAAAATATATATATCTTTCATGTGCCACCTCATTAATCATTTCAGTTTTAAATTAGTTCTGATGTCTCATGTGAGATCTAGATACCACGTCTTTAATCCATCAAAAATACCAAATGCAAACCCAAATTTGAACATGCATCACGGGTACTTATTCCCTGAAACAACTATCCGCAAGGGGTACCTACATGCATTGCGACAGTGTACCCGCACTACCCGATCCCTATACCCGCATGGTGCCCCTTGTACCCTAAGCAAGGTAGAGGTAGAGATGAGGGTTTCGTGTCTAGGAAGAGGGGACGAGCAAGAGTGTTCCTTTTTTGTCTATATATAGTAAGGACATAATGCTCATTTTCGAATTCCAATGTGGTAAAGGAATGAGACAAGGAGACCCGTTGTCTACTTTTCTCTTCTTGATTGTGATGGATGCCTTATCATGTATGCTCGACAAGGCGCGAGGGGCAGGGGTTATTAAAGGCATTGGGCTTCCCAATGAAGGTCCGTCGATTTCTCATCTCTTTTATGAGGATGATGCGATTATTTTGGGTGATTGGTCCAAGGAAGAGATTCTAAAGGTGGTCAGAATTCTGAGATGTTTTCATCTATGCTCTGGGCTTAAAATTAATATTGTCAAATCTATTCTTTACGGTATTGGGGTGGACTCTACGAAAATCAACGAGTTGGCTAGAGTGGTGGGTTGCAAGCCGGATGCTCCGCCTTTTAAGTATCTTGGTTTAATGGTTGGGGCCAATATGAATCGTATCAATAACTGGAAACCGGTCTACGATATTTTTGAAGGTCGCCTTGCGGTATGGAAGTCTTCTCTCCTTTCGTTCGGTGGAAGAGTCACCCTTATCAAATCTGTTTTGGAGAGCCTCCCTAATTATTATTTCTCCTTGTACAAGGCGCCCGTTAAGGTGATTAAGGAATTAGAATCTTTGATAAAAAGATTTCTATGGGGTGGCTCGAATCAAGCCAAGAAGATACACTGGGTCGCTTGGGATCAGGTGGCGTTACCTAAAAGTCAGGGAGGTCTCGGGTTAAGCAAGCTCAAGGACATAAATGAGGCCTTATTAATAAAGTGGGGATGGCGTTTCAAAACCGAAGGTAATAGTCTTTGGAGGAAAATTATATGTTCTTTTCACTCTAGCAGGATGAGTTAGGAATGTATTCCCGCCAAAAAAAGCGCTAGGAGGAGTCTGGGTTAATATCGCTAGAGTGGTTTCTAGAACATTGGTGGGTGGGTCTCCTATTCGAAACTATTTTAAAGGCATTGTCGGAAATGGGAAAGATGTGGCATTTTGGTTGGATCATTGGCTCGTCGACGAACCCCTTCGGTTTAAATTCCCCATCTTATTCAGCCTTGAGGTCGCTAAAAGATGTAAAGTTTTTTAGAGGGTTAGGGTCGTCGAGGGGAACCTGCGGGTGGGTATGGAGTGGAAGAGACCTCCCGCATCTACAAAAGAAAATCGTGCTCTAGAACAGCTGCTGGCTTTGGTCAGCGGGGTCAACCTTCGTGACGCTCCGGATCGTTGGCGCTGGGCTGTTGTTTCGTCCGGTGAATTCTCGGTCGGTAATGTTAGGAAGTTATTAACTGTTGGTTCGGATTTTAGCCAAAGGTATGTGATGCACTGGAGTAAATGGGTCCCGATGAAATGTAACATCTTTGTGTGGCGGACAGAGATGGAAAAGATACCAACTTCAACGACGCTGAGAAGAAGAAATATTCAGGTTGGAGATACGAAGTGCCCTTTCTGTAACGAGGGGGAGGAAACGGTGGAGCATATCTTCACATATTGCATCATTGCGGTGACTATTTGGCAACACATAAGCACGTGGTGTAAGGTTCCCTTCATCTATGCTTTCTCCTTTAAGGATCTTCTTCATTTCCACGAGACGGCGGGTATTTCGGATCAAGCCAAGGAGGCGCTTCACGGTATTATCATGATTGGGTGTTGGAGTCTGTGAAAGGCTAGGAACGAATTCACTTTTTCCAGTAAAGCGATAAAAATTGGGAGCATCATTAGTCAAATCAAAGCGGTGGGGTTTTTACGGTACTCTTTTAGATCGAAATATAAGGACCTCTCATGGGAAAATTGGTGTAAATTTGTAATTATGTAATTGTGTGTTTTTACTCGGCCTGTTTTGAGCTGATGCCTGTTTCTAATAAGTTTATCGTTCAAAAAAGAAAATGAATTCAATAAATACTTTAACGTTTGATAATGTAAATTAACAAACATCTTATAGTTTGGTATACATTAAAGATGATATTTATAATTTCTAAAAAGAAAACACTAATAACAAGAGCATACCACACTACCATAAAGTGCTAAACAATAAGAATATAACTCAATTTTGTTACTTTTGAACAAAACTAAAAGTTTGAAACCAACATCTTACATTATTAAAACTAATTAAACAACACTTTCACCTTTCAAAACCTCATATATTAAACACATGACAACATATCCTATAACAACCACCACCAGCCATCTACTACCCTATTTCATATCATTCCCGGTGTAGAAATCGCAAGATCCGGCAAAACAAAACAATCTCCACCCTCCAACTGCCATGTACTCCCAACACACACTAGCCCCGCCGGAGTGACCACCAACAACACCACCTCCAATACCGGAAAACGCCCAAACCGTTCTTCCAAATTCAAAGCTTAAATCTTGATCAAACTCCGGTACAATAAACCCCGGGCCATGAATGCTACTCAAAAGCAACGGCAAGTGGCGGTGGAAGTGGAGACACGTGGACGTTTGGCATTCTTCCTGATGCCACCACCAACCGGGATATCACACGGAGGGTGCCACCTTGAGTCCAGTAGCGGCGGCAGGACTTGCAGAAGTGACGAGGCTGAGAGAAGTTGTAGTTGTTGTAGTAGCAGAATTTGGTGTTGGTGGAGTCGCACCGCGGGCATGGAAGGTGTTCAGGCTCCACACGCGGGTTCTTGACGGTGGTTGTGCGACGGTGGTCGCCGGTTTCTGATGGCATTTTGAGGTGACTTTTTGGAGGATGAAAGTAGGGTTTTAATGTAGAAAGAGAGATTATATTCCTTCTACAAAGAAGGCTTTATGTGGGTGTTTTGGGAGACAAGTGTTCAGACGGGTAGAGAAAGATAGAGTTGTCTGCTGTGATTATTAATGATATTGATAACACAGCCACAAGCCAGGCTCTTGAAAACCGGAACATCTCTTCATGGATAATAGGAGTAAGTTGAAAGAAATTGAGAGTAGAATATTAATTTTTATTTAAAATAGAGCAGTGTCAAATTTATATAAAAAGTAGAATATTAAATTTTATTTAAAATCGAGCCGTGTTAAATTTATATCGAAATATTCGATATAAATTTGACCCGGCTCGGTTTTTAATTAAAATTTATGGCGTCAAAGAGATAAAAATAAGCACGTCGGAATGGTATATTCAAAATTTTATAAAACATTATATTTTTAAAGTTATAAAAGAAAAACGAAATATGAGTAAAATTAATTATAATAATATAATATTCAAACTCAAATACCGATAAAATTAGCTTTTTAGCGTTTAGCTTTAGGGACGATTGTAATTTAAGAAAATGATGACCATATGGACGATCGTAATAGGGTAATTATGGTTAATACAGTTTAAAGGGACGGGAGACTAATTAATGGTTTAAAATATTGATAAAATAAAGAAATATATAAAAACACTTAAATACCCCTAATTTAACGTTAAAATATGAATTGAGTTAACTGATTGCATGAAAATGGAAAGTTTTGTAAACCACGAGGATACACATGAGAAAAATATTTTTTTGGATAAAACTGACAAAAATGACGAAACCATGGGTACGAAAATAACAGTTTAATCTTCTTTTTCCCTCTTGTAGTCCCTCTCCTTTAGGGATTAGGATTACCCCTTCTATGATTTAGAAATAAACTAGATGATATTAATCAGGGTGGGGGTTGGGTCCAATGACAAAGTCATTTAGAGTTAAAGTGGTGAAGGTTCCATTGATGTAAAGGGTTCGAACTTCATCTATAACACATTGGTGTAAATTATTAAAAATAGTTTAGGTGGCCCTAAAATGGGTTATTGTTAAAAAAAACATGATATTAATCTTTTATATATAATAAATAAGTAAATGATAATACCATTGTCACAATTCTGCGAGCTCTCATTTACTTTTATCCTTTCTCTTTCTTCACCTAATAAATAAGTTTGTTTCTCGTTTCTGTTTATTAATTTCTAAATCTATTTACTATCATTTAGTTTTTCCGTTTTTCTTTATTCCCCTAATAAATAAGTTTGTTTCCCGCTTTTTTTTTTCTAAATTTATAAATCAATTTATATTAATAACTATTTAATATTTTTTTTATTCAACTCGTATAAGAGCACCTCCAATGGTGGACACCACAAACACAACCAAACAAACCACATCAGCTGCCACATACATCATATTTTCACTTATCCTTTAAAAACCCTCATTTTTACTCTAACACTACATCTACTTTCAAACACCCCTATATTTCCATATCATCACATACTTTTACATTTATTTTTCTATATACCAAAAACCTTATTTTCTAGAGTTAATTACACGGATGGTCCATGTGGTTTGGCCAAATTACAGATATAATCCCTAACTTTGATAAATTACGGGTTTGATCCCAACATACTTTGATTTTGTTATACTGACAGTCCCTTGCATTGATTAAAGTTAAGTTTTTCTGTTAAGTAGGTATGAAAAGACGAAAATACCCTTAAGGTTAAATAAACAATTAAATATTAAATTATGTTTATGTACGCCCCACCACATTAAAATAAGTCAATGAATATATTCATGTGGGTCTCACCCCCTTCATCTTCTCCAACTAAGACCACCCTCCCACTCTCCTCTCCGGTGACCACCACCACTGCACCCAACACCGTCGTTTTTCCAACCATATTCATCCTTTTACGGCTACTTTCAGAAAATTCAATTATTATCCAAAATCAATTGCTAACTTCCCCAAATTGCAATTGAACAATAAATTTGCACTGCGAATAAACCAGATTATACAACAGCACCACACATTTGAATTTGTGTTCTTCACCATTTGTAAATTTATCTGCAACCAAGAATTAGCCAACAATTAAGTAGCAGGAAAACTAAATTGGTTGAGAAAGGCAGGTAGGCATGTTTACCTTTTAGAAGTGCATGAGAGGGCGAGACCGCATGATGATCCATAGATATTGTTCCATAAACAGAAATTGCTTTCGAAACCTCTGTTTTATGATGAGGGGATTTATAGCATGGGAGTCAGGTCCACCGATAAGCCACTTCTGGGCATCAAAATTCCCCTTCCAACAAATGCAGAAAGGATTTAGCAGGAGCAGAACAGTTGCCTTGACGATTGTATCCTGACATCTTTGAAATGTTGAAAGAATCACTGCAGTTAACGAACATATTTACTTGAATGAAACAAAAATCAAAGCATACGGTTTGTTAAAACGATAATAACTGCGAGAAATCACGATTAGAAGTCTTACGCAGTTGTGGTTGAATTGATCGAATTGGACGTCAAGAAGAACCCTAACGGAAGCAATTCACGGCTATTCGGTTGATGATATGCGTCTGTGAGAAAAAAAAAAAAAGGTTTAAAACTGGTGTCAGCAATCCTTGGTATTCAAAGTGTAACGACCAGGTATTTTGTGAATCCTCTTTTCTCGCAGACACGGGTGAGAAAAAACCGAATTAACCGAACCGAACCGAAACCGAAAAAACCGACCCAAACTAAAATCGACGGTTTTGGTTTTGTATTTTTTAAAAATTTAAAATTACGGTTTGGTTTCGGTTTTGTATTTTTTGAAAACCGAAAAAACCGAACCGAACCGAACCGAACGTATACATATACTTTAGTTATACATTGTGTGCATACATGTTTCATAATATATATATATATATATATAGGGGGAGGATCAAATAAGAAGTCTAATTTGGCTAAAAAACCTAAGAAGTAATCTCATTCATTTAATTAGATGATCAACGATAGAGATTTAAGTGTATGAAAAATAAGGGGTGAGAGGGTATTTAAGTAATAGCCACTTTTGTTGACTTTTTTCAACTTCCCCCACTTTTTTTTAAACGTTCATAACTTTTTCATAGGACATTATTTTTAAAAAACACTACACCATAAAATCGACCGTTTTTTTATCTTTAATTTGAGTATAGTATTGCTATATTTTTTTTTTTGCAAAAACAAAAACGACACTTAACGAAATTGTGCTAATTTACATAAATGTGCTGGTTTCTGGTAAAACAGCACAATTTAACACATTAAAAATTTGCTGGTTTCTGGTAAAACAACACAATTTACGTAAATGTAATGGTTTCTTTAATGTGTGTACTTTTAGTCAATTATTATGTGCCTAATTTGGTAGCATTATTTAAAAATAAAAATTTAAAACATCCATACAGAAAAAAAAAAAAAACGGTTTAGTGGTAGGCAACAAAAAGCTTATGCATCAAAATGTTGTTTTGTGCTGGTTTGATATACTAGTTTTATTGTGCTGGTCTTGTTTGTGTTTGGTTAGCTAAGAAAAGCAAGGTACACAATGAACAGTGTTCTTTTGGTGTTGTGAAACAACACAACTAATTGTTATGTTTGGTGTTGTTTTATGATAAAGCAACACAGTTAATTGTGCTGTTTTACAATGCAGCACAGTTAATTGTGCTGTTTTATAATGCAACATGGTTAGTTGTGATGTTTTACTATAAACCAGCACATTTACGTAAATTAGCACAATTTCACTAAGTGTCGATTTTGTTTTAGAGTAAAATATAGCAATACTATACTCGAATTAAAGGTAAAAAAATGCTCGATTTTATGGTGTATTTTTTTAGAAAAATAAGGTTGTATGAAAAAGTTAAGTACGTTTAAAAAAGGGGGGAATTTGAAAAAAGTCAACAATTGTGGGTTTTCCAAAAATGTCCCCCACCCCTTATTTTCCTACATTTAAATACATACCCTTGATCATCCAATTGAATGGATGAGATTGCTTCTTAGCCAAGTAGCACTTCTTAGGGGAACCATGGGGAAGATCAAATAAGAAGTCTAATTTGGCTAAGAAGCCTAAGAAGTAATCTCATCAATTTAATTAGATGATCAACGGTAGAGATTTAAGTGTATGAAAAATAAGGGGTGGGAGGGTATTTAAGTAATAGCCAATTTTGTTGACTTTTTTCAACTTCCCCCACTTTTTTTTAAACGTTCATAACTTTTTCATAGGACATTATTTTTTTTTTAAAATTACACCATAAAATCGAGCGTTTTTTTATCTTTAATTTGAGTATAGTATTGCTATATTTTTTTTGCAAAAACAAAAACGACACTTAACAAAATTGTGCTAATTTACGTAAATGTGCTGGTTTCTCGTAAATGTGCTGGTTTCTGGTAAAACAACACAATTTACGTAAATGTAATGGTTTCTTTAATGTGTGTACTTTTAGTCAATTATATGTGCCTAATTTGGTAGCATTATTTAAAAATAAAAATTTAAAACATCCATACAGAAAAAAAAACGGTTTAGTGGTAGGCAACAAAAAGCTTATGCATCAAAATGTTGTTTTGTGCTGGTTTGATATACTAGTTTTATTGTGCTGGTTTTGTTTGTGTTTGGTTAGCTAAGAAAAGCAAGGTACACAATGAACCGTGTTCTTTTGGTGTTGTGAAACAACACAACTAATTGTTATGTTTTGTGTTGTTTTATGATAAAGCAGCACAGTTAATTGTGCTGTTTTACAATGCAGCACAGTTAATTGTGTTGTTTTACAATGCAGCATAGTTAGTTGTGCTGTTTTACTATAAACCAGCACATCTACGTAAAGTAGCACAATTTCACTAAGTGTTGATTTTGTTTTAGAGTAAAATATAGCAATACTAAACAATTTCACTAAGATGCATTGAACGCTCATCCTTTTTATGATTTTTAAGGTAATTGTTTATTAACAGTTCAACTAAATAATAACTTTTCTAGCAGTTCTTCTTGCTTTACCGTGCTCTATTTTTTTTCATTGTTATGATTTTACCAAAGAGAAAATGTATTGTGCTGGTTTTTTTTGTTCTACTGAATGTGCTGGAATTTTGTTTTCCTATGATGTATTTTTTTATGTTGTGTTAGTTGGTTGTGCTGTTTTCCTCTACTATTTTTTCGACTGTGCTGAGTTTCTCTTGTGCTGTTTTCCTCTACTATTTTTTCTGTTGTGCTGTTATCACACGTGCTGGTTTTTTGTGCTAATTATTGTGCTGGTTGGTCTTGTTCTCATTATTTGTGCTGATTTGTTTTTTTAAATCACATTGTTGTTGTGCTAGTTTGTTAGTGCTGGTTGTGCTAGTAACTGTGCAGGTTTGTTGTTTGTGTGCTAGTTTGCTAATTTTGTGCCTGTTTATTTGTGCTGGTTTGTCTTGTTCTCATTATTTGTGCTGATTTGTTTGTTTAAATCACATTGTTGTTGTGATAGTTTGTTAGTGCTGGTTGTGCTAGTAATTGTGTAGGTTTGTTGTTTGTGTGCTAGTTTGCTAATTTTGTGATTGTTTATTTGTGCTGGTTTGATATTTTTGTTTGTGCTGGTTTGATTTTCCATAAAACAGCACAATTTATGTAAACCAGCACAATTTATGTAAAATAGCATAATTTTGTATAGTGTCCGTTTTTTTTAATAAAAAATATAACAATACTATACTCGAATTAAAGGTAAAAAAACACTCGTTTTTATGGTGAATTTTTTTTAAAAAAAATAAGGTCGTATGAAAAAGTTATGTACGTTTAAAAAAAGTAGGGGAATTTGAAAAAAGTCAACAATTGTGGGTTTCCAAAAATGCCCCTCCACCTCTAAGTTTTCCTACATTTAAATCTCTATCATTGATCATCCAATTGAATGGATAAGATTGCTTTTTAGGCTTCTTAGCCAAAGTGCAATTCTTAGGGGAACCATCCCCTATATATATATATATATATATATATATATATATATATTTGTGTTACACGTATTTACATTAATAGTAGGCTATTATTTATATTTATTGAATTTATAAATTATAAAGTTTATTTTTTATGTTTAGTATTTTTTTAAAGAAAACTAATAATTTTTGTATCCTATAATATTTAGGCCAAAATATGTGATAATCATTATTTAATAAAAAATATTTAGGCCCAAAATTTCAAACCCATGTTCATTATTTTGGGCCATTTTTCTTTTTCTTCAAAATTTTCAAGCCCAATTGGTTTTAAAACCAAAACCGAACCGAACCCATTGTAAAAACCGAAAACTAAAAACTGAAAAAACCAAAACTGAACGATTTTAAAAAAACCAAAAACCGAACTTCCGATTTTGGTTTGGTTTTACCCTAAAACCGACCCAAACCGACTCATGCACACCCCTACTCGAAGAGACGCAATCGGTACCATCTTCTTCGTCTCTTTCGTTTATGTACCAACTACCCAAATCAAGTGAGGTCGTAATAGAGAAGGGTTCACTTCCTGATTCGGTGGTCAGCGCCGGTGAGCTGGCGGCAGTGGGAAGAAACGGAAGGGGAGGGGAAGGGCTTTGTTGTTTTTAGGGTTTAAAGGAACAAGATGAGATGAAGATGAAGATGAAGATGTGGGTGTGGGGGGTTGGGTAGGATTGTGGGTCCCACTATTTAATTTTGAGTATTAAAAATTTTGTTTTACTTTTTTAACCTTTTAAATTTAAAGGGGTATTTTCATTATTTCTTAAAAAGTTAACAGAAAACTTAACCTCCGTCCATGCCAGGGACCGTTAATGTAATAAAATCAAAGTATGCAATTTCTCAAAGTTAGGGCCTATATCAGTAATTTGGCCAAACCACATGAACCGTCCGTGTAATTAACTCTATTTTTTAATAATCTTATTTTTTATATTTCGTATTATTTAAAATCTATACTATATAATAAATAAAGGTTTTTTATGCCACGTGTCGCCTCCATATTCATTCTCACAAATTTTTTCCCGCCTCTCTCTTATTTAATGTATTTCCATCTTTTAATAATAATATATGTTTAAAGAAAATACTAATATACTAATAAAAACATATTTATTTTAAATCATCCCTTATTATAAGAAAATTTGAAATTTAATTATCTAACTTTTATTTTCAATCAAATATTAAATGAAAGTTAAATTATATTAAATAGTAATTAACGTATTTTCAAAACTCAATTATATATTATTTTTTTACATATTTTGAATTTGTTTTCTATCCTTAGTATTTGTAATATATTTTTACATCTTTAAAATATATACATAATGATTTAAAAAATTTATATATTGATATTTTTAACTCCGTGTGTATACACGAGATCTAAACTAGTAATATAATATAATACTGTAAATAAAAAATATTAAAATCCTAAAAATTAAAATTGAAAATTAATTTTAAAGTAAAAGGTTACATAAAATAAAAAGTTAAAATTACATAAACTAAATAAATCAAAATCACACAAATAAAAATATAAAAAGATCACATAAACCAACTATTGTGTAATAAACCATATATGCTCCACTAAATTGCCTCGAAGCGAATGATAAGCTTCATTGTTACATACATTCTTGAACCTTGCTAATTGTCATTCAAAATCTAATATCGGTCCGTGGTTGGGTGGTTCTGGTTCTTTATCTTCATCATCTGACCAATCGGTTATATCGTCCCATTCATCTTTTACAATCATATTAACCCTAGCCGCCTCCCCCTTTCTTTTCATTCATCACTTTCAATCTCCATCCTTTAAGAGAGAAAGTGAGAAAAATCTTGAGAGAGAAAGTGAAGGAGATCATCATTTTTCCAGGTGAGAATCGACCCTTAAATCCTTTGTTTTCGTTAAAGTGGGTTTTGTGTGGGAAACTAGGTTTCATTTTCAAAAGTCGGATTTTTACGTAAGAAATGGTATAAAAACTATAAATCAAGTTTCATAGAACCTAAATAAGCGAATTTGTAACACCAAGCCAAATTCCGGGTCCTTAATTTGTCAAAGTTGAAACCCTAGGGAGGGGTTGAGAAATGTAAATTTTGACAATTTGGGCTGGTAGCGGACCGCCACCCGATTCCTAATTGTCCGCCAAGTGGTGAGGAAGGAATTCCGCTGGTGATGACATGTGTGTGTCAGAAACCCTAATGAGGTGGCAGGATACCGAACCGTTACCAAGTCCTTAGCGGTCCGCTACAGCCGCAAATTCTTAGAGGTCCGCTAGGGTGGTCAGCGTGGGTTGAAAAACAGTGGGTAGCGGACCACTACCTATTCCTTAGCGGTCCGCTAGCCGTAATCTAGACACATTTTCTGGTGATGCCACGTGGCTGGTGACTAATGGGCAAAAGTTGACGCGTGTTAGCTTGGCAGACCGCCAAGCCTCTCCTTAACGGTCCGCCAGCCGCAATCCAAGGAAAGGTCCAATCATGAATAGACACGTAGGGCTGACTGATGTGTTACAAAGCACAACTCCGTTTCCGCCCTATTTCGTAGAGTTTTCATACGTTTTTAGAGTCGTTTTGAGTATATTATAGTTAGTATTGAGTTAAGTCTTGTTTTGTAGGTAACTGGGTCACTTTGAAGCTAAAAAGATCGAGGATGGTGAAGGCACGAGCGAGCGAGGAGAAACGAGAAAACATTGAAACTTTATGTGATGTGGCTGCCTCGCGCTACGCGAGCCAGGAGGCTCTCCCCCTCGCGATACGCGAGGGGTGTGTTTTCAGGAAAAGTTTGCGGGTTGGTCGTCTCTGGAGGTACGCGTGAGGATTGGTTCCTAGGCCTCACGGTACGCGAGAACACCCAGTTACGGGTATTTTCACATATTTTCAAGGTTTAAAAGAGGGGGCTCGAATATAGGGTTGCATTATCGATTACCAGCCGTTTGGACAGCTAAAAGGGGTGATTTTGAGAGGGTAGGAAGCAAAAAGAACAAAAGATTGGAGCTTTATCAATTGGGTCGGTTAATTCTTGCTCGTAGGGTTACGATCTTTGATTTCTTGTTTACTTTGGTTTGATTTGGATTATGTTTGAGACTTGTGAGATTTGTTTTCTGAGTTTGAACATGTATCTTGGCTAGACTATAGTAGCTATCTAGGTTTTCGATAATTGTTTGATTTGATTGTGAATTTCTTTCGGTCTATGTTGGATTGTGATGGATTGGTGATAAAGTAAAGAACTTGGATTCAATTAGTATGATGTTTTTACGTGTTTAATTCTGATTTGCAATTTATTCGTGTTTCACATGCGTTTTGTTGAATGTCTTTCAAATAATAGATGCATGTTAGGTTGCTTACTTTGTGTTTGTAACTAGTTTGTGGATAATTGATATCATCGTCCATAGAACCGCGAATTGAGAGTATCTTTGGATTAAATGTTCTTCCTACTTTAATAGCTGAAAGGTGCGAAGTTGTCGGGTATTCCTTGGTGTTAGGGTTCTTAGGTAGATTGCTCTGAAAGGAGGGTTTCCGAGGGTTTCTTAGCATTATTGATATTCCATGTCATACCGAGAGTTTCCAGGTTACCCCGTATGTCTTAGGGTGTATTGAGATATTGAGACTGAGAGGTAATATATATTTAGGGTACTTTAACATTGTTGGAAATAGCTGAGAGGTGATCCGACCAACCGGTGAGTTTACACGTTCCTTAGGGTTTCCTATTAGGTCACACCCGGAGAATGATCTGGGATCCTTAGGTTGTCTTAGGGTTTCTTATTCAAAGATCCCGGTTCCATCATAAGTGTCATAGCCGAGAGAAGTTCATGTTTAGCAAACAGGATTCATTACCTAGATAGTGTTTTCTCCATTATTGATCCCATTTGTTTCGTCTGTCTGATAGTTGGTGTCGTTAGTTGGCTATTCATTAGGTTGTCAGTTTTAGAATCTCAGTTACACAAACCCCCCAAATATAATTCAGTTAAGTTAGTTTAGTCAGAGTCTAGATAGAGTTGTCACTAGTGTCTCGTGGGTTCGATATCGGACTTAGATTAGACTTTACTGCAATTGATCGGTGCACTTGTCGGTTGTGTGGTCTAGTATTAGGGGGAGTATAGATTTATAAATTTAAAGCTAGAATGTCTAGGTTAGGTTTTATATTAGTTTTATAGACCATTCCGATCACATCAAGTTTTTGGCGCCGTCGCCGGGGACACTTAGGAGATAGCGTATCTAACTTTGATTGAACTTAACTAATTAATTGGTCTCATTTGTGTTTTGAGTCGTAGAGTGTCTAGTTGTCCGTGCCTTTCTTTATTTTTAGCGTGTCTTCGTAAATATATTTTGTTTTTATTTATTTATTTATTTATATATATCTGGTGCCCGTGATCCTTTTTGTTTGAGTGTCCATTGCATTGATCTAAATGGAGCGTTACTACGGGAACAACTATTAAGGACACCGATTTGCTCAAAGGGATCATTACGTGAATGTGTGGTGCGAGGTCTGTGGAGGTCCCCATTACACTCAAGAGTGTCCTGATTCATCGGGGTACTCCACAGACTATTATGGTAATCAATATCCGCAAGCACAACCGTATGATGGATATATAACTCAAGAGTAGTTGAATTCCTTGTGTAAAGAGGCAAACGAGCAGTATGAGAAGGACATCCGGGCAGTAATCGCACGCATTGGATCACATCGGCCGAAGAATCTGTAGCATGTGGTTTATGATCATGAAGGGGAAGTGATTATGGAAGCTCCAGAACTTGAGGTAATAATGGACGAAGTGCCAATTACAGTGACAGAAGGTGAAGCACAAGTCCCACCTCCAGGTAAGTCTTCTGACCTTGATCTCATTAGTGATGAATTCTATACCGATTCCTTGTAAGCTCACGCAGTCCCACGTGATACTTTACGCTTGTCTTGTGAGATAGAGTCGGCGCAGGAAATTCAGGTCGAAGAAACGATCAAGGAAAAGCATAGGAAAGTGCAGGAGATCGTGAGCACTCGGTGGCACCTTTATAAGTAAGGCTGAGCAACTGCACTTTTAGTTAAAAAATGGGTGGCGAATGGATGAGCTAGCAAGAGAAGAAGCAGCTCCAGAACCGGAGACGTTAACGGAAGAGGTGCAACTCACGAGTCCACAATACTCTGCACCAGAACCACCTTCGGTTTATACACCACGGAGCTGGGGGCCAAAGCCCATCGAGGATGTCTTCTTCAGTGATAATGATGAAGCAGAGGTAGAAGAGTCCTCGGGTGACACTGTGGGTGATGGTCCAGGTAAGTATTCGGAACCTGATCTACTTGAGCATATTTTTGAAAATCTTAAATTTCTGGGTGACGAGCTCAACTCTTCTAATACCCTTGATACCTTACGTTTGTTATTTGAGAATAATGTGATGCAGGATCTAGAAAGCGAAGACGAGTGTTGTGAAGAGGGGCTAAATGAGTTTGAGGAGGAGATGGTAGAAAAGGAGCAGGTCCCATCCTAGGAAATTGAGTTCAGTGACGAACTGGAAGACCTGCCCATTCCTAGTGAAGAAAGGTTTGACCCACTTGGTGATCTAAGGATCCTTGAAGATCTACTATATCAAGAGCTAAGTGTGGGGATCAAGAAGGAGCAACCTCAGGATAGTCGATCTGAGAAGAAGTTGAGGTTGGAGAAAGTGCCCAAAGAGAGAAAGAAGCAGGGGCCCGTGGAGGTAGTAGATGGTGGATCACCACCCAAATCAGCACGACTACGGGACAGGGCAAAGAGACGTATGGACCAACATGTTTTGAGGGTCCTAGGATGGTCACACAAGGACAATATGATGAAATATAATGGAGACAATCGATTACCTCATTACATGCCACGTATCAGGTTTGGTCCAGGTAAGTTTAAATATTGGTAAATCGACCGGTTTAAATTTTTCAAAACCATTTTAAAGTCTACCATCGGTGTTTGTTAAATCGGCGGTAGACCAATAATATTAAACGAGCCGGATGGGAGCGGCATAAAAGAGAAGCCTCCTGATTAGGTTTGTTTCTCAGGTTAGAACCCGAGTGTATAGTTTGTATAAATTTTGGTTTTATTTTGAATCTGTTTGATGTTGTTTGGGTTTGCTGTGAGTTTAATGTTGCAGGTATAGATCGCACCGCCCGTACTCGATCTCCATTCGGGCGGAGACGATTTAAATATTGTGTAAAGGGCAACCCAACAGAGTGTATGTGCAGCTGCGAATGGAATGCTATACGGTTGCACAAGTGGAAGAGCAAAGCTGGCCAAGAAGATTGCTATCATTACCAGCTAAGTCGTTTCCACTTTACTATTTTTGTCTATTTTTTATTCTTAATTTTTATTTTTTTCGTTGTTTCTTGGTTCACATTGAGGACAATGTGTCGTTCAAGTGTGGGGATGGGAAACGTCTTGAGTCTAGTTTGTTTAGATTTGTTTTTCTTTTATAAAAAGTCAAAAATACAAAAAAAAAATTGAGAAATTTTCAAAAAAATGTCCTTTGAAATTAGAGTTTTTGCAATCAAAATGGAAGATGATAGGTATAACTAGATATGTTGTTGAGTTTAAAATGAAAATAATAATAGAAAGCGTGTCTATTCTGTTATGTTTTGGTAGATCCAACCAGTTTGATAGATTAAATATCATGTGTGTGTTAATTAGGAATAATAAATGAATTAAATCATGAAATCTTGTGGGTAATCATCTTAGGGGTGTCGGTAATACTAAAACTGTCAACATAGGGTGATAGGTACCATGTTAAGCTAGAATTTAAAGGTTTTTGAAATTTCTTGGCACACCACTCTCTTTTTATAAAAATAAATCCGAGTTTGGTGGCGCCCGCATCCATTAATTCCATCTAATAATGAGTATAATTAATCGATTGAGAACTTGAGTTTTGACCCACGTGTTACCCTCAGGGATAGCGACTTGGTTGATACACCCATGCGTTGGGACTTGAGTGATCAAAATTTTGGATAAATAAGATTTGATTTATTTGTTACCCATGGGGATAGTGACTCGGTGGATACGCCTCTAAGTTAAAACCTTATGTGCTTAATTGATAAGACTACAACCTATGTGCTACCTTCTGGGATGGTGACTTGGGAGATGCACCACTAGGTGAGGTTGATTCATACACTTAATAATGCTCATTGACATTTCATTCCATTATTTCATCTGAATTTCTGATACCTGTGAATCTTAGTTTAACGTGGTGGGGGAAATCTATACGGTTTAACTCGGGCCTAGACATGACCATGAGACGGGATTAGGTGGATCTGTAGCTCTTGAGTGTGAGTTCCAAAGACAAATTGATGTGATGTAAAAAAATAGAATTTAAAACACAATCGGGGGCTTGATTGTTGGTGGTTGGGTTTAATCGAACAGAAATATCAATTGTCGTATTTTAACGCGTTAGTATATCTATGCTAATCAATTTATAAGATTGTTAAAGCATGTATTTCCTGTTGTGATTCCATTGTAGAGATCTTTTTCGAGGATGAAAAAAGTTTAAGTATGGGGATGTTCGATGTGTTGCAAAGCACACATCCGTTTCCGACCTATTTCATAGAATTTTCGTACGTTTTAGAGTCGTTTTGAGTCTATTATAATTAGTATTGAGTTAAGTCTTGTTTTGTAGGTAATCGGGACACTTTGAAGCTAAAACGATCGAGGATGGTGAAGGCACGAGCGAGTGAGGAGAAACGAGAAAATATTGAAACTTTCTGTGATGTGGCTGCCTCGCGCTACTCTAGCCAGGAGGCTCTCCCCCTCGTGATACGCGATGGGTGTGTTTTCAGGAAAAGTTTGCGGGTTGGTCGTCTCTGGAGGTACGCGCGAGGATTGGTTCCTAGGCCTCGCGGTCGCGAGAACACCTAGTTACGGGTATTTTCACATATTTTCAAGGTTTAAAAGAGGGGGCGCGAATATAGGGTTGCATTATCGATTACCAGCCACCTGGACAGCTAAAAGGGGTGATTTTGAGAGGGTAGGAAGCAACAAGAGCAAAAAATTGGAGCTTTATCAATCAGGTCGATTAATTCTTGCTTGTATAGTTACGATCTTTGATTTCTTGTTTACTTTGGTTTGATTTGGATTATGTTTGAGACTTGTTTTCTGTGTTTGAACATGTATCTTGGCTAGACTATAGTAGCTATCTAGGTTTTCGATGATTGTTTGATTTGATTGTGAATTTCTTTCGGTTTATGTTGGATTATGATGGATTGGTGATAAAGTAAAGAACTTGGATTCAATTAGTATGATGTTTTTGCGTGTTTAATTCTGATTTGCAATTAATTCGTGTTTCACATGAGTTTTGTTGAGTGTCTTTCAAATAATAGATGCATGTTAGGTTGCTTACTTTGTGTTTGTAACTAGTTTGTGGATAATTGATATCATCTTCCATAGAACCGCAAATTGAGAGTATCTTAGGATTAAATGTTCTTCCTACTTCAATAGCTGAAAGGTGCGAAGTTGTCGGGTATTCCTTGGTGTTAGGGTTCTTAGGTAGATTGCTCTGAAAGGAGAGTTTTCGAGGGTTTCTTAGCATTATTGATATTATGTGTCATACCGAGAGTTTCCAGGTTACCCCGTATGTCTTAGGGTGTATTGAGATATTGAGACTGAGAGGTAATATATATTTAGGGTACTTTAACATTGTTGGAAATAGCTGAGAGGTGATCCGACCAACCGGTGAGTTTACACGTTCCTTAGGGTTTCCTATTAGGTCACACCCGGAGAATGATCTGGGATCCTTAGGTTGTCTTAGGGTTTCTTATTCAAAGATCCCGGTTCCATCATAAGGGTCATAGCCGAGAGAAGTTCATGTTTAGCAAACATGATTCATTACCTAGATAGTGCTTTCTCCATTATTGATCTCATCTGTTTCGTCTGTCTGATAGTTGGTGTCGCTAGTTAGCTATCCATTAGTTTGTTAGTTTTAGAATCTCAGTTACAAAAACCCCCCAATATAATTCAGTTCTATTAGTTTAGTCAGATTCTAGATAGAGTTGTCACTAGTGTCTCGTGGGTTCGTTATCCGGACTTACATTAGACTTTGCTGCAATTGTTCGGTACACTTGCCGGTTGTGTGGTCTAGTATTAGGTTGAGTCAAGATTTATAAATTTAAAGCTAGAGTGTCTAGGTTAGGTTTTATATTAGTTTTTATAGACCATTCTGAGCACATCACTGACGCATGCCCCTGGGTGGTAGTGGAACTCTGCGCGCCTAGATAACGGTCCCCTATGAGTCTGGTCAGGCAACTATAAATACCTTCCTCTGGTTCTCTTTTAAAATACACAAATTATATCCTACCTCCACAAATCCTGGAAAATGGCCAGTAGCGCACCTCGATTCTCATGCCAAACGCTCGGATAATATCTAACTTTCGCTTATTTTCCGCACTTTCGACAAATCGCTCTCCCTCTTAAATGGAACCACTAGAATTTGGAGGAACCCTGCTAGAGCAATTCCTCTAAGCTGTGTCTAGTTCCAAGCTACTATCTGGTGAATATGTTTATTACTTTAAAATCCTTGAAATGTTTTACGTTACAAAAATTGCAATACATCTATTAAAAGTTTAACGCATAAGGGTTTCTATTGGAAACATTCAGACCATAAGTATACGTAAAACTTGATCAAGGGATACACGCGTTAGGGGTGCAATTCCCCTAATGGGCTGGTCTTTGTTTGTAATGTGGTGTTAGACGGAAGGACACTGTGTCGACCACACAACTAAAGCAAGACTGGGGCAGGGGCGAGCAACCACATTATAGATATAATACCGGTGTATACCGTGGTTATACACTCAGATGAAATAGTTCCGCTGGATGTGTAGACTGAACCCGAGTTATGGTTAAATGCTTTAATATTGTATTTACCAAAATGATTTCATGTCTTGATAAATATATTCACCAGCGTTCGCGCTGACATTTTATTTTCATAAATGTTTTTAGGTAATCAATGATTATTTGTAAGGCTAGTCCATATGGATAGCCTTGGGGATAAATGTAAATACGTTTTTTAAAGGGTTATGTGCTGAACGGAGGACGAATCCCTAGGCACAGAAGATAGCCCTGCAATAAAAAGGGAGGTGTCTTAGGAAATGCATAAGGATAGGTGATGATTCGGAAGGCCCTAGGCACAGGCCAACTACCTTGTGGCCCTATATAAAACATGATGAGTAGAAAACGTGTACATTAAACTCAATTAAGTTTTGTAAATTAAATGGGTATTTAAGTCCCCGAGAAATGTGTCACACCCCGCCCCAGGCACCCCCTGGACGCGTGCGACAACGATTGGTATCACATTTGAACTTTGATTTTAGAGTTTTTATAAATACAGCGGAAGTCTTTTTCAAAAGGATCGTTTCAACATTCTTTCAACCTCAAGGGTTGTATTTGTAAATATTAAAGTTGGAAGACAAAAGTTTTATATTTACTTTATAAACATAGGGATTCAAATACCCTTTTCATTTTATTTACAAAGCAGTGTTTGAAATCAAATACATTTACAACCACTGGAAATAGTACTACCCAGGGTTGATCAATCCCATGTTCCTATCTCCATTTTCTTTTCTTTAGGATTTTCTATACACAAGGCCTGATAATCCAATGTGTAAGTCTATCCTTTTCATAGGTCAGATTTGATGTCTGCCTCTCACAATTTCTTGGGTCAGATCTGATGTCTGCCCATACCCCGTTCTTATTTCAGTTTATTCATTTCCTGAAAACATTTTTGAAAATAAAACGTCAGCACAAACGTCGGTGAATACAATTATCTTGACATTAAAATCATTTGGCACAAACAAGTATTAATTTCATAATCACAACTTTATGTTCAATCCACACATTCAGCAGGCCCGTCCTGTTCAATCACACCACAGTATACACTGGCGTCATGTCTTATAACAATGGACAGGTTTGCCTCCGAAGTTGTTATAAGACAAGCACCAACCTCAATCCGGGAATTTCACCCGAGACCCGTGTATCCCTTGCAAGTTTTACGCATACCTATGGCCTAAATGCTTTGTTCATAGAAGAACGTTGAGCATTATTCCCTTAACCTTTATTTGACCATTTTCGTAAATAAAATGTTTGACACAAGTTTTCAGAGAGATAAAGTATTCACCTTTATTATAGGAATGAGCCTCTAAGTCGAACGCTTATAGACTATCCTTTTAACTTGGTTTCTCTAGCGTACCAACACCTCTACGAGCGTTTCTTGCTTAACCGGGCACTTCGAAGAGCGGGAATCGAATCGGGATCGTCAGGAGCGAGCTAGATGGTGTATGGAACAAGAAATGGAAGAGAGAGTTGATGTTGGTGTGAAGAATGGGAATGAACTTGATTCACCAAACTAGGGTTTACGACGGACCGTTACGGGTGGTGACGGTCCGTCACCAAACTAGGGTTTGCGAGTCATCAGACACGTGTTACCCTCTGGTCATTTTAGGTCGTGACAGACCGTGACCAGGTGTGACGGTCCGTTATAGGGTTTCCACGCGTCAGATTTTGAAGATGAGTTACTAGACAAGTGGCAAGCTATCAGGGTTCGCGTGCCCAGCCCGTAACGGACCGTTACCGTCCTTGACGGTCCGTTACCGTCTTGTGACGGTCCGTTACCATTGAATTTTTATGTTTTCTACTTTTTGATCCTCGATCTATAGGTTATTTACACTTATAGTCCTTGTGGTTTGTACCTTACTCAACTTTTGGACATTTTCGTGGCAGGTGTTACAAAATGAAAAGCTTTATTTATCTCTAAAGAATTGGAATCGACCAATATCAACCCTCGGGTTGTGGTTTTATACAAAATCGATCCAAAGTATTTTTTTTTCCGCTGCAAAACACTCTAATTCCTAAATAAAGTAAGATTGGAGGTGACAATTTGGTCGCACGGGGTGTCCTGAAACTGGGGTGTGACAGGTTGGTATCAGAGCAACATGTTTTAGCGAATTAGATACTATATTTTGTATCTAAGCTTCAATCTTATCAATACTTCTGGTTTTAGTTAAGATACATGCCTTAGTATCTAAGCTATTAACCAAAATGAGGAGGGAATGCCTACTAAGAAAAGTAGGTAGATACTAATAAATTTTAGAATTACAGGATGTCAGGAAATAATAATTATCCTATCTACTATGATCCTAACCGCCAATCAAACAAGGACCTCCTAAAGACTTGTACGGAACCAATATGATGCCTATTCCAAATCCCGACGACGATAATCCGTTCGTTATCAATTTGGATTCTCTTATTCCAGACTATCAAGCTTAACCTTATAAGTCCGAGAGTTCAGGACTGGCTGGAGATTCGGATTTTTGTAATTGGCGGTTTGATACACCTCCACACCCACTGGTAGTAAATGATCAGGTTGGACCCAGTCGGGCAACCAAGCCTCGAATAAGGGTAATGTGGCCCATGAAAACGATTCCCATGCCCTCTGCAGAAGGGATGGAAGAAATTTATCAGAATTTACCGATGGTGGAGGATTCTGATGAGGAACCTTAGTATTATGTTCCGGCGTCGAAAGATCCAGAGGATTATGCTTCTTACAGTCTTGAACCTCCAATACTCCAAGATCCTTACATTGCTCCTGAACCCATGAACTATAATCCTTACGAGGAATATTTTAATGTTCCTCCTTCTTATCAAAACAGTTATAACTATATTGTGGTAGGAATCCGAGACCCCCCTCCACAATATGGTTATTCTAATAAAACTCCTTCATCCCCGATCGAATACCGTTTGTTGCGTGAAACGGACGAAGTTAAGAAGGAATGGTCCAATGATAAGAAAATGAGGAAATCTTTAAGAGCACGGGTCTAGGAATATGGTGTGGAGATGAAGAAGCTTGGGAAGAAACTGATGAAAGACTAGTTATAATATTATGTACAAGTTTCTTTCCAAAATATATTTTGTATCCTTAATTTCAATAATAATAAAGTACTTTTGTTTTGTTTTTATCAGAATGCCAGGAACAGGAAAAAGGCCTAGTTTCATCCGTAGACACGCTCCACCAAATTATGATGAGCAAATAACTAATGAAACAGGATACGAACCTGGTATAGATACAAAAAGTTCTACCTTTAGGAGTTTGGGGGAATTAGAATCTATTAATCATCCATATATACCTTCCATGAGTATTCACTATGCTCCTACGGCAGGAAGTCATAACTAACGCCTATAAATCCTTATAATATTTACAAAGGATTCCCTGAAATTTCATACGAAAATATCAATAGTCTCGAAGGAGAAGAACGTGCTGATTCTAATCAACTCTATGTTCCGTATCAAGAACCAATAAACGTGTGAATGAAGTAACACTTAGAGATGAATGGGTAAGAACTCTACTTAACTGAATAGCATAATTAGAAAGGGATAAAAGCGGAAACAGAAGCCCAAAATCATTTGCTACGGCAAGCCCTAAAGGAAGCTAGGAATCGTAGCAACTCATAATAACATAATATGTTGTATTTTCTTATAATAATATTTTCATAAATAAAATATCTTTGCATCATAATACATGTGTCTAAATTTGACGCATTTTGAATCTTTCATATAGAATGTCAAAAAACAGACCGTCAAACAATACACGTGGCAAAAATAAGCAAATTGCTAATAATGATGAGTAAGAGGCTCAGAAAGCTAAACTGTAGAAAATAATTGCCACGGGAATAGAAGATGATATTCCTAGGATCTTAGCAGCAATTGAACGAAATAATGCTGCTACAAAAAAGGAGCCATCCATTCAAGGTTCCTATGTTAAGAAAACTGAAGCGGCACACTCTATTACTAAACTATCTCAGAGAACTAAAGGAGAAAATTCCCTTTACACCAGGAAGGCCTCTAAATCTAAACGGACCAATGAAGATTATTATATCTCATCCAACGAAGGTCCAAAGGATAAACATGAATTTCATTATAAGAAGAAGAAAAGATCTTTTGGGTGTTCTTACAAAACATTCCACGCCTGCAAACCTTACGATTTTGCAGGAAAAGAAGGAGCTGTAGCTGCCTTGAGGTGGCTAGAAAAGACGGAATCCGTCCTCGCGATCAGCAAATATGTTGAAGAAGACACAGTCCTATTTGCATCCAACCTTTTCAAGGAACTAGCCTTGGAATGGTGGGATACAATTATTTCTACCAAGGGTCGAGAACAGGCCTATGCTATGAATTGGAAGACCTTCAAATAGAAGGTGGAAAAGAAAATCTGCCCTCTAAATGAAAGGGAACAAAGCAGATGGTGGATACCAACCATCAGGAGTATACTACCAATTTATTTGAGTATGCTCGGCTTGTACCTCACCTGGCCACTCCAGAATCAAATCTTATCAAGCGTTACATATGGAGTTTGGCCTTAGAAATCCGAGACATGGTTAAAGTTTCAAAGCCCATAGCAATGGATGAAGCCATTGAGTTGGGGTAGTATTAACTTACGGTATGATTCGGAACCAAGAGGAGAATAAGAAGAAGGAAAGTCCACATCCCAACAAAAATGAATTCAAACGACATGAGGGTAAATTTAGTCGAAAGGATATTTGCACTCCTACTCCCGAATGTCAACTTTGTAAAAAGAGACATTTTGGGAAATGTGGAACTCGACCATTATGCAGTTTTTGCAAAATGCCTAGTCATTCCATAGAAAATTGCTTCAGAAAGAAGCCGGTGACATGTTTCGTCTGCAGTGACATATTAAATCTAACTGCCCAAAGTTAAATAAGGCAGAAACCTCTGGAACAAAGTCTGCTGAGGGTGTAAGAAAAATGCCAGAGCTTTTGTCCTCAACACCCACGAAGCATCTAAAATACCGGATGTGATTACCGGTACATTTCTTGTCGACAATATTTATGCTAGGGTTTTATTTGATTCTGGTGCAAACCAAAGCTTCATAGATTATAAATTATGCAAATTGTTACATAAACCCCTAGCTAGACTAGAAAAATCTTATGAAGTCAAAACCACAAATGGAGATTTAATTCGAATCTCCAATTCCTTGATCGACTGTAAGATTATTCTATCTAGACATGTCATACCTGTCTAATTGTTTCCTATGGCATTGGCGGGTTTTGACATCATCTTGGGAATGAACTGGTTATCTTACAACCAAGCCCGAATATTATGCGACAAGAAACTATTGAACTTCGTGTGCCTACCGATAAAACGATAAAAATCATAGGAGATAAAACATCCAACTGTGTTGGAATAATATCACTTATGAAGGCAACGAAGTATCTTAAGAAAGGATGTCTAGCATATCTCGTATCTATGACTTCTGGCAACAAAGAAAGAAAGATAGAAGATGTGCCGGTAGTATCCGAGTATGCTGATGTCTTTCCTGGCGAACTTCCTGGCCTACCGCCTAATCAAGAAGTGGAGGTTAAAATAAACTTGGTACCGGGTACAGCTCCGATAGCTAAAGCTCCGTACAGATTAGCTCCAACAGAATGGCGGAATTGAAGAAACAACTTGAAGAGTTGTTAGAGAAAGGCTTTATAAGACCAAGTTCATTGCATTGGGGAGCTCCGGTCTTGTTCGTCAAAAAGAAAGACGGATCAATGCGGATGTGCATTGATTACCGTGAACTGAACAAGGTTACTATCAAGAACATATATCCGCTTCCCCGTATTGATGATCTATTCGATCAACTTCAGGGAGCATGTTGTTTCTCTAAAACTGACCTTCGTTCAGGATATCACCAATTGAAGGTACAAGAAGAAGACATATCCAAAACTGCATTTCGAACAAGATACAGACATTATGAGTTCACTATAATGCCCTTTGGACTCACTAATGCTCCAGCAGCTTTTATGGATATGATGAACCGCATCTGCAAACCCTACTTGGATAGATTTGTGATCATGTTTATAGACGATATACTTATATATTGCAAGAGCGAGGGAGATCATGCAGAACATTTAAGGATTTTACTCGGAATACTAAGACACGAGAAGTTATATGCCAAATTCTCAAAATGTGAATCCCGGCTATCTGAAGTTCAATTTATCGGGCATGTTATCAATTCCAATGGTATTCAAGTAGATCCGGCAAAGGTCGAAGCTATTAAAAAATGGGAAATTCCTAAGTCACCGACAGAAGTTCGGAGTTTCTTAGGGTTAGTTGGATATTATTGAAGATTTATCTAGGACTTTTCCTGAGTAGCCGTCCCTCTCACTTCCTTAACAAGGAAAACTGTCAAGTATAATTGGGGACCGAAGTAGACCGAAGCATTTGAAACTCTAAAATAGACACTGACGCACACACCAATTCTGGTTTTGCCAGAAGGAACTGAAGACTTTGTGGTTTATTGCGATGCTTCACACACCGGCCTTGGTTGTGTGTTAATGCAAAGAAATAAAGTCACTGCTTACGCGTCAAGACAATTAAAGACTCATGAATGGAACTATACGACTCGTGATTTAGAGTTGGGTGCCCCAATCTTCGCATTGAAATTATCGAGGCACTACCTCTATGGAGTCAGGTTCACTGTATTCACTGACCATAAAAGCTTGAAATATATCTTTGGTCAGAAGGAATTAAACATGAGACAGAGAAGATGTTTGGAAATCCTTAGTGATTATGACTGTGAAATCTGCTATCATGTAGGCAAGGATTAGTATTAGTTGATGCCTTAAGTCGAAAAGAAAGAGAAAAGCCAAAAAGGGTTCGTGCCTTGAGACTCGATCTTCAGATTGACCTCATGACTCAAATCAAAGAGACTCAAAAATCAGCCTAGAAGAGGAATATTTTGAAAATGAAGAAATGAAAGGAATGCTTGACCAACTGGGCAAAGGAAATGACGACATTTTGAGAATGAATAAAAGAATCTGGTTCCTGTTATTGGAGATCTGCGAGAATGAATTCTCGAAGAAGTGCATAAGTCGAAATATACTATGCACTAGGGTAGTGACAGAATGTACAAGAATTTGAAAGGAGATTATTGGTGGATAGGTATGAAAAAACATATCGCTTTATATGTTGCCAAATGTCTTACCTGCTCCCAGATTAAGGCAGAACATCAAAAGCCATCTGGGCTATTGCAACAACTTGAAACAACTTGAACTACCTGTCTGGAAATGGGAGACGATAACCATGGACTTTATCACAAAACTTCCCCGAACCAGTCAAGGAAACGATACTATTTGGGTTATCATTGACAGACTAACTAAGTCTGTCCATTTTTTTACCAATGAAAGAAACTTTAAGTATAGATAAGCTGGCACAACTATACATTAACGAAATCGTATCTTTACACAGTGTGCCACCATCTAATGTGTCAGATAGAGACATTCGATTTACGTCTCGATTCCGACAAAGCTTCTAGTAGGCATTGGGAACTTGATTAAACCTTAGCACTGCTTATCATCCTCAAATGGATGGGCAGAGCGAAAGAACTATTCAAACTCTGGAAGATATGCTCTGTGCCTGTGTGATAGATTTAGGAGGAAGCTGGGATGACCACTTGCCTCTTATGGAATTCTCATACAATAATAACTATCACACTAGCATTCAGGTTGCACCGTTCGAAGCCTTATATGGCAGAAAGTGCAGAACTCATGTCTGCTAGGCAGAAATAGGAGAAAATCAATTGTCGGGGCCTGAAACCGTTCAGGAAACTACTGACAAAATATTGCAATTAGAGAACGGTTAGAAGCGGACCGTGATCGTCAAAAGAGTTACACTGATAAAAGGCGTAAACCGCTAGAATTTAATGTGGACGATAGGGTATTGTTAAAAGTCTCACCCTGGAAGGTTGTGGTTCGATTTTTTAAGAAAGGGAAGCTAAGTCCTCGTTTTGTAGGAACATTCAAAATCGTGAAACGTATCGGTCATGTCGCATATCAACTTGAATTGCCAGAGGAAATGAATGGAATACATGATGTATTTCATGTGTCAAATTTGCGTAAGTTTTTAGCAGATAAATCTCTGATAATGCCTCTACAAGATGTAGAAGTAAATGAAAAGTTGAAATTCGTTGAACAACCTCTACAAATCAAGGACCGTCAGATAAAAAAGCTGAAAATGAAAAGGCTAGTGTTGGTTAAAGTAAAATGGAACTCCAGACGAGGACATGAGTACACGTGGAAACTAGAGACTGAAATGAAAAATAAATACCCACACCTATTCCGATAAATCTCAAGGATGAGATTTGAATAAAGGTGGGGAGGATGTAACACCAGACAAAATTCTGGGTCCTTAATCTATGAAAGTTGAAACCCCAGGGGTTGGGTTTGCCAATTCCCAAAGTCGAGGGGTTAAAAAATGAAAATTTTGAAACTTGGGCCGGTAGCAGACCGCTACCGGGTCCCTAAGGGTCCGCCAAGTGGTGAGGAAGGAATTCCTCTTGTGATGACACGTGTGTGTCAGAAACCTTAATGAGGTGGCAGGATAGCGGACCATCACCAAGTCCTTAGCAGTCCGCTACAACCACAAATTCTTAGAGGTCCGCTAGGGTGGTCCGCATGGGCTGAAAAACATTGGGTAGCAGACCGCTACCCATTCCTTTAGCGGTCTGCTAGCCTCAATCCAGCCGCATTTTCTGGTGATGCCATGTGGCTGGTGTAATGCGCAAAAGTTGACGCGTGTCAGCTTGGCGAACCGCCAAGCCTCTCCTTAACGATCCGTCGGCCGTAGTCCGAGGAAAGGTCTAATCAGGAATAGACACGTAGGGTTGACGTATGCCCTGGGAACCGCTACGCGCCTAGATAACGGTTCGCTACCGGTCTGGTCAGGCAACTATCAAATCCTGAAAAAACACCACGTGTTCATGAAAGGTGGACCGTTGACGAGGAAGTAGCTTTGCCACAAGCTTTGGTCAACGAATCCGAGGACTCGAAAATTGGTAAAAATATTATTTTATTTATAGAAATTAGAAAGAGAGAGTGAGATTTTGGTCCACATTCTTTTCTATTACTTACAAAAACCCATACACCAAACCTTTTATGCATAAGGTACAAGCTCCTATGCAGGCTTTCCACTGCAACCCATACACCAAACTAAACAGCCACTTTTCTCACTCTCTGTTCTCTCATCTCCCCGCTTTGCGGTTCTTTCTGTCATGTTACCGGCCCCAATTGCCGGCCACCGCTGGAACACCAACGACGACCACCATCGAACCGTCGCTGATCAGGTTCTCCACCCTCGCCCTTTTCTACTTCCGCAAACCGTTCCTTCTTACTCCTCCATCGTCGCCATACTCACCGCCACCAACAGAACCAAAATTGTCACCGGTTTCATCCTTTCACAACACAAATCGCCGCCGCCACCAACGATTTCATCCTTCATCTCTTTCTCCGGCGTAGACGCATGCGTGGAAGACGTCAAGAAGTTCAGATCAGGGGCGGTGGTGGGGCGTATCTTTCAAGGGCGTTATCTAGGGTTTCTGCTTTATCCGCCGCTGGTCCCACCGATGATGAAGATGACGATGGCTTCGTAATCTTTCTCCCTTCTCGCATCTGTATTTTTTTCATTTTGTTTAATAATGATGATTCTGCTAATAATTTGCAGACTTATGACAGGGATTTTAGGTGGATATTACAATGCATGCACATTAAAAGAAAATCTTGCATATGTTAACAAGGATTCACAAGCTGGCGAGGTGTTCAATTCTTCTCATGTTTAGTATCTGTAGTTAGTGACTTGATAAGGAAACAAACTAAAATGGTCCTAAGAATTGTCATTTAATCAACCTACCAAAATGTTATGTGGTTAATGATGCATATTCTATATTAAAATAGTTAATCAAATGATTCATACTCTATTTCATGATTTATGCTAAACTAACCTACTCTTATTTTTCATTAGTCTCTCATCATTCATCAAAAGAATTAATAAATATTTTTACTATGATTTATGATAATTATTTATATATTAAAAGAGGCTCTTTTATTGAAGTTATAACACCTGCATATCTCTCCATATTCCTACCACAAACTATAGAGGTAAAATCGTCTTTGAATTTTAGCATTGCGATGGCTTTACTTGACCTGGAGTTCGACCGTGGGTATAAGGCAGGTTATGTGGTTGCATGGGTGTTGGGGGGTAGAAGTGGAATTTTGTTTTTTTACTAATGTTATACGTTAATCAGTTGATATCTTTAACATTTTATTTTAATATATCTGTTGATTTGATTTAAAAATATTAATGTAATTTTGTTAATTCTTGCTCCATAACCATTTACGGTAGAGGAAGAATTTTTAACCAGATTGTATGAAAACGGGTTGGATTTAATTTGTAAAGGTCCTATGCGATTATAAGTTTGCAACCAAATAATTGTATATTATGTGCAGGATTTGAGTCTGTTACATACATGCTAGAGGTACCTATTCTTAATTAACTATTTTTTATACATCTTTTGTTACATTTTGTGTTTTTATAAAGTTATTTTCAGGGAGCAATTACTTATCATGTTTTGGTGTTGAGCTGGGGATGGTTTGACTGTATGGACTATGGAATAACCGGTCGAAACTGTTGAGGTTCGTGTTAATTGGAGGGGTCCAGTATGCGTCTTTTGTGCTGAACACAAAACCCAAGATTGAACAGGCTTTAAAAGACTATTGTTACTGCAAAAATGGGTTTGAAATAGGGCTGTAAACGAGTCGAGCCGAGCCAGGCTTGACTCGAGCTCGAGCTCGAAATTAAACGAGTCAGCTCGGCTCGGCTCGATTTTTTTTCCGAGCTGAAAAGTTGAGCTCGAGCTCGGCTCGTAAAAAGCTCGAGCCAGCTCGTGGCTCGTCGAGCTAGCTCGTTTTTTTTTTTTTTTTTTTTTACATATTAATATATATATATATATATATATAAACAACAAAAAAAATATTTTATTCTCGGTTTGAAGTTGATTGTCTTCAAAAAACTAAATAGATAGAAGGGACAATATATAAAATACAAAAAAAAAACATAGATAACCCAAAACTTACAAAGTAGAGAGTAAATACAATTGTAGATAAAGTAAAATTTTAGTCCAAAACTCAGAGTTCTTGAAAACAAATTAACTTAAAAAATCAAAACATCATATTTCAATTATAACACATATATAACATATATATATATATATTAGTTATTTAGACGAGCCGAGCCACGAGCCGAGCCCACGAGCCGAGCCCGAGCCGAGCCAACCCTAGCTCGAGCTCGGCTCGTTTAGAATTCGAGCCAGCTCGGCTCGGCTCGTTTAAAACCGAGCTTTTTCGAAGCTTTTTTCGAGCGAACTTCGAGCGAGCCACGAGCCACGGGCTTTTTGAACAGCCCTAGTTTGAAATGCCCAAGTATTGGAGTTACTTGGAGATCTCAGGAGATGGTTAAAAATATACACCAATAATTTGGATCTAGATTTGCATAACTTTCTTTTGTCTTTTAGTGATCAATTTCTTTTGTCTCTTCATTCACATGCATACATACGATTACAATCATATATCATTTGCCCTGTCTCTTACAAAGAGATTTATTTTATAAAATTAGAAGTTTAAATATTCTTAAATTTGATTAATTTTATGTTAATATTATAAAATGTTTTTTTGTATTCCATTTTTAACTTTTAAAATTGTATGTTTTATAAAATTTTAAATATACCGTTACGACATGCTTATTTTTATCTATGTTTCGATGTAAGTTTGGTTCAAAACGTAGTTACACGTGATAGTGTACAAGTTATCTAGACACTTACGTATAACTTCGTTATGAATTTTTTTAACTCTTTACTTTTTTAAACGATTTTGCTTTTCTTTTTCTAATTTTTTAACCGTTAACTTTTTTTTAACGGCTTTATTATATGGTTTCATTTTTTTTATACATGTTTTGGATTATTACTAACTATTTTGCTGTAACGCGCGAGTTTGCGTTAAAGTTTTACTTTTTTATATAAGGTTCTGAATACGTTTATGTAACGAACCAAAATCCGGGTTTCGTTTTCAAATAAATAAATAAATATTTAATAAATATTATGGTGAAAATAATATTTATGAAATAAGTTGAAACAAGTGGGTTTCAAGTTAGTAATGGGATTATACTAGTTTTTAACTAGTTTTGGAATGAAGTGGGTGAAATGAAAGTTGAGGGGCTAAACTTGTAAATATGACAAATCTGCCATATTTGACTTATTGAAGTCAAAATTGGCATTTTTGTTGTGTAAAGGGTCGTTCATCTCAAGAGGAGAAAAAGGAGAAACGAGTTTGAAGCATAAAACGTGCATTTGGAGCTTGATTTGTGGGGGGTTTGGCTTGCATATCACTCTCCTAACATCAAGTAAGTGATTCTCTTCCTCTTGATTCCACCATGTATGTGTTCTTGGTGGGTTTTAGGTGAAACCCGAAATTTTGTATGCATGTGATGAAATGGTGTTAGATTATTGATAATCTTGCTAAGCTAAAGTTAAAAAATGATGGTTAACATCCTTGAACCCTTTAATTTTGATTATGAGAAGTTAGGGTTCATATGGTGAAAATTGGGGGTGTTTGGATCATAATGCTAGAATGTTGAATTATTGATGATTAGGTGTTTTTATGATGTTAGATACATAAACAAACCCCAAATTAACTTAAAGAACTAATTTGATGAAAAATTAGTGTCAAGGTATTGGAAGGAGAATTCAAGAGGTTGAGTTCTTGGTTTTAAGGGGGTGTTTGGATGTGGGAATAACCCAAACGGGTCATTTTGAGTGGAAATGGAAATTGGGTTGTGAACTCAGTTTTAAAGTGATTTTTATGTATGTTAAGATTACTGAACTAGGTGTATATGTTTAGGTAATCAAATTTCTAAACTAGAAGGAGGTGCGGGATCTTCAAATCCGCAAGGTAAGTGCCTTTGCACTTACTTAGTAATGTGATATGTGATGTATGTGTTATGTTGTGCATAGTATGAATGATACATGAATTGATTATGCATAAGTGTATGTATGAATGTGATATGGTTATAATACTATATCTAATATGTGGAGGTTATGATCAAAGAATCATAATGGAAAAGGGAAGGTTATGATTAAAGAATCATAATGGAAAAGTGGAGGTTATAATCAAAGAATCATAATGGAAAAGGGGAAGTTATGGTCAAAGAACCATAATGGAAATGTGGTAAGATCTTGGTCTATGTACCAAGATGAAGAATGGAAAGAAAGTTATGACCTTTGTGTCATAAATGAAATGATAATGTAAAGAGTAAATGAAACTTGTATGTGAAATACAAGTGGTATGCAATCAAACATCAATTTGAATGTTAAAGGGTCAAAAGGTTTAAATGGGTGAAAATGACTGTAGTCGCTAATTCGATAAGATGATATGCACTATTAAATGTTGTGAAGATGTTATGTTAAGTAAAGAATGGAACTTGCAAGGTGTAATGTTTGCACCCAAATGCATCTTTGGGCGCAAACGGGTCAAAATGGGTGAATGGGTGAAATAAGTAGAAATTACTTATTGTTATGATATATATCTCATTACTAATGGTGATATGTTTATGTGGTTGTAGGAAAAGCTCCGAAGTAGTCCAAGTCAAGTCCAAGGTGATCGCGGTTTCTCGTATATGTTTTAGGTGCAAATGTTTGAAGTAATTTGACTTTCCCGTAAAGGATGTAAATTTTGAATCTAGGAATCATGTTTTTGGTGTTAAATTGGTGGTATAAGTGTGTGTTTAAATGCCCAAGTGTTTGGGATTTTATGTTTAGATGTATTGATGAAAAAGGTTGGAAAAATGGTTAAGTGTGAAAACTGCTGAAAATGAAACTTTCTGGGATTTTGACTCCCTCGCGTATCGCGAGGGAGGAAGCCTGTTTCCTCGCGCTACGCGAGAGGTAAAAAAAAAAAAATTTCCTGGGTTAAGACTTCCGCGCGTTAAAGTTTTGTTCTTTTAAAAAGTGGTGTGTTTCAGTTTATTTGTTTCAAAAACGATAACTTTTTAACGGTTTCGTTTTTCTATGACTTTACTTAATAAGTTTTTGAGTACGTTAATTTCTT
Source organism: Smallanthus sonchifolius (assembly GCA_023525975.1). Classification (NCBI taxonomy): domain Eukaryota; kingdom Viridiplantae; phylum Streptophyta; class Magnoliopsida; order Asterales; family Asteraceae; genus Smallanthus; species Smallanthus sonchifolius. The sequence goes on from CM042019.1 coordinate 17,877,564, forward strand.
CCACGGTTGTTTAAGGCGCAGGGATCACATTATTTTTGTAATTTTCTCAAATTTTAGCCCATATAATAAAGTTGATAAAGTTGATTAGGACCGGTCAATAGAAAAATCACAAGAATCAGCACTAAAAGCCAAAGTGACCCAATTTTTTTTTTCCTTTTTATACTCTTAGGATGTATTTGTTTAGAAATTGAAGTATATAAGGTTATTTATTTGAAGTTTTACATTTAGAAATTCTCCTTATTATTCATTTACAAATCTTTTTTTAGGCTATAACGGACGTCGTTACCATTGAGGTACTGTGAGGAATTCGACAACATCGCAACGCGAGGCGGGTAAAATTCCTAGTAAAATTCCTAGGTAACCTTAAAACTGTCTTTTAAAATAACTTCATTATACAGAGAGAGAGAAAAAAAAAAGTTTAAATACAAATGGTTGGTATCGTGCGAAGCATACAAATGAATATGAATCATCTATATCTATACTATATAATAAATAAAGATTTTAATATTACACTTGTCATTCTTTTATGCATTCTCAACATTTTTTTCTCACCTCTCTCTCATATTAATTATACAAATTTCCTTAATTGTTTCTATATTAAATATAGAAATTAAAGATACTTCATACTCGCATGATATCTATACTATATAATAAATAAATGTTTTAATATGACACTTGTAATTCTCCTATGCATTCTTAATATTTTTTCCCGCATCTCCTATTAATTATACAAATTTCGTTAATTGTTTTTATAATTTTTTGTTTTGCCGCATCTCTCTCCTATTACATAATAATGATTACCATTGAGGTATCGTGAGAAATTCGCCGCCGCCGCCGCCGCAACGCGAGCCGGGTAAAATTCATAGTTAACCTAAAAACTGTCTTTTAAAAATTCATTAAGGCTGGTTCAAGCCTAAGCTCAAGTCTAATGAAACTCATTTAATAGAAAAGCTTGAATCCATGCTACGTATAACATGATTGATTAGGCTCGCAAAGCTTAATAGACCTATTAATTACTTATACAAATATAACATTACTTTTTTTTAACGGCTAATTTTATTCTAATTTACTTTATATCTCAACTAAGATTAGAACCCAACACCACTTGAGTGAAGGACAAATACATTTGTCACCACTTGAGTGAAGGACATATACCTTTGACACTAGGCCAAGCCAGCGGTTGTAAATATAACATTACCTATTATATAATGCAATGTAATGTGATATAAAGAGAACAACAATTATAGATAAACGCATATAACTTTTAAACAAAAATATTCAATAATTTATTATGCATTAACTCATATCATTATCACCCATACTTAAAAAATGAAACTTGAACAAAAACCTAATCTTAAAATAATACCCTGTTCTTGTAAAAAATCCTATGGTCTAAAATTTTTAAATGTTTTTAATCTTATACTATTACTTTGTCTATATTTTATTTTAAGTATTAATTAAAAGATCTTGAAATTATGGTATCAGAGCCATGTGCTCTTAAAATAAAGCTTTGTTCAAGTTTGACTGTGCAGATCAACACTTATTCAATTTTAATGAATATTCTGAAGAGCAACGATACTGTTAAAAACAATATTGAAGAGGAATATGAAATTCTTCATAATCTTGATTTATTAAATAAATGGACTATTCCAAAGATGGAACATAAACTAATTTATAAATTAGGAACTTTTGAAAAATTGGGATTAAAACAAGTTGTAAAAACAACTGAAGAAACATTTTCTTTAAATAAAGATGACATGGTTATTAAACTATTGCTAAACAAAGATTTAAATAAATATAAGAAGGATTATAAATTCCTTCATATAGGTTTAGTACAAATAGCGTTCAAACCTTTGACCCTAGAAGGTCTTCCAGAAAGTTTTGTAGCAGCTTTAAGAGATGCTAGAAACCTTGACTGGAAACAATCTCTAATAGAGATTGTCCAAACTAGTCTGGCTCATGGACCAGTTTATTTTAATGTTTATCCGAATCTTCAATTATCTTTATCTGACGTTAATATTTCAGATGCTTTAACCTTAAACGTTAAAACTCATGGTTATAACTATGCTCCAGGTTCAGAAGTTATCTGTATCTGTTATAGAATATATTATAAACCTTTATACACTTTAAATCCTCAGTGTAGAATGGTAGATAAACCATTAAATGAAACCATAGTTATAGAAACTAATTTCGGTAAGTCTAATATAACTACTAGAAGAAAGATAAAATGGGAAGAAATTAACTTTCCAGAGAATTGGGTCCTTGATAAGGCTACAACATCTAATCAATACATAGATAATAATCCTTTAGAAATTATACAATCTGAAGAAGGAACTGTCCAAATCCAGTTTGAACAGATAAGAGATACTTCTTCTATACCAAGATCTTTATCTTCTAGGTCTTTGTACTCTCAACAACATATATCTCCTCTAGGATATACTGTCAAAAGCCCTTCTAGAGCTTCAACTTCTAGAGTTAGGGAAACTTTCCCTGCAACAGAAACATTTAATAGATTAAAAATAAATCCTGATAATATAGTTACAGGAGTCCAAGGAGTCCATGTAGATCTGGAATTAACCGAATCAGAAGTAGAATTTGTTTAATGGATTTTAAAGAAAAAATAGACTTTAATCCAGGATCTCCTATAAGAAAAGAGATCAATAAGGAATTCCAATTACCCAAATGGGAATTATTTAGAAATTGGTTTTTTAATAATTTTAAAGAAACCGAGGTACAATTCTTTAAAGATGATTATTATAAAGATTTAATTATAAAAAATGAAATTATACCATTCATTCTTTGGTTTATAGAAAAATACACGGGAAGTATTATTTCTGTTATTGAAAGAGAGTTTATTGTTAAAGGAGAAAAAATTATTTCTAATGTTTTCCCTCCTACTCAATCTTTTAAAATTGAAAAAGATAATGAGGTAAGGTATTATCAAACCTTTCAAAAATTATTAGAAAGGGACATCTTACCTACCACTATTTTTCATATAAATGATTCAATTAAACAACAGAATTATACAAATTTAAATTTAATAATTCTAAGAGAACAAATCCAGGATTTGTCTTCAAAAATGGATAGGATAATATCTTATTTAAAAGGAAAAACAATATCTGCTAAAACAGAAAAAATTGCTACTCCTAGTATTCAACTTCCGCCGGAAGTTACTGATTTTAAATTAAAATCAAAAGATAGTCTAGTAGCAACTTTGAATGAGACTATGGATGCTTTAAAGGGTCTTAAAATTAGCACTCTGACGGAGTTCTCTGATGAGAATTATCATGAGGAAGTTAGAGATCAAATCTCCAAACTTTTAAAATGGGCAGATAGGCCTACACAGAGGAAATATTATTATCCTAGACCTACCCCACAAGACGTTCTTATAGAAGAACAATAGTATATTGTTAATAACTCTTATAGTGGAAAAATGATCTATGAATGGAACATAGATGGTCAGTCTGAAGGACAAATTTATAATACAGTCCATAGGATGCTTATGTATAGTACAATATGTAAAAATAATAATAATACGGTCAAAACCATAGCTGGTATGATAATATCTGGTTTTACTGGTCAGTTAAAAGGATGGTGGGACAACTATTTATCCCAACCTGATAAGGATAAAATCCTTGATAGCATCAAACTAGAAGAAGGTGCTAGTACCAGCAATACCGAAAGTAATGCTGTATACACCCTGATAGTTAATATTATAGAACACTTTACTGGAAGATGGTCTGAAGATTCTGAAAATATCATAACTCTTCTCCAGAACTTAAGATGTAGAACTCTAACATCTTTTAGATGGTATAAGGATACCTTCTTATGTAGAGTTATAGAGCTCCCTGAGGCTAATAGCTCTCATTGGAAATCAAAGTTCATAGATGGACTTCCCCACTTATTTGTAGAAAGAATTAGGAGCAAAATAAGGATAGATGGAGTCATAAATTATGACAGTTATACTTATGGTAAACTCATAGGCACATGTGCCCAGGAAGGCATAAGCCTTTGTAATGAGATAAAACTTAATCAACATATTAAGAAACATTCTCTAAATGATACCATAATTTCAAGATCTTTTAATTAATACTTAAAATAAAATATAGACAAAGTAATAGTATAAGATTAAAAACATTTAAAAATTTTAGACCATAGGATTTTTTACAAGAACAGGGTATTATTCTAAGATGAGGTTAGTAAAGGTCAGACCATAAAAAGCCTTTTCGCACATCATGGCATTAGCGGCTACAAGGTCCCCAAGAATTCAACCACCACCTTATTATACTACTCTGTCCTTAACCTGTCTAAATTCTATTTCAAAACATTTTCAATTTTATTCTTTTTTTTTATCTTGTTAAAGTTATCATGGCATATCAACACTTAAAGATTTAGCCTCTGAATGAGGCAATCATTTAAAAATTAAAATATGTAATAAGAAGAAGTAATACCAGAAGATGGCCTCAGACTTCAAACTTCAAACTGGAAAACTTAATATTAAGAGAGGGTTGTTTACAAGAGAGAGAGAGAGAGAGAGTTGGAGTTGTACTCCGGGGTGTTTTTTACAATCACAAAGAGTCCCCTTATATAGGCGGGGAAAAAGAAAGAAAACAAATACAGAATAGCCTCATATGGGGCCTACATGACTAAATTGTCAAAAAGAAAACAGTAAAAGCAATTATTTTGCTGTCAGCTGGCAATTTTGATTCCAGAGCCAATTATCTTGTCGGCCAAAATATTTTTGGCATCTTTTTTCACGTGGCTGTGGGCCTATTGTTTCTTGGAATTTTGTTTTTCGGAAGATTCTTCTGGTTGAAAATCTTTTTTGTATTCTATTAGAACATTGTTGATGTAGTCTTCATCAATTGGGTCGTCATTATTGATAGACTGAGCCTCTTCTGTAAGAATATTATCTTCATCTTCTACTGTGAGAATATTTTCTTCATCTTCTCCGGCTTGTGAGGAGGTGGACATTGTGGAAGGAGATGCTCCTTCTTTTCTAAAATTTTTTAGCATATCCTTCTTCATTTCGGATAAGTAGAAATCCATAATTTCTTTATTACTGATTTCATCAGTACCTTTAAGAGTCTGAATCTTTCTAATAATATGCCTGAATGGACTAGGAGCCTCTTTATGGGGAAGACTATTAATTTGTTCTTTATAATCTTCAATAGTCTTCTCAATCATTTTTATAGTGTCATGGCTTTCTATAACGCCATCAATATTATTAAGAGTCATCTTCTTCCAAAATTTTGTATGGAAGATTCTTTGGATACATAGGATGTTCTGGTTGTCATAGTCAACCTCAGAAGTCCATTTCCAGATCCATGGGATGCTGAATTGAACATAAAATGAAGAGCAGGAAGATTATTTATAAAATTATCTTCTTGCTGGGCCTCTATGAGGGCTGGAGAGACTTCTGCCCATTGCTTATAAAGTTTTTTAAATAGGTCTGGAAGAATATTGACTGTAGGACCAAAGGTTTTCCACCAGTTATAGAACCAGACTGGAATTTCCTGTCTGTAAGTATGAGAGCAAACTTTAATAAACCACGAATGCTTATGCTTCGGGTTCTCATATAAAAATGTTTTATAAAAAGAATTTTTATAGTCCCAATAATTATAACGAATTGGGGCTTTAGTTTGGGGATGTATGAGTTCCCTTTCTTTGAGTGGGGAAGTTCCCCAAGCTTCAACAGATAAGATCTGTTTGATTACAATTTTGCTGAAGTTATAAACTTCAGGTTGACCTGAATGATAATGCTCTATCTCGCATTTTTCTTTAAGCAGAATCTGCTCATTGAAGTATCTAGGCTTATAAGCCTCAGTAGGATAGAATCTTGTATCCATATATCTGTTTATTAACAGCCATGGATCTTCTTTCCATCTTTCATCTCTCTTTTCTAAAAGAAGTATGACTTCTTTTCCTGGGGTTTTTTCCCAGTTAGAAACATCATCTTCTGCTTCATTTGAAACAGTTCTGAAATATGATGTTGATGATGATGAGCCTTTATTAGACTTTTCTTGAGAGGCTTTATGAGCCAAAAATTCCTTATAAAGAATGTCATCTGATCTCGAAGATCCTGATGATGAAGCAATATTTTCGGCTATGAGCCTTTATCCTCCAATTTGGGATATAACCCTTGGATGAGGATTATTTCCTCTACCTCTGTAGGAAGAAGATCTTCCTCTGCCTCCTCTTTTTCCTTGCTCCCAAGGAATCATATCTGAAAAAGTTATCCACAAGATAATATTATCTTTTTCTGTTTTAAAGAACAAATTAGTTCTTTTAAATAAGAAATCCTTTTTTTTAGCATTATGAATAATTATCCATTTTATTTTCAAATTAGAAAATGGGTAATATGAATGTATTCTATTAATAAATTCTTCTTCTCGTATAATTTGAAGAGAACGTCCTTCAATTTCTTCTTGAATTTCAAGAAGAACCTTCTTTAATGGTCCTCTTGCATGAGCCATATCTGAAAGATTTATCCACATGAGATAATTTTCTCTTTTTGTTTTAATAAACAAATCTTAAATCTATTAAAGGAAATGTGAATATTAAAGTTTTCAATCATTTTCCTTTTAATTTGAGGAGTAAGAAAATTATTAGTAAGGATGTCCTCTATAGCTACTTCATAATTATTGACCTGAAGAGTGTATTCTTCTATTATCTCCTGGATCTCTAGAAGAGCTCTTTTAATTGGTCCTTTAGGATGAGCCATTTAAATATTCTCTGGTAAGAAAATCAGGGAGACTATTATCACTACCCTTTTTATAAATTATTTCAAAATCAAAAGGAGCTAAATGAGACTGCCATCTTGCAAACATTTGTTTTGAAACATCATGTTTGAAATCTTTAGCAAACATAAACTTAGCTGCTTAGCAATCGGTTTTTATAATAAATTTTTGATTATATAAATCATCTTGAAATTTTAAAACACATTTTACTATTACTAGAATTTCTTTTGCAATAGTAGCATAGTTTTTCTGGCTATTATTCTATTTTTCTGAATGGAATCTTACCAAACTTTCTTGTTTATTAACCGGTGAAACTTGTTTCAGGATTCCACCATAGCCTATATCCGAGGCATCAGTTTCAATAATTTTTTCCCAATCTGGGTTTGTTATCATTAAGCAAGGAAGATTTTGAACCTTTTGCTTAATTTTTTTAACAGTCTTAGTATGGTCTTCTGACCATGGCTGTGGATTCTTTTTTAATCTATCATATAATATTGCAGTATCTTCTGCTAGGTTTTTATAATAGGGGAGAATATAATTCAGACTACCTAAGAATCTTTGAAGTTGGGTTTTATCATAAATTTCATCCGGAAATTTTGACCCGAACTCAATACTTCTATTAATAGGAATAATATTTCCTGTTTCAATATTGTGTCCTAAGAATCTTATCTTAGTTTGAAAAAGCATCATTTTTGGCCTGGAAATTACTAAGGCATTCTTTATTATTATATTTTTAAATATGTCAAGATGTTTAAAATGAGTTTCAATATCTTTTGAAAAGACTAATATGTCATCAATATAGACAATTATAAATTCACTATAAGGGATGAAAATATCATTCATAATATTTTGAAATTCTGAAGGGGCATTTTTTAGCCCAAAAGGCATAACATTCCATTCATAATGGCCCGTAGGGACAGTAAAAGCAGTTTTATATCTGTCCTCTTCTTTAATCTGAATTTGCCAATATCCAGACGTTAAATCAAATTTTGAAAATACTATAGTGTTATATAATTTATCCAGTAAATCTTTTTTATTAGGTATAGGATATCTAATCCATTTTAAAACCTTATTAAGAGGTTTATAGTTTATAACTAATCTAGGAACACCTCTTTCTTTTTCAGAATGTTTATTAACATAAAAGGCAGTACATGACCAAGGAGACTTGGATCTTCTAATTAGGTTTTTATCAAGAAGACAGGTTATCTCTTTTTTGCATAACTCCATATACTCGGAGTTCATCTGACAAGGTCTAGCCTTGGTAGTGATTTGGCTATCACTAAAATCATTTTCATAGGGTAAAGAAACAATATGTTTCTTTCTGTCCCAAAAAGCATTTGGATGGTCATCACATGTTTGTAACGTAAATTGATTATTAATCATTTTAATCTTGTTTTGTAATTTCGGATTATTTATTTTATCCTGAATGTTTAAAGAAAATACTTCTTTTTGTAGGAAATCTATTTGATTTATTTTTGCATGTAAAAGAGATTCTTTTACATTGTTTAGAGTCCTAGAAAAAGGATTTGTAATAAAAGAAAAATATATTTCTCTATTCTGGAAGAATCCAGTTATTCCTTTACTATCAATATTTTTTAAAGGAAATATTTTATTTAGAAAAGGGGTGCCAAGTATTACTTGACTAGTAAGGTTTTTTACTAGAATAAAACTAGTAGGTATACAGGTTTCATTGTGACAAATATGGGCCTGTGGTATTTTATAATTAATTTTTAATTATTCTCCTCCTGCTGCAGTTAAGTTGTTGGAGGTTTTATGAAAGTATCTAGTCGGAATAATTCCTTCTTGGACACAGTTTAAATCAGCACCACTGCTGTAACAGTTATAAAAAAACTACTTCTATAAGAAGTTTTATTTGAATATGTCATTTCTGGGTAGTTATAATATCCATAATATTTTCTAAAAATCCTCCTTGAATATTAGGGGGTCTTTCTTCAGAGTATAAAATCTGAGGAATCTCTAGTTTAAAAATTCTTTCTTCTAGGTTTTTATTATCCCTTTGAAGAATTTTAATATCAGTTTTTAGATTATCAATTTCAATTTTTAAATCCTGTATATTAACAGGTCTAGAAGTTTGATTTCTATAAGCTAGTTGTCTTTTTAATTCAACTAAAGAAAAAGGTTTTAAATCCTGCGAAGGATTATTTGAGGAAGAGGTTTCCCCAAGCCTTTGCTGATTTGAAAATTCAGAAATCAATTTTTCTTTTAATTGAGGATCATTTATTACTTTTAAGAGATCCAAAATTTCATTACTCAAAACATTAATTTCCATATTTTGAAATTGAGAAATAATTTGATAAAGCCCTCTTCTGTTATTTCAGAAGGGTTTTTACAGCAATCTTTTTTACAGTTTGTTGAACAATGATTTTCTTCTGATTCAGAAGAATCAAAACTTTCGTATTCTAAAATATTTAGATTTTCCTCTTCTGAGGATGATTACTCAGAATCAGTATCAAAAGTTTCATTTAATAAGACTTCATTAATTTTGTCTTTTAAATCTCTATCTTCAATCTTGCTAAGTTTCTTTCGAACCCAACAAGTTTTTGCCTTGTGGCCTAATTTACCACATTTTCTGCATTTTATAATTTTTTTTAAAATCATTAGGAAATTATTTTCTTTCCTTATACTTTTTCTTTTTATAAGGTTTTTCTTCTCTCCTATATTTTTTCTTTTTATGATATTTCTTTGGAGAAGAATTTCTTTTCCTAATATTCTCAATAGTCTTATCAGACTTATTTTCTATGCCAAATTGACCACAGAAATCTTCTAATTGTTTTTTCTCATTTAGAGAATGTTTCTTAATCTTTTGATTAAGTTTTATCTCATTACAAAGGCTTATGCCTTCCTGGACACATGTGCCTATGAGTTTACCATAAGTATAACTGTCATAATTTATGACTCCATCTATCCTTATTTTGCTCCTAATTCTTTCAGCAAATAAGTGGGGAAGTCCATCTATGAACTTTGATTTCCAATGAGAGTTATTAGCCTCAGGGAGCTCCATAACTCTACATAAGAAGGTATCCTTATACCATCTAAAAGATGTTAGAGTTCTACATCTTAAGTTCTGGAGAAGAGTTCTGATATTTTCAGAATCTTCAGACCATCTTCCAGTAAAGTGTTCTATAATATTAACTATCAGGGTGTATACAGCATTACTTTCGGTATTGCTGGTACTAGCACCTTCTTCTAGTTTGATGCTATCAAGGATTTTATCCTTATCAGGTTGGGATAAATAGTTGTCCCACCATCCTTTTAACTGACCAGTAAAACCAGATATTATCATACCAACTATGGTTTTGACCGTATTATTATTATTTTTACATATTGTACTATACATAAACATCCTATGGACTGTATTATAAATTTGTCCTTCAGACTGACCATCTATGTTCCATTCATAGATCATTTTTCCACTATAAGAGTTATTAACAATATACTATTGTTCTTCTATAAGAACGTCTTGTGGGGTAGGTCTAGGATAATAATATTTCCTCTGTGTAGGCCTAACTGCCCATTTTGAAAGTTTGGAGATTTGATCTCTAACTTCCTCATGATAATTCTCATCAGAGAACTCCGTCAGAGTGCTAATTTTAAGACCCTTTAAAGCATCTATAGTCTCATTCAAAGTTGCTACTAGACTATCTTTTGATTTTAATTTAAAATCAGTAACTTCCGGCGGAAGTTGAATACTAGGAGTAGCAATTTTTTCTGTTTTAGCAGATATTGTTTTTCCTTTTAAATAAGATATTATCCTATCCATTTTTGAAGACAAATCCTGGATTTGTTCTCCTAGAATTATTAAATTTAAATTTGTATAATTCTGTTGTTTAATTGAATCATTTATATGAAAAATAGTGGTAGGTAAGATGTCCCTTTCTAATAATTTTTGAAAGGTTTGATAATACCTTACCTCATTATCTTTTTCAATTTTAAAAGATTGAGTATGAGGGAAAACATTAGAAATAATTTTTTCTCCTTTAACAATAAACTCTCTTTCAATAACAGAAATAATACTTCCCGTGTATTTTTCTATAAACCAAAGAATGAATGGTATAATTTCATTTTTTATAATTAAATCTGTATAATAATCATCTTTAAAGAATTGTACCTCGGTTTCTTTAAAATTATTAAAAAACCAATTTCTAAATAATTCTCATTTGGGTAATTGGAATTCCTTATTGATCTCTTTTCTTATAGGAGATCCTGGATTAAAGTCTATTTTTTCTTTAAAATCCATTAAACAAATTCTACTTCTGATTCGGTTAATTCCGGATCTACATGGACTCCTTGGACTCCTGTAACTATATTATCAGGATTTATTTTTAATCTATTAAATGTTTCTGTTGCAGAGAAAGTTTCCCTAACTCTAGAAGTTGAAGCTCTAGAAGGGCTTTTGACAGTATATCCTAGAGGAGATATATGTTGTCGAGAGTACAAAGACCTAGAAGATAAAGATCTTGGTATAGAAGAAGTATCTCTTATCTGTTCAAACTGGATTTAGACAGTTCCTTCTTCAGATTGTATAATTTCTAAAGGATTATTATCTATGTATTGATTAGATGTTGTAGCCTTATCAAGGACCCAATTATCTGAAAAGTTAATTTCTTCCCATTTTATCTTTCTTCTAATAGTTATATTAACAAAATGGGAAAATTACCAAACTAGCCATTTGACTAATTCAAAAAGCGAAAATAGCCGTTGACTATTTTTTTTACCAAAATAGCCAAATTAGTGAAAATTTGCCATAATATTTCGCCGCAAATTTTCGCCACAAATTTTTTTTTTTCAAATTTTATGCGACCGAATGGCGATTGGGTGTGGCGAAAATTTTGAAATTGGCGAAATTTTTGAAAAATGTCGAAATTTTTGAAAAATGGCGAATTTTTGAAAAAAGTGGCGAATTTTTGAAAAAAGTGGCGAAAATTCAGAGAATCTTGTAAAAGTGGCGAAAATTTCAAAAAAGTGGCGAAATTTTCAGAAAAATGGCAAAAATTCAGAGAATCTTCGAATCTGTATATAAAAATATTTTTATTAGAACTTTTAAAAAAATAAAAAATATTTTTTAAAAATATAATAATTTAAAAAATTCACTTACCGCCACACCAAGGGCAATAAAAAACATTTCAAATCTTCCGGCTGCGTCCGTTAATGTGTGGGTAATTGTACCCGTGTTCGTCTTTTTCAAATTATGACAGTAAACTGGGAGCCTAGCAAACGAATCCTCAGGGGAACCGGTCAATAGTTCAAGCGCAAAAGATTTTGCTCTCCAACCTTGAGAGTAAGATATATCAATTTTGTATTTCTCTTTAATATCTGTAACGATATCATTCGGCCGGTATATCCTCCCGCTATCTTTGAATTGATCTTTTATCAAGTTACCCAAGACCTTTTTATTGGCTTGACGTATATGAGGATACGTCTGAGTCCTTGAACATGTGTGTTGATTTTTAAAGTATCTCACTTGGAAAACGTCGGTGTTTTCAATCATATACGCCCTTATACGCCACTCACAACCATCATTTAGACATGAAGCCTCAAATCGGGTTTTCGAAGATCTCTCAACTTTATATTCAAAACATTCAGTAATGTAAATTTTATCCAGTTCGAGTTTTAATTCTTCTTTGTTTTTAAAAATATGACCCTCAGAAATATGTGAAGAGAGTGAGTTAAGAACTTTTACTTCGTTTGTTGTACGATCAAACAATGACTCGGGCATAGACCAAAAAACGTTAGGTACAACATTAGACTCCGAAGAAGACACTGGAACTTTAAAATCAACAGGAGTTTCATTAGACGGAACAGCTGAACTATTACCCACACCAGATTCTTCAGTAACGTACAAAGACAACAATTCATTTGGTTGATTTAAAACAACATTTAAAAAAAATAAAACATCATGATCATCCAATAGATCAATTGGATGTGTGTAAGTAGACATTTTATAAGAAAAACGAATTTCATTGCTAAAACCACATTTTTCACAAATAAGATTTTTCAAACTCACGTAACTAATATTACTAGGAACACAAAAAACACATCGCAAACATTTTTTTTTAAAGGAACATACTCCTCAACACCATTAACAAAGTCTTATTTTCCACCGGTATATAAAATAATATTACAAGACATTACTTAAAAATAAGTTGTAAGTTGATGAATAAAAGGATGAATTTTATAAAGTGGATAAGTGAAGAAAATGTTTAAGTAGATGGAATGTGAAAGAAATGAATGTAGGGAGAGATATAAATATTTGATGAAGTTTGTTAGATAAGTGGAGAAAAAATCAATGGTAGGGAGGGGTATAAATATTTGATGAAGTTTGTTAGATAAGTGGTGAAAAAATGAAGGGATGATAGGAAGAGGTATAAATATTTGTTTAAATAATATTTTATTTAAATTCGTTTTTTAAATTAAAATTATATTTTATTATTTTACAAAAATTGAAAAAAATAATAATTGAAAAATAATTGAAAAAAAATTAAATATTAAATAAGGCGAAAATTTAAAAACATTAAAAAAATTAATAATAATTTAATATTAAAAATTGAATTATAATTTAATAATAAATGGCGAAAATATCCCATATTTTTTCGCCATTTTTAATAATGGCGAAAATTCAATATATTCATAATTTTTTTGGCGAAAAATCAGATGTTTTTTAGCGAAAATTTGGCTCAAATTTTCGCCATTTTGACAAATGGCACGACCTGATTAGTTGACTATTTTGGTAAATAAAAAAGTCAATGGCTATTTTAGAATTTGATCATGGTCAAATGGCTATTTTAGTAAATATCCCTAACAAAATTAGGTGTTTAGGTATGATTTGACAAGGGAAAATGACGAGCACAAACATTTTGATCAATTTTTTTTATTAAAATGTATATTAGTTTTTAGATTATACTAAAATAAAAATATAAAAAAAATCAATCATAAAATGTCACGTAGCTAAGCCCCGCTAAGAAGACTAAATTTTAGCCTGCACGAAAAAAAAAACACATGGATTCACAAAAACCAACCAATCATAAACGTCACTTAACCTAACCTGGTTAAAATCTAACTGACATCTTCCCAACCGGCTAAAGCTTAACTGGTAAATCATCAAACCAATAAAAAAAACTACCACATGACAGTATTGTTGGCTAAGTTTGAGCCGGGAGGGAAGATCCTAGCTAGATTTGAAGCGACAATAACACATGGCTTTATTTTGATTGGTTGACTTGTGAACTCAATGTGCTTTTTCTCATCTTCCGTGCCGAATAAAATTTAGTCTTTTTAGTTTGGTTAATATGCGTGACGTTACAAGATTAGTAGCTTTTAGATTTTTTTTATGAAAAGTATGCGAAACTATTATAACCATAACGAAAAACCACTCCCAAGCCAGAGGCTCGAGGAAGCCCAAAGTTTACAAAACTTAGCCACTGAGTGACCACACCAAAATTACATTAAGCTACCTACTAAATTGTGGATAGTTGAAACGAGCTCCAATCCTCCCAACTAATGTTCCCCATCTTAGCTCTACATGTAATCTAGAGGTATGGTAATTTCTTGATTTGCACCACACAATAATGATCCGATGATACTTTGTCTTCAAAAATCTTCTTGTTCCGAGCTAACCATAAGCACCACATTGTTGTATGTACTATGGCATGTATTAATTTCTTTTTTCCTGTGTAAGTTGAAGTCCCTCCATCTAACTGAGCACCTCCTTGATTGTGTCCAAATTAGATGGAATTGGTAGATTACACCATCTCCGGATTTGTCACCATATTGATATTGCAAAGATACATGTGACCATTAAATGATTTGCATTTTACTTCACCAAACATGTCGTGTCCACTATTGGAGCTCCTTTGCAAGCCAAAGCATCCCTGGTGGCTATTCTTCCATCCACAGCTCTCCACATGAAAATTCTAACTTTTGGTGATACCCACGAGTTCCACCTGAACTCCGAGAAAAAAAAACTGCTCCACGTGCGTCTTCTAACTCTTTTCTGACTGGTCTCACTTTGAACTCTTCATCGACCTTCTTCCATCCCCATACGTCCTCTTTCTGATTTAACCTAACCTGTGACAATAAAGTAGTTAAGTGGTTAAGTTGAGAATGATATAGATCCGATAGAATACCCCCTTTCCATGACCAACTCCACTTGTTAATATCTTCCGAGAAACAACCTGTAAATTTTTTTTTTATAGTTAAATACAGTTTTAGTCCCTGTGGTTTGACAAAAATAACAGTTTTAACCCAAAAGTTTAAATTTGACTTTTTTAGTCCAATAGTTTCACTTTCGTATCAATTAAAGTCCAGTCCACTAACTACATCTATTTTTTTCTGTTAACTTTATAAAAAAAAAACTATAATACCCCTGTAACTAAAAAGGAAAAAAGAAAATATAAATAATCCTTTTTTAAAACCCTAACTTCCTTATCTCTACCATATCCTCTCCTTCTACCCAATTCAAGAAAACCACCCCCACCTTCACACTTCTGCTGTCACCACCACCTCCACCTCCGCCTCCGCCTCCACCTCCACACTCCGCCATCTCCGACGACCTCCGAATCAAATATTGAAATTAACCCTATTCCACCTCCACCTCCACCTCCGGCTGCCACCTCCACCTCCACCTTCGGCCGCCACCTCCACCTCAACACTTCGCCGTCTCCGCCTCCGCCACCTCACTCCAGATCTAACATCTTACCAACACGCTTGCAGATCAGATCTAGACATCCAGTCCTTCGACTCCTTCCTCCAATACGGCACAGTCGAGTCATTAACTCTCTCACCGTCGGAGAACGGAGACTCCGACGACAAGCTTGACAAACTCCTGCTCTCATCTACCATCTTTAACGGTGAAAACTTATCCCTATTCATCCATAAAACCTTCGCCTAGGGTAAGCCTGAAACCCTACTTCACCACCTCCGTCATTTTTGTAGATCCAAAGAGGCTGAGATTTAAAAAGTATGCCAGGTTCATTACCAGAACTTTATCATGGCCGTCGACGACCTCCGTTCGCTTCTTTCCGGTGTCGAATCGATTAAATCATCAATTTCCAATTCGAATCAGTTACAGTTTGTCACTGGTCCTCTCCTAACATTATTAAGGAAAATGCTCAAACTTAGGATCTAAATTATTTAGTCAATGTATAGCTTTAATTGTATCTTAATCTTCTCCTGTAATTATGCTTTTGCTCCATCTTGTAAAGGCCTATATAAAGGCATGTACTGTATCAATGTAATCACAACCTTTTCTACCAAAGCTCTCTATCACATATGGTATCAGAGCCCTAACAAAGGCTCCTCCGAGTTCACCTCCGATCCACACCTCCTAACTTCTGATTAGCCATGGCCACTTCCGTGACTACCATTTCTACCCACACCCACTTTCCAATCCAACTCACCTCCGACAATTTTACGTCCTGGCGAAAGCAGGTCCTGTCAACCCTTACCGGCCTCGAACTGGAACAGTTTGTAGACGGCCTAACCGAACCTCCACCAAAAACTCTTGACGGAAGACCCAATCCCACCTACCGGCTATGGTTCCGGCAAGACCAGATTCTTCTGGGAGCTCTGCTCGGCAGCTGCTCAGCCACCATCTTACCCATCGTATCCTCTGCTGACACCTCCCTCGAGCTATTCAAACGTCTCACCGAAAGCTTCGCCGGAGTGTCTCGATCCCGTATTATTTCACTCCGTTCCAAACTCGCAACAACCACAAAGGGAAGCAAACCTGTTGCAGATTATCTCCGTGAAATGAAAGCAATCGCTGACGAGCTAGCCCTTGCACAGAAACCTGTTGATGACGATGACCTAATCGTTCACATCATAACCCATCTGGGAGACGACTACAAGCAGGTAACAGCTGCGGTGAAGATGAGAGACAGCCCGATCTCCTTCTCTGACTTGTTCGAAAAGCTAGTGGACCATGAACGAACCATGCTTGAGGAGAAACCACCTGCCCTGATTTCCACCGTGAATCAGACCCAAAGACAACAGGGAAGGGCATCTTATAATCGGTCAAATAACTTTGCACGTGATGGACCCACTGAAGCCCGCAACTCCTTTCGGCCCAACACCTTTGGGCCGAGACCCAATCGATACCAACAACACAACAGCAACAATTCATCTCACAGAACTAACAGAAACAATTATTTTTGTCATTTTTGTAACATAACAGGTCATGACACTAAAGATTGCAGGAAACTCACCCGTTTCTTACAGGACCACAACATCTCTGCCTCAGCGCAATCAAATGCCAATCCGACAATCAACTCCTCAATGGCAAGCTCGTCACATTCAATGTTTGACAGTGGGGCGTCAAATCATGCTTCATATGACCGGTCATTTTTACACACCCTCTCAGAATATGGCGGGCCTGACGAAATTGTGTTAGGAAACGGTAACACTCTCCCTATCTCTCATGTCGGACACACATCCATTCCCACTAATACCCGTCCATTAACACTTCAAGATGTTTTACTTGTTCCTCACTTACGTAATAATCTTGTTTCTGTTGCCAAGCTATGCAAAACTAACAATGTTTCGGTTGAATTTTTCCCTTTCCATTTTTTTGTTAAGGATCTTCGCACGGGGGCGCGTCTAATGCGGGGAGTGAACATCAATGATGTGTACTACGCTCCTACCTTCGTTCCTCACAATCCCAAGCAAATCAATTTAAGTATCAAACAACCCGAGTCGCTTCTCTCCTGGCATCACAAGTTGGGCCACCCCTCAATCAAAGTTCTAAAACGCTTACTGAATTATTTAGGACTTGATTGTAATAAAATGTCAAATGCTCCTTTTTATTGTGTTTCTTGTTCTCTAAATAAAAGCCACAAAATGCCTTTTGGTGCAAACTCGTTTAAAGTGTCTAAACCTTTAGAACTAGTTTATTCCGACGTTTGGGGCCCGGTTCAACAATCAAATGATGGTTACAAATACTATATCATATTCGTTGATTATTTTTCAAAATATACATGGTTGTACCCAATGAAACGAAAATCGGACGTGTCCACGCTTTTCCCACAATTTAAAACATTGGTTGAAATTTTTTTTCGCACTCCTCTTATTTCACTCTTTTCAGATAATGGAGGCGAATACATAGGTCTTATTCCATACCTTCAACAAAATGGAATCTCACACTTCACCACCCCTCCACACACTCCCGAGCAAAATGGTGTTGCCAAACGACGCCATCGTCACATTGTTGAAACCGGTTTATCCCTTCTCCATCATGCTAATCTACCTCTTCCCTTTTGGACCCATGCTTTTCAAATCGCCGTCTACCTCATCAATCGTCTTCCTACACCAATCCTTGATCATAAATCTCCCTTTGATCAACTCTACAACACACCTCCCACTTACACAAAATTAAAACCATTCGGTTGTCTATGCTTTCCGTGGCTACGACCCTATGCCTCTTCCAAACTTCATCCTCGATCCATCAAGTGCATTTTTCTCGGTTACTCTGCCTCAAAATCCGCTTATAAATGCTATGATCCCGTGTCTCATTGTCTTTATCACTCTCGACATGTGGAATTTGTTGAACATGTCTTCCCCTTTAAGCAACCATCCATGACCATGACCACCCTTCCCTCAGTTACAAAGTTTCTCTCAACACCCTCTCCTAACCTTCCCAATATCTCCTCTCCACATACCCAACCAACACCTTCCAATTTGCCTACTCCAATCATTCCACTGTCTTCTCACCCTCCCCATGTGCCCTGCACCACTCAATCTATTTCCATGCCCACATCCACTGATAACACCGCTCCCTCTTCTCCCACCACCTCCCCAACCGTACCAACTTCATCACCCGCACCAGCATCCTCTTCAACTCCTTCCTTGACCCAATCTACCTTGCATCCCGCCGCCTTACCCACAACCACCCGCCCACAAAGAAACCGCAAACCCAACTCCAAGTACTTCAATCCAAATGTTGTTAACTCCACCACTATCCACCCATTACCACCAACTCTTGAACCCACCTCTCATACCCAAGCTCTCAAGGATCAAAAGTGGCGGGCGGCCATGGATAGTGAATTTAATGCACTCCTTCACAACGGGACATGGGAACTCGTTCCAAATACATCTCAAAACCCGATCGGTTGCAAATGGGTTTTCCGAATCAAAAGGAATCCCAATGGCTCTATTGACAAATACAAAGCTCGCTTAGTTGCCAAAGGGTTCCATCAACAATACGGGAAAGACTACTTTGAAACTTTTAGTCCCGTCACGAAACCTGTCACCATTCGCACCATCCTTTCGATTGCCTTACCGAAAAATTGGCCACTACGCCAACTCGATGTCAACAACGCCTTCCTACATGGCACTCTTCATGAGGAGGTCTTTATGTCTCAACCACCGGGTTATGTTCATCCTCAATTCCCCAACCATGTTTGCAAACTAAAAAAATCTCTCTACGGTCTAAAACAAGCTCCGCGAGCTTGGTATAACGAGCTTACAAACTTCCTTCTTCATCTTGGATTTCAAAAGTCCTTATCTGATGCATCTTTATTTATCTACAATCACCGTGATACTATTTGTTATTTCATGGTCTACGTAGATGACATTGTGCTCACGGGAAATCAACCCAAGTTTCTTGATCAATTCGTCCGATCCTTGAGCAACAAATTTTCGGTCAAAGACCTTGGGATGCTCCACCATTTCTTAGGTGTAGAAGTCATCCCCACTCCCAAAGGGCTCTTTCTATCTCAACACCGATACATTCAGGACATCTTGCATCAATTCCACATGGATGGAGCAAAAGATGTCACAACTCCTCTTAGTACATCCGAACCTTTGTGCGCAAATGATCCCTCTCCGTCGAGTGATGCTACTCCGTATCGCAAGCTCGTTGGTTCTCTCCAATATTTAGCCTTCACCCGTCCCGACATCTCTTTTTCAATTAACAAGTTATCTCAATTCATGCACAACCCACGCCAAGCCCATTGGCAAGCCCTCAAACGTGTCCTTCGCTATCTCAAAGGCACCATTCATCATGGTCTTTTCCTCAACCGTGATTCTCCTCTCACACTCTCGGCTTTCTCAGATTCTGATTGGGGGGGTACAAATGATGCAGGTCGGTCAACCACAGCTTATCTTCTATACCTAGGCACTAATATCGTCTCATGGAGGTCCACCCGGCAAAAGACGGTATCTCGGTCATCCACCGAGGCCGAGTACAAGGCGCTAGCCAATGCTGCTGCTGAACTTAACCGGCTCAAACACCTGCTGAAAGAACTTGGCATAACCATCACTGAAGCACCAACTCTGTTTTGCGACAACACAGGTGCCACGTATCTTTGTGCCAACCCAGTTTATCACTCACGAATGAAGCATGTTGCTCTTGACTATCATTTTGTTCGGGAACAAGTTACAAATGGCGTTCTCCGTGTTCTTCACATCAATTCCAAAGATCAACTTGCTGATATGCTAACCAAGCCTTTATCACGGTCCCCGTTTCTCCACAATCGCTCCAAGATTGGAGTCTCCGACGGATCCTCCATCTTGCGGGGGCGTATTAAGGAAAATGCTCAAACTTAGGATCTAAATTATTTAGTCAATGTATAGCTTTAATTGTATCTTAATCTTCTCCTGTAATTATGCTTTTGCTCCATCTTGTAAAGGCCTATATAAAGGCATGTACTGTATCAATGTAATCACAACCTTTTCTACCAAAGCTCTCTATCACATAAACATCGCTTGATTCCTTCATCAATTTCCAATTCGAACTATCAGTTACATCCTGCTGCTTTAGGTCCTGATCTGACTCCAGGTTTTGAATGAAATTAGGTGAACGGATCTGGAACAACGACCCACGTATATGTATTTTATTTGTATATTTAGAAGAAACTATTTGACTAAAAAGTTAAAATAATTTAAGGGTATTTTGGTTTTTTAATAAAAAGTTAACAGAAAATTTGGATGGAGTTAGTGCACTGGACTTTAATTGATACGAAAGTGAAATCATTGGACTAAAAAAGTCAAATTTAAACTTTTGAATTAAAACTGTTATTTTTGTCAAACCACGTGAACTAAAATCGTATTTAACTTTTTTATTTTATCTTTTAGATATGTGTATTTGGGTGTGTTAAAAGTCAATCCACATCTTCACAAAAAATTTGGTGAAAATGTACTAGTGATTTTCCCTTTGATTTAATATTTTTTAAAACAATATGATTAATTATAATAAAAGCATGTCATAATTTATTTTTTTAGTCAAATTAAAAATAATTTAAACATCATTACTATTTTAACATTTGGATTTTTTTTGGTCATATTGAGAATATCTTTTTGCTAATGTAATTTATTAAAACATGACATCATATTATTACATGTTATTTATTTAAAAGCCAATTCATCATAAAACACCGAGTTGCTTTGGGTCACTGAGTTGACTAAGCATATTTAAGGGCAATATCAAGCAGACAAACACTGAGTTGCTTCGGGTCACATAACATCGGCATATGATCAACATGTTTTAGTTCTTTCACCTCATCAACCGGATTATTATCGATCATCCATTGTTGAAATTCTTTCAGGATCGCGTTATCTTCATCACAAACGACATATGCTCGTTTAACAGAACCAAACCCTCCTTTCGTAAATTGTTTTGCATTCTTTAGATCTTTCATAAATAACGACGAAGGCCTAATCAACGTCTTCCCTAATTCACGATCCTACATTTATGTAGATCAGTTTTGTTAATTACTACAAAAGTATGTACTTTGGTACTTAAACGGGTGTGTTGGCAGGTTGGACGGTAAACAAGCAAGAACCTGAAAATTTACACGAACCCAAACATGACATGAACCTGAAAATTTTAGCAGACACATAAACCCGAACACGACTTGTCTATTTGCAGGTTGACACGAACACGATCAATTTAACCCAAAAACAATATTTAGTTTTTTCTTTGTATATTAATACTTTAAAAATTAAAATTATAAGTTTATATATATAAAATTTTAAGCGATTACATTTAAACATTAAACTATGACAATTTGTATTTAAACCTTTAAATTTCTACAAAAAAATTACCTAAATACTTAGTTTAATTTATTAAAATAAAAAACATTTTTAAAATATGTATATATAAAAATAAACGGGTTAAATGGGCCAATCCGTGAAGTCGTGAACCCGGCGGGTTGACACAAACGCGACCAATTTAGCTATATGTATCCGCAGGTTTGACAAAAAAACTGACCCGACTCCGTTTTGACTAAACCCAAACCCGCAAATTTCATATTTTGCTGGTGTTGTTTTAGAAATTCACACCTCATCGGAGCAAAGTTGATAGAGCTTGGATGATAGAAACTCGGGGCCAAAAAACATCGTCATTTCAGGGTCGGTTTCATCGTTGTACGGCAAGAACTGTGTGTCCAACCAAGCTTCCGCCGGAGTGATTAGGTTATACTTCAAAATCAAGAAAAAAGAACGAGTAAAATTAGATTAAATTCTCAAAGAAAGTAAATTATAAATTTGAAATAATTGATATGAACATTAATGAGTTCTATTTTTTATTTTTAATTATTTATTTTTATTATTATTGTTATTATTTTTTGAAAATATGGACTTAAAGTTTTGAATTTGGTTTGCAGTTGGAATTTGAAAGAAGTTTTGGTTTATGGGGAGTTCACTAGCTACCCGGACGCAAGAAATTCTGACAATTGACTCATCAACTCCGCTGATGTGACAAGCGAAATGGGAATGGTTGAATCAGCTAATCAACCTAGCGGACTACTTGTTAATTATGTCACATCGCGCCTTTCCGGTGAATGTGTAAGCTATAAACCCTTGATAGCTAGAGTCCCTACTTCAAGAAGCATACTCACTTTAAACCCGAGTCCGCTTGCTATGTGCGTGGATCTTTGTAAGAATTTCTTGAGTCGGCTCGTTAGCGTAGCGAACTCCCCCAACTAAATCCTTTTCAAATTCCACCCAAAAACCAAATTCAAATGATTACCTGGTCTAAAACATAAGAAGGCTTGTGATCGGAATCCGGCATGAAGGCGGTGAGAAAGATGCCGACGGCAACTTTTTCCGGGAACTTTTCCATGGCAAGAGCTATGTTCATGCCGCCGAGGCTATGACCGATGATCACAACCTTCTCCGCAGGCCGAACGGTGCCCATGAAATCCAGCAATGGCTTTGTGTAGTCGGAAAGTGTAGCCACGTCTTGTATGACTTTGGTGTCGGTGCCAGAGGCCGCGAGATCAAAGGCCGATACGTGGTGGCCGGCGGCCTCTAGAAGGGGTTTGAGCTTGAACCAGGACCAGGCTCCATGGCATGCACCATGTACCAGGACGAAGTGGGTTTGTTGATCGCCGGTGCGAACCATTGTTATGTTTGTGTTGGTGTTTGTTGGTTGTGGTTTATTTATAGGGGGAGATTTGACCAATAAAAAAAACAAAAGTTGACCAATAACAAATTAATCAAAATTAAAAGGATAATAGAGTGTTTAACATGCGATCACGTCTTTATCATGCAATTGTTTTTTTATTTTTAAGTTGTCATTTTTATCATTAATTATTATTAATAATTTGGTTCGGATATTTGACTTGCCAAAAAACGTTAGGTATATCATAAATGATTAAAAAAAGGGAAAATACGAAAATGAACATTTGATTAAGAAAATTCTTAAAAATGGACATCCATATTTAACCTACTATTTCATGGACATTGGTCTTACTAGCCGGCTAAAGGCGGCTACGCTAGCCGGCTAAAATTTCCGTGCCAACATTTCATTTGTCAGAGTACGAACCAATAAACAAAAGACACGTGGCAGGCTTAGCCGGCTAATAGACGGCTATAGCCGTCTAAACTTTTTAGCCGGCTATAGCCGTCTATTAGCAGGCTAAGCCTCCGACAATTTTCCCATCTGGTTTTGGCTTGAGGCGGCTCCTTTTACGGCTTGGCTTGGTGGCTTAGCCGGCTTGAGTTGTTATTGTTGCTTTTTTTTTCAAATTTTTTTTTTATATATAAATGATAGTTGTTTAATTTTTTGTTGTCTCAAATCATAAAAAAATACATATGAAAATTTTTCCTAACACTCCTCCTGAGTACGTTTTTTAGAAGCATTTTATTGATGAACCTGAGAATCCTGCTGCTGAAAATGTGCAGAATAACGTTGTTGAAAATGAGAATCCTATTGGTGAAGAAACACTGAATCCTACTGTTGACGATACTCAGAATAACGTTGTTGCTGACCGTGCGTCTAAACAGCAAGAAACTGATAGAGTTGACGATTTATATGATTATGACGAAGATTGGGCGGTGATGAATGAATTGAGTGAAGTAAAAGATGGAGGCGGTCGTTTTACCCCTACTTGGGATCCATTTGAAGACGATACCACCGATTTAGACGCCCGTTGGAGTCCATAAAATTATTTTATATTTTAATTTACTTTTATTGTAAAACCTTTAGTTTATGTTATTAATTGAATTTATGTTTTTAATTTTTTTACCTTTTAATTAAGATGTTATAAAAGTAGTTAAACAAAATTATGGATAATTATCTAAACAATCGATACAACAACAAAATTATCCAAAATATATTAATAGTTAAACAAATACATACTAAAATACTTTAACAAACATTACTCTAAGTTTCAGTCAAGATAGTAGGCACACAACCAAGATAGTAGGCACACAACGGCAGCTATAAATTTTATTTGTCATGAATCGCCGATATTTCTCAACACTGTCCCAAAAATCTCCATCTAAATTTAACGGCTTTTTGAGAGTTAAATGTTTCATTACCATACAAACTAGAACCCCCGAATTTTCAACTTGGTAATGGTGATTGCTTTGAACGTATTTTTCCGCGTTTAATAATGTGAATTGTTTCTCTGGTTTACATGTTTTTCTCCAGTAATGAATGTTCACTAAGAAAGCTCCGAAGTGAACAGCAAATTTCGTCACGACTGGGAAAATTGGGAAAATTAGGTGACGTTAGGTTGCAGAATCAAAATTTTTAGTCCAATACTGACTTATTTCTATTTTCTTCATATCAACTCCTATTAGTAACCAACTTTTCTTTCCATGAAAAGTGAAACATAAGCGTGATCAACTTCCCACAACTTAGGAAAAAAAATTCCTGGCCCATAGAAAATGAAAACATTTTTTTGGTTGACTGATTTAGCAAATGATGATATAATTTCGGTGGTATAATCGTCCACCGCAAATTCTCTGGCGATTATTGTTTCGTCACTTTAACATGTCTAATTCTCATAATTCGGGCCACCCATGCTTCTATATGCTGTAAAAAAATAAAAAAATATTAGTCAAAAAATATTCTAATATAATTAATAAATTGGAAAAACACACTAATTTTTTTTTACCAGTGGAGGAAAAGAACCATGTTGTTTTAGACCCAATAAACTGCCCCAAAATTCTTTACATAGTTTATCGGTTGATTCGAGTAATGCTAAATAACAAAATGGGGCATCTCCGTTGTTATAAAACTCAATAACATTTGGGGACCAGCTTTCTGACGCAGTACACGAAAATAATCATTTAGATTTTTCTATGATTTCCGACTCATTCTGGGACGAAGATGATTCCCCAACACGCCTTTTCTACAAACGT
Organism: Smallanthus sonchifolius; assembly: GCA_023525975.1. Taxonomy (NCBI): domain Eukaryota; kingdom Viridiplantae; phylum Streptophyta; class Magnoliopsida; order Asterales; family Asteraceae; genus Smallanthus; species Smallanthus sonchifolius. The sequence continues at coordinate 17,902,910 of CM042019.1, forward strand.
CGCCACCTAGTGGTGGTCCATTTTGACGCCAATGCAGCCGCTTGTGACTGATATTCTCCTTCGTTTTCCATTATTATCTACCATTTAAAACGTAAAACTACACTATTATAGTAGTAGAAATTTTAAAATTTAGAAATTTAAGTTTTTTTATAAAAATTTAAATAGCCGGTTAAAAATTGAATTAGATGGCTATACATACTCATCTTACGGGCTAAAGAGAAAAATGGCGGTAATATTTTGAATATTTTAAAAATTTTTAGAAAACCGAGCTTCTTACATTCTCTATGCACTTTTTATCTTCCCGATGCTAAGGCGGCTAAGCCTCCGAATATTTTGTTTTCATTCACATTAAACGGTTAAGCTAGCCGGTAAATCTGAAAGTACACTATTATATTACTAGAAATTTTAAAATTTAGAAATTTTTATAAAAATTTAAATAGGCGGCTAAAAAATGAATTAGATGGCTATACATACTCATCTTGCGGGCTAAAGAGATAAATGACGGTAATAATTTGAATTTTTAAAAAATTATAGAAAACCGAGTTTCTTAGATTCCCAATGCATTTTTTATCTTCCCGAGGCTAAGCCGGCTAAGCCTCTGAAATTTTGGTTTTCATTCATAATAAACGGCTAAGCTAGCCGCTAAATCTAAACCGGCTATTAGTTCTTTGAATTTGATCTTACGGGCTAAGATAGCCCGATACCACCATAGCCGTACGCCACCTTCCCTTTCTACCGTGCTCGTCAATTTCTCAGCCATACGCCACCTTCCCTTGCCACCTCCCCTCGATTTCCCAGCCGGTTGCTAACTTGCCCGTCGGATACCACAACATGGCTTCGTCAAAAGAGTACATCCATGTTTGTTTGAACATTATTATCGATTGTAGGGTTTGTTCGTTTAATTACGGGATTGTATGATTATAGGAATCAATTCTAGGGTTTGTTCGTTAATCTAGGTTAAATTTACTATTTTTTAGTTGATATTATCATCTATAGGTTAAATTTACTATTTTTTAGTTGATATTATCATGTATATTACAAGTTTTATGTTAATGGAAGGTTGAGTTTGTAATTACAGCATATTGATCATTTACAATTACAATTTCAAGTCGGCAACTAATTTGGACTTCGCCGACTAATTAAATTACCTTAGGCTGCTCTGTAAATATGCTTAGCCGGCAAACTAATATGGACTTAGCTGGTTCATTATATTAGCTTAGCTTGCTTTGTAAAAATGCTCCATTTTTGGCTGAAGTAGATTTCTTTTTAATTATGCAGGCTACTGTGAAAATGAGGTGTTCACCAGGTGTGGTTTCCCTCATTAGCGAAAAGCTAACCTATGACCAGTGGGTTATTTGGGAGCACACCTGTTTTAAAAATTGGATAAAAGCAAAATGCACCCTTGTCGACTTGGTAATGGTGCATTTAATGTTTCAACATGAGATAAAGTTAGATCTGAACCCAAGAACAGATGGTTTATTTTATGTTGTTGGAGGGGAGCCATTACGATTTGGGCCACGACACTACAAGAAAAAGACCCTGTGCCGACGCCGCCTATACCGACGACAATTGTCGTCGGCATAGGTTACCCTATACCGACGACATGTCGTCGGTATAGGTCAAAACCAAAATTTTGTCAGGGACACCCTATACCGACGACATGTCGTCGGTATAGGGTTGAGCCAAATGGAGGGAAAAATGGCGCCCAATGAATTATTGGGGAAAACACTATCCCGACGACATGTCGTCGGTATAGGGTTATTTTGATTTTATTTTTGTATTTTTAATATAATAAACATTTCGTCGGTCAAAAAAAATTTTAAATAAAAGTTAAAAAAAATTCTAAAATGCCCTATACCGACGACATGTCGTCGGTATAGGATTCGTAGGGTTTTGACTGGTCAATAAAGTAAAAAAAGCCTATACCGACGACATGTCGTCGGTATAGGGAACTTATTGCGCCGACTTTTTATCCTATACCGACGACATGTCGTCGGTATAGGTCTCAGCGCGATTAAACTCATACAGCAGCTTTCTGCTTCCCATTTCGACCAAAAAAACTCAAATAACGAATCCCTCTCCTTCTCCGGCGATTTCACGTTTTATTGGGTGTTTTGTGGAGCAATCTTCACCAATATCTTCGGTTTTGAGGTGAGTAAACATATATTGTTTAATATTATCAAGAAAATCAACATTTTGGTATTTTTTGCTTAATTTCTTTTGGTTTTGTTAGGTGTTTGAAGATTTAACCATTCTTGAAGGATTTCAAGCTTAGAGAAAGCTAATTTGCAAATTTGGTTAGTAATTTTTCTACAAATTAGTTTTAAATGTATTTTTTTCTACAAATTAGTTTTAGATATTTATAAATATTTATGAAATTTTATTATAAAATTAGGTTTAGATGTGAATTAGGTTTAGATGAAATTTGAGAATTTGGATTTATGTTTGTATGTATATTGTTTAGATGAAAAATTGGGATTAAATTAGGTTTAGATGAAAATTTGGGAAATTTGGGCATTTATTATTTGACAATTGTTTGAGAATTTCAAGCTATTTGAAACTAATTGTGTATGTTTGTATATATGTTTTGTTTATGTATGGAATTGTGTATGTAATTTGGGCATTTATATGTGTATGTGTGTTTGTATGTATTTGTATTATGTTTATGTATGAAATTGTGTTTGTGTATGTAATTTGGGAATTTAGGCATTTATATATGTATGTTTGTATATAATATGTAGGTATATATTTGTGTATGTGTGTTTGTATGAATTTTGATTATGTTTATGTATGGAATTGTGTTTGTGTATGTAATTTAGGAATTTGGGCATTTATGTATGTTTGTATATAATATGTATGTATATATGTGTATGTGTGTTTGTATGTATTTTTATGTATGAAATTGTGTTTATATATGTAATTTGAGAATTTGGGCATTTATTTATGTATGTATGTATATAATATGTATGTATATATGTGTATGTGTGTTTGTATGTATTTTTATGTATGAAATTGTGTTTATATATGTAATTTGAGAATTTGGGCATTTATTTATGTATGTATATAATATGTATGTATATATGTGTATGTGTGTTTGTATGTATTTTTATGTATGGAATTGTGTTTATGTATGTAATTTGAGAATTTGGACATTTATTTATGTATGTATATAATATGTATGTATATATGTTTGTATGTATATGTAACTTTATTTAATTTTGTTGCAAGTTCGGAACTCATTGCGGTTGACGAGGTGTGAATAACATCATATTTGTGTTTTATTGAATTTATTTAAGGTACGTATTCCGACTTTTATGCCTTTGTGTAGATAATTTTTTATTTCATTTAGGGTGTAAACGGCTCGTTTATCATAATTTTATAAATACTATTACTTATATATTAAAAATATATATATTTTATAATTTTATAAAATAAATAAGAAAAAGGCTTACACCCCTAATGTCATTTATGTACGTCTTTGTTTATGTATGTCATGTCTCATATTGTGTACACTAGTATGTTTATTTAGGATAACCCTTTAGAATATACCCGTCCAAAATTTATCTAATAGGGATAAATTTTGGATTGTCCCATTTGGGACTGCTTTTTGAATATTTAATCTCATTTAGGATATGTATACATTTTAACGGGTTGACATTAATAATTATTTGTGCTTACTAATAAATTTTGTTGTAGGAAAAATGGCAACAATGGCGCAATCACACGGTGGAGATGGTGGAGACGGTGGAGACGGGGGTCCGTATCACTTCGACTCGGGTTGTGCGACTGGATCTGGTGGTAAGTTACTTGTTATTGTTTAATAGATGTCTTTATAATTGCCTAACTTTTGAATGTCATGTGTCAATATAGGTAGTTCCTCCCAAAAAAAAAGTTCTAAAGGCAAAAACCTAAAAATGTATAAGAAATTTGAGGAAAATGGGAGGAAGCCTCTTCCCATTGATGTAGAACTTCATGCCGGGGGGTACAAGTTTGTGGGTCCCAACGCTTCGGATTTTATCCGTTCTATCTCGTTGGAGGTTGAAAAGGTTGTTTCGCCACATTATCCAAATTGGGCTAAGGTTCCAATTGAGAAGAAACGGGCCATATATCCCACTCTTATAGTAAGTATAGATGTTTTATAATTACTTACAATTTCATAACTATTACATTTATAATTACTTTCCATTTGTAGGATTATTTTGATCTGGAGTCCTGGAGAAACACTGATAAGTGGCGAGGCGTTGAACTCGGAATCACCGCCGAGTGTCAGAGGTCGTATAAAGATCACAAGAATGTGTTGAAAGGTCACTTCCTGGAGAATGGGGGATACGATGATGTGGAGGCGGCGATGAATAATCCACCAGAAGATCTTGATCAAGAATCTTGGCAGACTTTGATTAATGAGCTGTTTTTAGATGCGAGCTATAAAAACCGCGCGACGAAGAACAAACAAAACCGATCAAAACAACGTTACCCAAGTTACCATGGCAGTAAATCATACGCCCAGTGCCGACACATGGAGGTATGAAAATACAATTGTTAGTATTATATAAACATGCTTATTAATTCTTAGTGATATTATTTTTGTTTTTCACAGGGTACCGGCCCAATTGATGTGTTCAAATCGACCCATTATAAAGAAGGGACCGGTTGGGCCAACACGAATGCATCATCAGATTATGTAAGTCAAATGATTTTGTTGTTAGACTTACTAGACTTAGAACATCCAACTGTAACTTAAAACGGGTCAAAATGATTCAAACACACTTTAATAGACTTAGAACATCCAACTTGAGCCCAATTGTTGATTATTTTTGCTAGTATTATTAGTATTTGTTGTTATTAGCGTTGGTTGATTGGAATTTGTGAATTTGGGTCGTTTATAACTTATAGTTTAACAGGTTGGTTATCCATTTTACAGTAGTTATGCTGTCGAATTTTATTAAAATAGTCAAGTGATTGTTTATTATATTGTTTAATGCAGGACCGAATCCAAGAGGAGTATGCAAGATCCTCTGCTGAGTCTGGTGGTGACTCGTCTGCTGTCAATGAGTTTGCATGCATGGAGCGTGCATTGGGTCAACGGCGTGGCCATATCAGGGGTGTCGGTCGTGTGGTGAGTAATCCCACACCGGATTTGTTCAGTACCCCCACTCCACAACCCTATTGGCAAGAAGTGGAAGAGCGTGTAACTCAACTTCAACAACAACTCCAAGATCAACAACACCGCGAAGCCAAACGAGATGAAGATCAACAACAACGCGAAGCCCAACGAGATGAATAACGTCGTGTGCATAATCAACAAATGCTTGAAATGCAACGACAAATGGATGAAATGCGTCGAATGTGGGAACGCAGAACTAGCAGTGACGATAATTAGCTTGAAGTTGCTGCGCCTTTGCCTTGGTTGTTGGTGTTATTGTTGAATTTTTGAACAATTTTTATGTTTGTGTGTCGGACAACTTAATGTTTAAATATTTGATTTGTGTGTCGAACAGGTTTCTATATCGAACAATATGTTTCGGATTTCAATTTTTGAATGGTTTGAATTATCTGATTTGCAGGTTTTGGTAATTAGAAATTAAATATTTCTGGAAAATTTTGAAAATTTTATAAAAATTAAAAAAATACTGAAATACCCTATACCGACGACATGTCGTCGGTATAGGTATTTTCCAAATTTAATTAAAAAAAATTGAAAATGCCCTATACCGACGACATGTCGTCGGTATAAGTTGGGTCTATACCGACGACTTGTCGTTTGTATAGGGTATTCCAATTTCTTTTTGAATTTTTTTATTAAACCCTATACCGACGATATGTCGTCGGTATAGGTCGACCTATCCCGACGACACCTATACCGACGACAAATTTGACCTATTGGGACGAAGCAATACCGACGACATCTATACCGACGACATGTTGTCGGTATAGGCTATACCGACGACAAGTCGTCGTTATAGGGTCAAAAAAAATCGTCGGGATAGGGTGATATTGTTGTAGTGCGAGAATTCTGTCTTATCACTGTCTTACGATTTGGCAAATGGGATGGGGAAGTTCCATCTTTAGAGTCAAAGTTTAAGGATCGTGTATTTGGTGGCAGGAGATTGAAAATTGAATAGTTAGAGCAGCATTACAATGAGGACTTATCACACATTCAGGATGATGATATGGTAAGGTTGTCTTTGTTGATGCTGGTAGAGGTGGGGATGAAGGGTACCCAGAAAAACTCTTACATGGATGATTTTCTCGTAGATTTGGTAGATGATATAAATGCATGGAACCGTTACCCATGGGGAAATTATATGTGGGATCTAACATATCCTTATCTACACAATTGTTTTGAGCGGAAGAAGAAATACGTGGAGGAACATAATCTCCCGTCGATGAATTACTCATTGCTCGGTTTTGCATGGGCGTTTAAGGTAATATTTTTACTTTAAAAAATTTTCTATATATAATTACATGAATTGATTCCTAATTTATATATTATAACAATAGATGTGGATATATGAAGTTCTACCTGAGTGCCGTACTTTAGTGACAAAATACGAACAGAGGGTTCGAAGGTGTTTAAGCTGGGGGTCGTCCGGAAAGATCCATTGGGTGCGGGCGCAAAAAATTATCAAGAATGCTATGAAGGTAAACTTATATTTAGCCTGGTGTTATAATAGATTTAGCCTACTGTTTTAGTAGATTTAGCCTGCTGTTTAATAGATTTAGCCTGCTGCTATAATAGATTTAGCCTGCTGCTATAATAGATTTAGCCTGCTGTTATAATAAATTTAGCAAAATATATTAATAGATTTAGCCTGCTGTTTAATAGATTTAGCCTGTTGTTTTCATATTTTTAGTTTGTTGTTTAATAGATTTAGCCTGCTGTTATAATAGATTTACCTTGCTGTCTAATCAAGTATTTGTCTTATCTGACATCTTGGTATACTGTTATACTATTGTAGAAAAATTTTCCCCCGGTTGGAATCAATCCCAATGAACTGGAGGTAGATGAGGAGTGGTGGATTGAAAGTGTAGCATTTATCGAGCAACAACAAAAAGAATGTTTACGACAATCCGTACGAGGAAAGGGGATCCCGATGTGTGATCCAGTTATTGAGGAAAAACAAACCAGAACAAATGTGGACAGTGAAAAGCTTGACATGATTCTAAACATGATGCAACAAATTGTTAGTAGTGAAAGGAAGTGGAGCAGTGAGGAAGACGAGCCTACCCAACCACCGAATGACCATGATGAAGAAGAACCAAAGGAGTATATGAATGAGAACATTGTATGTAAAACATTTGGGTTTTCTTTTTATAACATTTGGATTTTGTTTTTAATATTTCTACCTCTGTAGGATGATTTTGATGTGAAAGCTGCTGACACACCCAGACCTAGCGTAGAGATTGTGGAGAGGCCGAAAAGAAAAATAAAGCCATCATCCAATGTTCTGTCCCCATGCATCGTTTACAAGAAGAAGCAACTAAAAAAAACGATGTTTTTGATGTGAAAATGGTGAGGGAGTTCCACGCCTCATTACAAGCAAGCTCTAAAAGGAAGTTCAGAATGTCCCTAACCAACGGGGAACCTTTACGGTGTGAATTTGGAGGGATCTTTTGGCACTAGACGGGTCAAACGGATGGTTTGAGACAGACGTAAGTACCATTTTAAATCGTATATTCTTGAAAATCTATTTATGTCATTTATTTAATTATTTAAAATCTTATATCAGCACATATGGGCTTGGTCTACATATCTGTACTACTCTAGACCCTATGACGCCACAAGGAGTATATTGCTACCTTGGTTCGCACCGTGTTTGGAGCAACATGACTTTCAATACTCATTAGGCAACGGAGAACATGAACCATACCCGTGCATAAAATCATGTGATAAAGTATGTTTTAACTTAAATATAAGACTTTATCCAATTAATTATCTCATTTTCTTATATTTATAACAAATACTTCCAGGTTTACATTCCAATGAATATAACAAAGACGCACTGGTTTTTGGTTGAATTTGATCTCCGGTTCAAGAAACTGAGAGTATATGACAGGTAAAGAATTTGATCTCCCGTTGAATTTGATCCTACTAATCTTACTTACTAATTAATTTTTGGTGGTTCAGTCTTAGTTTTAGTGGTTCACAGGTTAATGCTCTAGTAGATTTTATTGAATACGGCTTTGGTGTGTGGTTACACCTGTTAGGGTATTACAACCGTCTTACACATGAAAGGTTTGAGAAGGAGTTCATCGATTGTCCTAAACAGTTTAATACGGATGGAGTCGGAGATTGTGGTCCTTGGGTATGCATGTTTATGGAGAAGCTGGTAAAGAATCAATTAGTCAAAACAGCAGGGGGGGTAGACACTGAATTTCAGGCCAAAATGTTCCAGATGCGTTTTTCCAAAATTTGTTATGATCATATTCTATCTGAGGTCGATGGTACGCTGGATGATTGGGCTAAGGTGGATGAGGGTAAGGCTGTCGCTGATGGTGGTAAGGTGGATGAGGGTAAGGATGCAGGTGATGGTGGTAAGGCGGCTGCTGTTAGTGGTAAGTCAGTGGATGGTGATGGTGTTAAAGCCGTAGTTGGCGATAATGGTCAGGAGGAGGGTGATGTTGGTCATGTTTAAACAATGGATTGTAATCTTTAAACAATGGTTTTTATGTGTGATGGTGATGTTGGTACTGTTTAAACAATGGTTTGTAATCCTTAAACAATGGTAAGTAAGTGGTGATGGTTTTTGTAATTATTAAAAAATGCTTTGTAAATATTGGTTTGTCACAATAATTAAATATTGGTTTGTTTGTTGGTGTAAAACATTATACCTTGGAATACTTAGAAGACTTAGCCGGCAATATTGGAAGGCTAGGCCGGGGAACTTGAAAAACTTAGCCGGAAAACTTAGAAGTATTAGGTAGTTATATTACAAGGCTTAGCCGGCAAACTGATATGACAGCTGGTTCCAATAGAATGCTTAGCCGGCAAAATAAGAAGTCTTAGCCTTCAAACTTGGAAGGCTTAGCCGGTTCTATAAGAAGGCTTAGCCGGCAAACTTATATGACTTAAAACATCCACAAAATACATCCATAAAATACAATGTCTTAAAAAACACGTATAGTTAAACTAGTTTTCATTTAAATCATATTCATATTTTTGTGTTGTTGACTCATACACAAACTGGCGGAAGTTTTCTTCGTCGACATCAACATAATTTTTTGATTTGGATGAGCGAAGGGGGGTTTTACATGTATTTCGAGAGTGCCCAATTTTGTGACACCTACTACAAGATTTTGGTGTAAATTCCTCCCCTTGCGATGGTATACGATTATTAGCACAAGGCCGCCCGGTTTGTCTTTTATCCATATGCGGTGGCTTAACTGTAAGGAGGTTAGTCGGTATATCCCACTCATATTCATCGGGAAGGGGATATATTACCCCTTCGTACGTCCTTTTGTATACTTCGTTTGTAAACCAAGCCAATGCAAAGGAGCTACAATCAGTCTGCTTTAAGTATCTTGAAACAGAGATTACGTGACCGCATAGTAAACTAGAAAGTTGCCATTGTCGACAACTACATGTTCGACTAAGCAAATCCACAAAACGTTTATCATATTGGGATTCTACTTCAAATTTTTACGCGTCAACCCCACGCACAATCCTTGTAAAACATTTAGATATTCTCTTTGAGACTTTATTCTCCGCCAAGCACATGTGTGTTTTTAGCTGTAAAATAAAAAAAATTCAACTTTTATTCTCCGCCCACAAATATATACAAATACATAAAATGGGAAACTTTTTAAATATATACAAATCCCTGCAACTTGTCGCCTATTAAAATACCATCTCTGGACCGAATCACGAAAGATTTCAACGAGTTTGGTGATAGGCATCTTACGAGCATATCGGGGTAAAGCGTTAACAGACTCGGTGCTATTTGAAGTCATAATTCCATAGCATTGACCAGGAAAGTGTGCTTGTGCCCATTTATGCAAACCAACAGATAGTAACGTGTCACGAACATTAGGAACATCTTCACAGAGCGCGTTGAATTGCACTTCAAAATCAGATGTGGTAAAGCTTTGCATGTCTTCCACCATAGGAGCTCGTTTTTCTTGGACCTAGTAGATTTTAATCGTAAGTTCATCAATAAATGCCGACAACAAAGACCATGATGTGCATATGAAAACACTGTCCTAATAGCCAAGTCAATCGAAGCTGCCCTATCCTATATGATCACCAAATCTGGATTTTCACCGATACACTCTCTAACCTTTGATAAAAACCATGTCTAACACTCACTGGACTCTGATTTGCCAACACCATATGCAACAGGCAAAGTCTGATTATTCCCGTCCATACCGACCGTTAAAAACATTGTTCCTTTAAAACTACCTTTTAGATGGGCTCGTCAATAATAATTACCGGTCGAAGGTAATGCCTGAAACTATGAATCTATAATAAAAAATAATAAAATGGCATCAGTAACATGAGTAACATGGGGATTTATATATAAAAAACTTTTAGTAAATACTAACCGTAACACCAATAGCAACAAAACACATTTCAAAACGACTCTGAACGTCTGTTAAAATATGAGTGACAGTTCCTGGATTTGCCCTTTTCAAATTATGGAAATAAGCTGGAAGTTCAGAAAATGAATCATTACTATTTCCCATCAATAAACCAAACGCCCAATCCTTCCCTCGCATAGCTTTTTGGTATGATAAACTAACCGAAAACCTTGAATTAATGTCTTTCATTATTTCTTTTCCTCTATATACACGTCTGCTATCCTTAAGTTGATCTTTAATCAATTCACCAACTACCTGTTTATTTGCTTTTCTTAAACGAGGGTAGGTCTGCATTCGTGAACAAGTGTGTTGGTTATTGAAATACCTAACATGAAACACACTAGACTCACCATAGCTATATGCCCTAATACGCCACTCACAATCAGGTGTAACACATGATGCATCAAACCTTTTCGGTTTAGATATATTAACTTTGAAATCAAAACACTCTTTCAGACACAGTTTCAAAAGCTCAAACTTTAAATGATCCTTATCTTTAAAACACATACCTACATAAACATCACGCGATTTACCGCCTGGCACACTTTTACTATATGTACCAAATTGAGCGGGGGTTGGGTCACGAAGCAAATCTGGCTCAAAATTCGAAAGGAGCCGGCTAAAAAGCCACCAAGCCAAGCCGTAAAAGGAGCCGCCTCAAGCCAAAACCAGATGGGAAAATTTTCGGAGGCTTAGCCTGCTAATAAACGGCTATAGCCGGCTAAAGGGTTTAGACGGCTATAGCTGTCTATTACCCGGCCAAGCCTGCCACGTGTCGCTTGTTTATTGGTTCGTACTCTGACAAATGTAATGTTGGCACGGAAATTTTAGCCGGCTAGCTTAACCGCCTTTAGCCGGCTAGCAAGACCAATGTCCATGAAATAGTAGGCTAAATATGGATGTCCATTTTTGAGAATTTTCATGGTCAAATGTCCATTTTCGTATTTTTCCCTTAAAAAAACATTTTTACAGAATAATCGAAGATATTTTTATTTTTCCTAAAATAACGAACTCTTTATCCTTATTATAACATATAACGGGAAACAAAAATGTAAACTTAACCATAACTCGTGAATGATAAAATTATTATTATTTATTATGATAATTAAATAATTAAAATTTATTCTAATATTTTATTAAAACTTACTAAAGATTTTAAATATATCTTATTTTAAAATATAATTTTATAATTCTTAAATCTTCATTATTTGTTATTTATAATTATTAAATATTTATTATTTCTTATTTCATCAATTACTGATAATGTCTAACCTACCAATTTTTATAGAAACTACTGGTTTGTAACAAGTTGTCTTTATTCGACCCATGTAATATATACGTTTCTAACCTAGTTATTTAATATGTTACTTTTTCAAAATTGTAAAAGAAATTAGTATATATAACACTTACGATTCACAAATTCGGCGCACACAGTGAATAGTGATGTAAATTTTGTTTTCAGTTTTCAATTTGAGCCATTTTACTGTATATAATATACATATTTAATTTATTTAATTTTCTTTTAATTTAATTTTTCTATAATAGCTTTCATTCTTAACTTAAAAAAAAATCTGAATATGCAGTTGTGTTTATTATTATTTTTTTTGATATTCTGATATAAATTTTATTAAAAAGGAAGTTGTATTAAAAATGAGTAGTTTTTTGTATCGTAAGCTATAGCGAGTACCGATATCGTGACGAATCGAACCAATACCAACCGAACAACATCGATACCGGTATCGATATTGTTAGAACTACTATCGGTATTCTCTTTTCTGGTTTTGATCAATGTAAAACACAACTTTATTTTCCGGGTTACCACATTTGTGTATCGAGACCATCGTAAATAAATTTTTTTTTATATCGTAAACTATACCAAGTACCGGTACCGTCACGAACCAAACCAATACCGACCAAAAAACATCGGTACTGTTATCGGTATTATTAGAACCGATATCGCTATTTGTTTTTATTGATTTCGATCGAAGTAAAACACCTATTGTTATCCTTTTAGGCATATTACAGCTTTACTTTTTTCTGTTACATGAGACGACATTTGTATGATTACACCATTTGATCTTAAATAAACTTTTTGTTTTGTAATACACCTAATTTTTTACCGAACACACAACGGAAATTAAACCTCGAACTTTTTATTTATATAAAGATTATTTTACAACAATAACCAAATATTACATCATGTCTGCGGGTTCCTATCACGGAACATAACACCGCATGACTTATGGTTCTTTCAAACATGCCTCAAATCATTCCTTCCAAGATCTCCTTATGCATTTGGAAATGCCAATGTATGTATCACTTGAGATGCTTACTCAAAAACATTTAAAGAAAACCGGTCAACATAATGTTGGTGAGTTCATAAAAAAACAATTTCAAAACCGCCAATGTATCTTGAAACCCGAATGGAGTATAAAGTAATTTCCTAATTCGCACTCATAGAACACTTATGAGGTACTCATAGAACACCCATTAGTTAATACATATATAACTGGTGACCTTTCCGAGATCCCATCCCACATAGAACATAATAAGTGCTTATAATGCGTTATACACATATGGAATAGTCAATTACGTCAAATGGTGCCACAATGTTTCAAGATACCCAAAAATGGTTTCACAAATCAATCATGCCCAATGGGGTATGGATGAGCCATGATTGTTTTAAATTAAGTACACATCACGGTTTAGAGGAACTCACCTTGGCAGCACCCCGACTTAGTTTATCTGAGATAGCACAAATGCTTTGGACAAGATCCTAGATTTATAATGAAATTACTTAATCAAGCATGCCTAGCTTAATGGTGCTTAATCGAATCTTAAACAGTTGGTCAGAACCTTATTTCAAACTATCTACTGCGTTTGCTATCGAACCTGTGGAAAACCGGACTTGCTATCGCGAACTGGGGCTTGGATACTTGGATTACAGTGTGTGTGTGTAAAGTATGTGTTTGGTTGTGTAGAAATGGTCGGCATCTATCACCTATTTATAAGACAAATTTTCAAGCCATGACGGACCGTTACCGCGGGTGACGGTCCGTCACCCATTTCCTTGGCGGCTATGCACTTGTTGACCACGTAACGGACCGTTACGGGCTGTGACGGTCCGTCACGAAGCTGAGTCAGAGGATACATGTCAGAAAACCTAAACCACCATCCTGATTTGCGGCACGGACCGTATGCCGGGTGACGGTCTGTCATGGGTCGTAATGGACCGTTATTTATGGTGACGGTCCATCACAGACTAATTTTACAATTTTCCATTTTGATACTTGTTGTTTTTGGCCTTTGTACTTGTATTTTCTTTTGAAGATTTTGAGGTGTTATAAGTGATGTTAATAGATACAAATAAATATATAATTGAACACGAAATCATAAGTTTGAAAAATCTAGTTATTCATGGACCGGTTCTCGGTTTTGACCATTTTTGTGATGGTCTCCTCGTTGGTGTTGACTTGGCCATGCAGTAGGACAGTTTTTCCACTCCCAATGCATGTTGTCGATGCTACCAAGCATCCCCGGAAGGCCATGGACAGACTCATGTGCGCCGTATAATTTCTGTATATCATGTTTCGTCGGTTTCCTTAAATATTTTTTCCCGTACAAGCTAATTATACCTACACGTTACAAAAACTAGTTTATGTACTATATATGTTACTATACTAAATATATATAAATTAGTAAATATATATATAAGTTAAGAAATACCTTCACAAAAATGGTAAAGACTATCACGCGATGTTTTTTTCCGCCATCTTCAAATAGTCATTCATTGATTCAGCTGATTTCCCGTACGCGAATTTTCGAATCGCCGACGAACACTTTTGTTAAGCCGTGAACCCAAGCCTCATTCGTGCGTCGTATTTTTGTTGGAAATATTCGAACTCTCGTTCTATATCCCTAACAATTCGAACGAATAACGGACGACTCATTCTAAAACGACGTTTGAAAGCCTCTCGTTATAATTGTGATTATCCGTAAAAAATCTCTTACTAGAAGATCATTTGCAGCCGGATGATCCCGGTTAACTTGGACTCGTCTTGTAACTGTAGAAGTTTCCTCGACTAGATGATTTATAAACCTCACAGACGCTGAACCGCACTCACAAAAAGCTCGTCAACATCCGATGAGTCGGAGAATGAATCCGATGATGAAGAAAAATCCATTGGTGTTTGATTTTTTTGGTAGGTTTAGAAAGTATATAGAGGAGTATTAGTAAGAATTGGTATTTGGTATTTGGTTTGGTTGAAGTATATATAGGTAATTAAAAAAAATAAAAAAAACTTTTATATTTTTCAAGCTATGCATACAGAGTTCCCACAAAAAAGTCCGATTAATTCTCAATGAAAAGTTTGAACTGGAATTCAAGGTTGGTGGATTTGGAAACAGTAGCATCGATCTAAATCTCTAATGGGTTGCATCGTGATAATCAAAAGCAATTTGGGCCGAAAAAGGTGGTAGGAGAGTTGATTTATCCATCAAAATTAATTCCCATGGAATTTTCTAATCATAGTAGCTGTCAAATTGATTCATGATAGTAAAATCCCATGAATTAGAATAGTAGCTTCAAAATTCAACAATATTACTTTCTTGGATTAAACGATCTGCATGTATTAATTTCTACTAGTCTACAATCCAATTTTCTAACCAGGGCGTCTCTTTTTATTTTTTATTTTTGTTGTTCTTCACGATGATTTCATTAATTCGATTTGGACCCTAATTTTAATCGTTTTTTGTTAAGTATAGTCTCCTTTCGTTTTTGTATAAGCCAGAAACCCTGATTTTTTTTGTATGAGTTACGTATACGTAACTCGTTTGATTTACGTATACGTAACTGGTTTCTTACCATTTTTTTTATCTTTTGTTGACCCATATGTAAGCCTGAGTTTTTTCTTTAGGCTACGTGTATGTAACTCGGTTACTCTTTCTCCATTTTATTGTTTATGTTGACACACGTTTACATATATGTAAACATGTTTACATATACGTAAGCATATATGTAATTATTGAAAAAATGTAAAAAAAATTGCAGTCGAGTTCAACTGTCCTTCAAATATTTATGTAAATCCTGAGTTTTGATTTTGATTGAAACTTATTTTAGGTGGAGATTGGATAGAGAGAAAAGAGAGAGAGATAAAGTTTTTTTAAGGAATTTTGTATGTTTCCAAAATATAAAAATTGCAATCTACACAATATACCCTATAGCTTTTGATTAAATCCAATATCTATTAGATATTTACAGATTTACCACTGATTAATCTTATCCATTGATCAATTTCAATCAATGGTCAAAACTTGGTTTTCGCCTAACTCTTGATTTTCTCTAGAACCCTCTCATATATATATATATATATATATATATATATATATATATATATATATATATATATATATATATATAAGGTATGTATATATAATTACTTATAAAAGTTAATTAAATGTATTTATATGGGCCTTTTATGTAATTAACCAAAGTGTTGCTTATTTGTGTTTATGAGATAACCACAAGGACGCAAAAGGTAATTAGTTGAAACTTAAACCCTAAACCTAGGGATTAAATTTCCTAGTTTTACTATAAATACAATGTGTAGGCAAGGGATTAAGAGAGACAATTATTAGAGAATAAGTTAAAAACCCTAATCCGGACCGCCGCCAACCTACCTCCGGCGTGTACGCAAGGGCCACCGCTTCGGGCCACCATCCGCCATCGCGCCACCGCCGCCGTCTCCGTGCAACGCCACTGCCGCCGCTGCCTTTTAGCCGGCCGATACCGTCACTCTAACGGGTTGCTCTGCCATTGGAAATCCCGTCTTAGGGTTGTCATCGAGGACCGTTGTGTCCACCATTGGATTCGGATTTTGGTGTTCAGGTGATTCAGAGATAAACCGCATAGAGATCCTGTCACACCCCAACCGACGACGGAAACGTCGGGGCGGGACATATAGATTGTTCATGAGCACAAGGTTCGCTAGATTTCAATATTTAATCATCAATTTCATTTCAAACAATTCAAACTCAAATAGAAAAATTCAACAAGTACATAAATGAAAATACAAATTGTTCTTTAAATTTAAATTAACTAAGTCTAAACTTAAGTGTAGCATGTCTTGATCAAACTCACACATTAGTACCTGAAACATGAATAAAATAAGGTCAACTAAAAAGTTGGTGAGCATACACATGTTTGTATATAGATAGCATATAGATTGTAAATAAACAAATCCTTACATAACATGATAAAATAAGGCATTTATGAAGAGCAGCTATTGTGTAACCAAGTACAATCAAACCTTTGTAACTAGCATGCAAAATTGTGTTGTCGGTAACAATCACCCCAATCTGGGTGGGTTTGTCAGACTCAATAGATCTATCATTGTTAACCGTCGGCTTGTATAGTTAATGATTGTACATGTAATTGCACACAAAAGTAGTTAACACACCTAGTACTCAAACATAAAGTTCAAATTGCACACATGAATGTAAAGTGGATTTGTATTGTGTAGTTTGTGCAAATCATTGTATGTAATGTTCATGTTTCACCCCAAAAATGTAAAACAGTGTAAAAAGGGGTTATGTAAAGCTCACTTGATTCGAAGGCGTAGCTAACACGAGATACTAGATAGTAATATGATCCTTGTAATGCACAACGTTAACCTAGTATAGAATGTATATTGAATTAATAGTGTGCACAATAGTCTATGTCTAAGTCTAAGGTTAAATTGGATGTGTGTATAAGGAATTTGAAGTTGTAGGTGTTAGTGGTTTGTACTTGAATGGTGTTGTATAAAATTAAGGTTTGAGTTTAGAATAACTAAATAATAAAATAAAATTATTATTTATTTACTTAGTTATAAAAATAATGTAGGTATTAGGGGTAATTAAGTATAACCTAAACAAATCATTTTTGTTTAAATGTAAATTAAATAAATAATTGTTACATTATTTATTTATTTATAAAATATGTAACTTAGTCATTTAGTTATAAAAATGTATCGGATGTTTTATATTAAATATAATTTCCTTACTTTATTTTCATAAAGATGTGTAAATAATATTTAAGTGTAGGGTTTAACAATAAGTATAAATTAAATTTTGTAAATTTTAAATAAATAACTTCTATTTATTTTAGGATTAAGAATTTGATCTCTTTTTTTTTAAATAGAGTTAATATAAATCTTTATAAAATCAATTATTTTTATTTGAAAATTAATCTGAAATACTTATTGTTTTTAAAATATAAAAATAATTATTCTGCCAAGACTTTTCTCACACACACGACCGTGCCTGGGACAAGGCATGATCGTGCTAGGACCACGGGCGCGACCGTGCTAGTCAGGGACGCGACCGCGTTGACCAAACAGAAGGCATAATTAGGCTGTTCACTAGGCACGACCGTGTCTGGGCCAGGCACGACCGTGTCTAGGGTTTTGAGGCACGACCAAGTCTAGCCAAGGGCATGATCGGGTCTGAGTGTGTGAGGCACGACCGTGCTGGTATTAGCACGACCGTGTCTCATGAAGCACGACCGTGCTAGAAGACTGGCGCGACCGTGTCTGTTCCAAAACAGGAGGAACGAATTTCTTAAATCTTATATTGTTAATGTTGAATTTCATAGGGCTTTCATCGGTAGGGTTATTACGAGTCTATTGGAATATATTAATTGTATTTAAAACGTGTTCAAAGCAGGGTTCGATTAAACCATTTTAGAACAAACCCTAGATTCGGGTTCGTGTTAATTTCGCTATTGTAAGCCCAAATTTGTTTGGGGCTTTTGATCTATAAACTAAATCGAAAGTGTGGAAGATTTCAATTACCCGGAAGGATGATGAATCGATGGCGTACGGATAGAGTGAGTTCCGGCGTCAACGGGTTTGACTTCCGGTGTCCTTTGCTGCAATTCCGGCTAAACCAACGTGTCCAGAAGCTTTAGAGAGGATCGAGTGGTGTGGTTTGTTTGTTTGCTTGAGAGAATTCAGATCGTAATGGAGGGATTTGTGGTCTTGCGAAATTGAATTGACGGTTTTGAGACTAATCGAATTTCACCGAGTTATTGGTTGTAATTGAGTTGTTTATTCGATTAATTGTCTTCGTTAATGGTAATGATACGTACATCAGTTACGAATTCAAACGGTTATGCGTTTAAAACTGTATTTACGTTTCAACTGACGCGAGGCGCGACCGTGCCAAGGCACCGGGTGCGACCGTTCCAAAGCAAGGCGCGCGACCGTGCCAAGGCACTTGGCGCGACCGTGCCAGAATGAGGCGCGACTGTGCCTTTTAGGGTTTCTGGTTATTTATTTATAAAATCAGTATTCAGTATTGACAGATTTATATAAATATGAACTTATGTAGAGTTTAATAGGATTTACTTGTGTAAAATTTGTGGATTTGCATTGAAACATAGTATTTAATTGTTGGTACGAATAGAACAAGTCAGTGTACTAGAATTTGGTTTGAAATATATCTCATTGAACTGAAATATAGATAATGAAAATCAGAAATGTTACAGATCTGGGTTTGTACTGTTGGATTAGAGTTACGGGTTTGGTTCGTGTAGCCGGATCTGGAGACCAGATTGTTGTCACGTGGTGTTTCACATTGGTTTCCGTTTCCTACTCACGAATGCTATAACCCTAAACCTCATATGGTTGTTAACTGAATATTTGGTTTGTATCTGGACTCCTGGTGGGGCGATCTAGGGTTTTTGGGCTAGATTGGTTCATGCTTGTTTTTTCGCTGCGCGTTTTAAAAGTGTTTTGAAAACCTTGCACGAAACCCCAACACGACACTCTACACAAGTTAAACAAACTAGTTAGTGTATATTTATAAATTCTAGGGGTGTCGTTTTTACACGAACCTGAGTACCGAACCCGACCCAAATGAAACCGACCCCGACCTGAATGAAACCGAATCCGAGTAAGATGGAACCGGAATAACCTGAACTCGTATAACTGTATAAGGATGAAATCGAACCTGACATTTAGTATTTGGTTGGGTAAATGGTTTTAGAAAAGGTTCGTCCCGAATAATCCAAAACCCGAACACCACCCTTAATAAATACCACCATATATTATTAACTACTATATATTTACTATCCATACATGTGCCGTCAATGGAGGAACGTATGATCTCCCGATGTTGGGCGGCCCGGCATCACTCGTAAGGGTATAATGGCATCGGTGGTGGTCCCACCCAAAAGATACGACCCTCTTCCGGGCTCCGTCACTCTGCTCCCATAGGCTGACTTCATGAATGACCACGCCTCACCAAGCCTTTCTTCTGGTAGTTTTTGATAGTTTTCCTATGGTTTTATGAAACAATGTAAAAGTGTTAGTTTATAAAAACTAAAAACACGTAATCATTTAAAAAATGTTTCATTTTTATTAAAAAACTTACAAAAACTTGATGCGCCTTATCATAAGGCTACTCTAGCTCACCCGTCAATGAATCCTTCATGGTGTGGGTCTTCAGGAACACAGCGACGGAAAAGGGTTCCACCCTTTTGTGTTGGGAACTTTTCTACCCATGCTTCTTATTGCGATTTCTCTGGGCGGACCTCGCCTCCCTTTCCACATTTTGGTGTTCCACTCCTTTCACACAAAAAAAAATTAACGACTATAATTGTATAGATGTATTAAAGCGGATTTAAGCTACTACATACCTCGTCGATCATCGTGTTCCAATCACGCATTGTAATCCATCTCATATAGTACGCACAAACGATCGTAAAGTCCAGCTCTGGATGCTTGGGTAGTAAACAAATCTTTCAAACAACACATGACCAATACCAAATCATTATTCATAAACTTCAAACGAAGCTTTGGTGTTGAGGTCTTCGATGGTAAGAATGATTTCTTATTTATACATGGCATTGGTGAATCAAACATTCTCATAAGTGGGAAATTTAGGACCATGCCATGCATAAGTTACGTGCCTAAGATAAAATAAAAACATTCTAAATGAAAAACAACTTTTGTACCAAGGTTTTGAAGTTGTATATGAAGGAAATATTTGTTATATTATGAAGATGTTTACTAATATGGTTGAAAAAAATGATATTCCAATAAAAGAATCAGAATCAGAATTAGAAAGGGGCTATTTGGAAAGTTACTATGAGTCTTTAGACAAATCCATTACGTACAATCATGGTGATCAAGATAAACAAGAAATGGAGAAGATTAGGATTGGGTCAGAGATGCTTTGGACAGAATTTGAGGAAGAGCATCAAAACCAATGTAAGTCTAAACATACCATTCATGTTTCATCTTGTCAAGATTAATAAAGAAAGTTTCAAGAGGGAATTTGTGCATATGGTTGATTGGTTCTACTTGGAACACATGGGTTTTATTTTTTATAGGCCACATACACCTATTCTTAAGGATAAGTTTGAAATAGACCTTTTGGACTTGTACATGTTTGTTCAAGCAAATGGGGGTTTAGGACTATATGTAGGAACAACAAATGGCAGGAAAGAGCAACTAATATGGGTCTGCTCTACCATTTGGATATCAACTTAAGGATCACCCATATGTGGTACCTAGACTTAATTGAATACTATTATCAAAATGCAAAAGAGGTGAAGGAGATGAAAGACTATGGTGATAGCATAGGAGGAGAATCTGTGACAGGTAATGGAAATGAAGATGGGTCACCTAAACCCAAGAAAAGAAGGTTCCACCCATGTGTGCCTGTTTTTTTTTTTGTAGTGGGGCAAATCAGTTTATATTACTTTCACATTTTCTTGTTCCGATTTTACTTTGTTTATTATGGATTCTTTCAATTACCATCGGGCAAAACTTTGGTCTTATTTGGGAATTCAAATTACAGAAATATACGTTTTCAGAGATTTTTACACGTACGCAAAATCTTTGTTAATTCCTAATTTTTTTAAGCTTACAACTTTGAAACTCCTTTTTTTCCCCTAAAACTCATGTAGAAATTTATGATAAAATTAAAATTCATGTATTTCAAATCAATACTTATTGTTTATAAATTAGGATCTATCACAACATCTATATTATTTATAACTTATACCATTAAATTTTCAATGACATGAATTTGCTTATAAAATTAATGATTACACTATAGATTCAAAATTATAATGATACACGTATAAATGATATAAAATTATAGATGTTGTTTGGAATCCTAATTTATAAAATACTAGCTTAGAACCTGTGTAATACATACGGGTGAAAAGTATCAATACATAAAATTTTTAAATTTTTATGTATATATATTTTACAGGTGCAAAAATATATTATATATTCTAAGGATAGAAAACAAAATTCAAAGTATGTAAAAATTAATATATAATTGGGTTTTTAAAAATACATTAACTACTATTTAATGTAATCTGACTTTCATTACTATTTGATTGAAAATAAAAGTTACATAATTAGATTCAAAGTTTTTTATAATAAATAAATTTTAATTTAGAATAAATATGTTTTATTAGTATAATTAGTATTTTCTTTAAAAATATATTATTGTTAAAAGATGTAGGTGTATTTAATAAGAGAAAAAGACGAGAAAAAATAATAAGAATGAATATAGATACGACACGTGACATGAAAATATATTTATTTATTATATAGTATACATAACTACCGATTTGAAATACATGAAACTTATTTTATCATAAATAGCTACAACTTGTGAGCTTAAAAAATTAGAAATAAACAAAGATTTTGCGTCCCTATAAAATCTCTCGAAACGTATCTTTCATTTTCCCTTACATTTACGTCACGTAAGCATGAAAAGAGTGAAAGCAAAGTGTCCATTTTTCTTGACTTGTGGGAGTAATAATTTAAGAAACAGGATTTAATTGAGCTAAATATACATAAAAATATCTTTGAAGAATATTCTTCTTTTGAATTTATATTTATCTACAATAATTTACTTCAAAATCCTTTTAGTTTTTTTTTACCGACGAACACACTAGTTGTAGTGTAATATTTGAACCCAGAAGAGAGTATTACCATTCCATCCTTGTAATTGTCATATATATAAAACTCAACTTTTATTGTTTTTTTTTAGCTTTGTTCTTTAGTTGAATAAAAAAAATCCAATCTTCTAATAAAGAAATGTAACATGTTTTTTTAACTTTTTAAAAATACATTTTAATACATAAAGTTTTTTATATATAACTTTTTAAGTTTAAAAAAAATCTTTATTAAAAAAATTTCTTTTTATTTTATATCGTTTTTAATAATTTATAAAAATGTTTTTAATGTATTTTATAAAAAAAAAAAAATTTATTTTGTAAAAATGTTTTTAATGTATTTTTTTTTAAAACGTCTTTTATCTTATTTTATAAAAACTTTTTTTAGAGAAAGTATTTTTTTACAAAAGTATTTTTTTTCTTATTTAAAAAAAGGTTATTTGTTTATTTAAAAAAAAGTTTTTATTTTTTTTTAGAAAATTTCTTATTTATAAAAAGTTATTTATTTTTTTCAGAAATTATTTTTATGAAACGTTTTTTTTTCATTTTTTAAATATGTTTTTTTAAGAAAGTGATTTTTAAACTTTTTTATAAAATAAGTTTTAAAAATAATAATTTTTTAGAGGGGGAAATATGACAAGTTTTAATATGATTTTATAGAGAGATGTGTATAACAAGTAATGAAGTGGGTACGTATAGCCTAACCCAATTGATTTTATATGGTTACTTATAGCTTTTTCTTTTTAAGAGCAATACCCCATTTTAGGCTACCTTAAGTCCTTAACTACTCCTAAAATATGATTTTATAGAGAGATTATCTTTCTAAAATACAAAAGATTATAAATTAAGCCCCGTCTCACTCTTTCTTTCTTATGATTAATGGAAACCAACAATCTTTTCGTTTGTTGCCGTATTTTACCACAATTACTGTTTTTGTAGTAGTTTCAAACCATCACGCGTCGCTCCTCCATAAACCACAAACATCGAACCACCACAACAACCGTTGAAGTAGAACTTATTTTTTAGACAAACAGTTAATTATTATAAACTAGTTTAGATCCCGTGTCTACACACGGGGTGAAATATATTAATACATAAAAATTTTAAATCTTTATGTATATATTTACATGTATAAAAATTTATTACATATAATAGGGATAGAAAACAAATTCAAAATATGTAAAAATTAGTATATAATTAGGTTTCGAAAATACGTTAATTGCTATTTTTTAATATAATTTGACTTACTATTTGATTGAAGATAAAAGTTATACAATTAAATTTTAAAGTTTTTTATGATAAGAGATAATTTAAAATAAATGTGTTTTATTAGTATAGTTAATATTTTTTTCTTTAAATATATATTATTATTAAAAGATAGAAGTGCATTAAATAGGAGAGAGAGGCGAGGAAAAATGATGAGAATGAATATGGAGGCGACACGTGGCAAATAAAAACCTTTATTTATTATATAGTATAGATAAGAGTTAATTGCACACATCATGCATATGGTTTTGACAAACTAACAGAATTAAGTACTAACTTTAAAAAGTTGTAAGTTTGGAGTTTAAGACTAATTTATGTTAAATTCGAGTCAAATGACCAAAATACTCTTTAACTTAAAAACTAAAAATGTTAAAAAGTGAGGGCTTCTTTGTTGAATCACACTAAACCAAAACGACTAATTGGCAAATACATGTTTCCATACTATTCACCATCTCATATCTAACACCATCATATGCACATCTCCATACCCATCAATCTCTAACTCTAATCGGTCAAAAAAGGAAAGTATGAATAAACCCTTCGTCCCATCCAGCGTATCAGGTTTGTTTCATGGGTTTTGTTCTTGAAATTAGGTTTGTTTCTTGGACAATTATTGATTTCTTCTCAATCGGTTGGGTTGATGATACGTGCCATGATACATGACATTCTTTTTGATGTGTTCCAAATAACACATCTATTTCATGCGTATTTCCTTACATTTTGAGTTGTTTTAGTGCAAGTTTGATAGGAACGGACACCTAATCATTTTTATGTTGATTTGTAGGTTTTGATGATAGAGAAAAGATTGAGTGAAGATATGAAGCTGCTGGAGGAAAGTTAGAAGAAAGAAGTCAAGACAAGAGGAGAATATGGCCCGTACGCCCTCATGGGTACGGCCAATATGTGCATGAGAGAGCCTGTATCCAACTTACAAGGTACGAGCAGCAAAGACTTAGCTACCGGACCCCGTTTAATGAGTATACGACCCGTACGTGGCTCGTATGGCCCGTACGCCGGTCAGGACAAAAACCCTAATGTGAGCCTATTTAAGCAACATGACGGCCCTAGGTATTAGGATCGACTTTTGGAGGCTAAGAAAATTGTTTGGAGTAGAGGACAAGAGAAAACTGAGGGATTGAAGACCTGGCCTTCCAGTTTGCGTATATGCGCCTACATCGGCTCAGTTTGGTATTCCTTTCAGTTTTCATTGATTGTATAACCATGTTTACGTTTGAATTGTGTTTGTCTTTCATGGTTATTTCCGGCTAAACACTTTATAGCCATTTTGATGAGAAGATTCTATGTTTGGTTTGACATTTGGATTGGTTGAATTTATGATTGTGTGATTTTATTTAGTTTGTTATCATGGAACTTATGGTGTGTGTGATTGCTTGTTGATATTATGTTTAAATCTGATTTGTCTTGTTGGTCTTTTTATGAAATTATGCATGTTAGATCCAACTAGTTCTATCTTCAGGGTATAAAAGTGCACTTATGACCAGAGGTTTGACACCTTAATCGGTAATAGACAAATAAAAAATAAAACTGGTAAAACTTGTGCGCTACCTAGGTAATAGATCTGAATAAAAGGGTCTAGGAACTTGTTAGGGTTTTCTTGCTAGTCTAATTACATATTTTAAATCGCTAGGGCGCTTATCTGTCTAGAGTTGGTAATATATCTGAATAAAAGGGTCTAGGAACTTAAAGTATATTTTCATTGGGTATCGAGAAGGAGTTAAGGGCTTCAGGTTGTGAAGGTTTGATGACATAAGTCCTAAAGTAATAGTGATCGAGTAGAGATGTTACTTTTAAGGAGGATTTGTTACATAAGGATGTGATTGGCAATCAAACAGAAACAAATGGTGTAGAAGATCAAGGGCTTTAGATTAAGGTGGAGTCTAAGGAAGTTAGTAATACTGATGATCCAGGGAATAAAGATTCACGTGGAGTTAAAAGTCAAACTAATGGTTTCCTCAAAGTTTGGCCAGAAATATGCCAAGAAGGCAAATAATATAACCAGCTAGATACAAAAGCAATGATGAGATATCAACATTTGTTTTTATGGCTAGAGAAATTGAAAACACCACCGAGCCATTGACTTTTAATAAAGCAGTCAATTCCACAGAAAAACTAAAGTGACAGGAGGTAATGCAGGATGAGATTGATTCCCTGCCTAAGAATCAAACTTGGGTATTAGTTAATAAGCCCAAGGACAAAAAGCTAGTTCCCTTCAAGTGGATTTATAAACTCAAAGAGGGTATTCCAGGGGTTGAAAAGCCAAGGTTTAAAGCAAGATTAGTGGCTAAGGGCTTTACCCGAAAAGAAGGAGTGGACTATAATGAGATTTTATCTCCAGTAGTCAAACATTCTTCAATTAGGCTATACTGTCTTTAACTACAGTAATGAACATGAAGTTGGAACAATTAGATGTAAAGACAACTTTCTTATATGGTACCCTAGAGGAACATATTTATATGAACCAACCATAAGTCTTTGAAAAGGTTGGAAGTGAGGATAAAGTCTATCTCTTAAAGAAATCTCTTTGTGGGCTGAAACAGTCACCAAGAATTGGATAAGTGTAAGGCAGTAGTTACACCCATGGCACAACATTTCAACTAGTCTGCACAAGACAATCCTAAAGATGAAGATGAGCAAGCTTATATGAAAAAGGTGTCTTATGCCAATGTTGTGGGATGCTTAATGTATTTGATGGTGTGTACACGTCAAGACATTGGTTATGGGGTAAGTGTAGTCAACAAATATCTAGTCAACCCAGGAAAGAAGCATTGGTCTGTTGTAACGTGGATTCTGAGATATTTGAAAGGAAAGTTGGTTTGATATTTGGTGATAACTGAGTTGGAAAGGGTCAGATGTATGTAGATGCTGATTATACAAAGGAAGTGGACATGGGAAGGTCCATAACCGGGTATGCATTTAAAGTGTTAGGTTGTACAGTGAGTTGGAAGGCTACTTTGCATCATGTGGTAGCCCTACCAAGTACATAATCTGAATACATTGCTTTAACCGAAGCAATAAAGGAGGCTCTATGGTTGAAGGGTATAATGGCAGAGCTAGGTGTGAAGTTTGATGAAACTTTAGTCCTATGTGATAACCAAGGTGTTGTTCAACTTTCCAAGAATAGTGTTTATCATGAAAGGACTAAACACATTAATGTAAAGCTTTATTTCATTCGGGATGTGATAAATTAGAAGGAGGTAAGAGTCTAGCATGTTAGCACACAGGATAATGTTGCAGATATTCTTACTAAATCACTCCCAGGTAGTAAATTTTCAAAATGTTTGCAGTTGCTTGGAGTTAGTTAATTCATTGTTAGCTATGGTATTCTATAAATCTGCTTGAAAGACGGAGATCGTCAAGTTCTAGCAGTTTTTGTCATTTCTCAGACTTAAGGGACTAATCTTTCCAATTGAATAAAGTCCAGATTGTAGGGTCCGTAAGGGTCTTTTCTTAAGTCCAGGGGGGTCAGTTGTATTGTTAATTCTTAGTTTGTTAATTACCATTTGTAATTGGGGATAAAAGCTAGGTTATCTAATTGGAGATAAGGGTGAAAGGGGCACCCTCGGGTAAGGGGCACGGGTTAGCGGGTTCACGCAGGTACACCGCCGTTGTCACTGCCGGTATGCTCACAGGTAGAAGAAATCGGGTATATCTACCCGAGTCTAGTAGATGCTTGTGAAGGTTTTTAGTTGGATGTATGCCCCACATAAACCATCTTAGTTTTTGAAATCAATCTGCTCCTTGACAGAAACAAACAGAGCCGCCGCCATGGGAGCTCTCGCTGGTGACTTCCGTTGGACCATGGAGAACGATTTCCGACTTCAGTTGGATGTATGCCCCACATAAACCCTCGTAGTTTAGAATTAAAATTTGTGTGTGTGAATTTGTGTTTGTTCATCACATTTGATTTGTTTATATATATTACTTTTAATTTAAAAAATTTAAAAAAAAAAAAATAAGGGTATTAGGGTTGTGCCCCCTTCACTTTAGGGTATTAGGGTGGTATTTGGGTAAAAGTGAGGTGACACAACATCATTGGTTGGTTTTGTTAGGGTAGTTTTTGGATTAGGATTGTGCCCCCTTCACCTAAAAGCTAGGTTAGAACAGTTCATAGAGTTAAATTGATTGTATTCATATTCTTCATTCTAGTCTTTCAATTGTAATCGTTTGAAGTACTAAAGTGAAGTCGATTGGTATCCATTGTTGAATCTCTGGTGTTGTATCAACAATATTGTATTAATTAGGGTCGTTAAAAGCTAGGGATATTACATCCACACTAATTCACACGTACGCAAACACTAATACAACAAGTCTTGTATGTACGTAGCTATGTACGTTGTTAGGTAAGGTATATGTCTCATCTGATAGGAAGGTCAAGGAAGAAGGCCGGAGAATAAAACCAACCACCTAATTTCTTTGAAACAAACAATGACCTGTACAATAGTAATGAGTGTGGTATTATTAACTCAAGTATACTCAATTAATTATATAATTGTGTTACATATCTGGTCTCATACCCGCCACGTATGTGTTACTCTTTAACTATCGGTGTCGCGGGTGTACACATTTATGGACTTATATGGTCAAAAATTATTCATTGGGACGTCCGTTAAGCGGAACCCGATCTTAAACACAACTTAAAAACCCATTTGAAGTATAAAACAATCAACTATATTTATAATAATACTATAATTTTAATAATTTCAATTTTGTAACAACTTACACATACTAATCCGATATCGTCTCAAATATTATTTTCACCTACACGTAACATATGAAAATAAAAGCATGCCTCTTACATAATTGAGGGTACTAATCCCATATCGTCTCAAATATTATTTTCACCTACACGTAACATATGAAAATAAAAGCATGCGCCTCTTACATAATTGAGGGTGCTAATCCCATACCGTCTCAAATATTATTTTTACCTACACATAACATATGAAAAATAAAAGCATGCCTCTTACATAATTGAGGGTGCTAATCCCATATCGTCTCAAATATTATTTTTACCTACACATAACATATGAAAAATAAAAGCATGCCTCTTACATAATTGAGGGTAAAAAGATGACGATGGATCATAAAAATATCAGGTGAATGAACCGATGCTAATTCAGTGGTATTGGAACCACACAAAGAGGTTTGGCCTTGGATAAGGTGATTCCAAATTTCCCAGTCATGTCCAAAGCCTCGTGTTGAATTTTTGTGTCAATAATCCAATCAAAATTATTGAGTAATGAACCCAACATCATAGGGACCATACGGGTTGCAAGCGGCAAACCAGGGCATATTCTTCGTCCAGCACCAAACGGGATTAGATCGAAATCTTGACCTCGGACATCAAGCCCAGACTCCAAAAATCTTTGTGGCTTGAACTCTAGTGGGTCATCCCATACGGTTGGGTCTCGTCCTATGGCCCATGCGTTCACAAGCACCTGTGTTCCCTCTGGGATGGTGTATCCATTGAGTTGTACTTGTTTATCAACTTTTCGAGGAAGGAGTAAGGGGGCTGGCGGGTGTAGTCGTAAGGCTTCTTTCACAATGCACGATAAGTAGGGTAGCCTTGAGACATCATCCTCTTTTACAATTTTACCTTTACCAATAACTTCTTCAAGCTCCTCTTTTGCTTTAGTCATGATATGTGGGTTGCGTAGTACTTCTGCCATCGCCCATTCTAATGTAGTTGAGGTTGTATCAGTGCCGGCAGAAAGCAAATCCTATATCATCATATCTAATTATATGTTAACAATAAAACAACACAAAAAATAAGAAGAAATAGATAACAAACAAAGATTTTTTGCCA
The DNA here is from genome assembly GCA_023525975.1 of Smallanthus sonchifolius. Taxonomy (NCBI): domain Eukaryota; kingdom Viridiplantae; phylum Streptophyta; class Magnoliopsida; order Asterales; family Asteraceae; genus Smallanthus; species Smallanthus sonchifolius. The sequence goes on from CM042019.1 coordinate 17,932,543, forward strand.
AAGTGGTGTAGATATGCAACCCATTTGGTTTCTAGTTTTTTTAAACAGTTTTGGTTTATGGGAAGTCAACTTCTCCTACAAGTGGACTCTGATTTTTCAAGTTTGAGCCCGCTTTTCTCACAAACAGAATTGAGGACATCTCCATCATTTCTCCAATCTCCGATTGCCAGATTAGCCATTTCCTCAAGTCTGCTTATGGGAGGAGCTGAATCAAACTTGAAAAGTCAGAGTCCACTTGTTGGATGAGCGTGACTCTCCATAAACCAAAACATTTAACCAAATCATTCATGCTAACTCCATCATTTTTCTAAAAAATTTGACAAACAAACATACACACTAAATTTTCATCTATAACAGAGCTATTGATAAGACCCCCGGTTAAAAAAAAAACTTTTTTTTGGCATGTACAATAAACACTATAAAAATCCAAATAACATAACATGTGGCTACTAGCGTCACAAAAAAATATCAAGAAATAAATATAACTTTTTAAAAAGAATATAGATTTATTTGATATTTATGTTTTTTATCATAAAAGAAACTTATTGACGACGCCAGTTAGATAACTGGAAACCCTCACTATGGAGAGGAGAAGGGGTAGAGGTAGACCCAGATTAGGCATGATATGCTACACTTGCACCTCTCTACGGACATGGTCGAGGATAGGACTTCGTGAAGGCGTAGGATTAAGGTTAAGGACTTTTAGGGGGAGGGTACACATTTTCTTAGCTTTATCTATGGTGCTTAGTTCTATCTAGACTTGTAGTGGCATGTGTATGTTACATCCCTCGTAGCTTAGTATATTTGTGATGTTAATATACTATCTTCAATTTCTCATCATTTACTGCTTTTTGGTCGCTTACTAATACTATTTTTAGACTCTTTTGTTTGCTATTTAGATCCTATGAGCAGGACTCTATGGTTACAATATATATGTAACCATACCTTTCTTGTTGAGACAGGGTTTTTTACTGTGTGAAGTTTTCCCTTGACTAGGTTCGTGAGTCTATTACGTGTTTCTATCCTCTAGATATAGGGGCATGTTTTGCCTACATCCCACCCGCCCTACACCTTACATATAGCTTTGCTAATGATGTGATCTTACTGGGCATGGTTGTTGTTTGTATCATAAAAGAAACTTAGCATCAATATCATTGAAAATGAACATCAATACCATTGAAAATTCCAGAGAATTAAATAATTTACTCACCAAAACCAAGCTCTTTATGTGTGTGTGGTTGATCTCGTTTGGGTTATCTTGAATGATTTTCAAACACACGTCCAATACATCATCTTGATCAAATCTTCCGATTCGCAGCCTCTCTTCGATTAACTCGTCAAATATCTCAAGTACCTTCCCAAAATTACGAGTCATTCTTCTCCTGATTCCTTGTGGATCAATCTTCTTCAACACGGGAAAAAAGTCCACAAGATTTGGCTTTGCAACGTCCACCATAATGTTTCCAATCACCTCTTTAAACTCTTTACCTGAATCCTCATAAGGGTCTATTAGATCCTTGGAAAAAATAGTGTTGGATAAAAGATTCAGTGAGGTTCTGAATGCAGCCCGACCGATGTCCACATGATCATTGGATAGACTAGCTTTACTACAATATGCTACTAGCTCTTCAACTTTCTGGCTCCTCAAGTGCTGGTTAGCTTCAAGGGATTTGTTGGAGAAGATGTTCAAATTAAGGATCCTTCTAAGGGTGCGCCACTCGGTGCATACAGGGAGCCATACGGCCGAGTATCGGGCGTGGTTACGGGCATGAACGGAGTCAGGGACATGACGGGTGGAGAAAGCAAGGTCTTGCTTTTGGAGTACTTCTTTGGCAGCGGTGGAGGAAGAGATGACAAGTGTGGTGATGTGACCAAGTTGTAAAGACATAATTGGGCCATGGATTTCGGCTAGTTTGGCTAGAGACTGGTGTGGTTGGTCTCCGAGCAAATGGAGGTTTCCGATGATCGGCAGCCGTGTGGGGCCTGGAGGTAAGTTCTCGGGTTTGCCAAGGCCAAAAAGAGAGAACGTGGTTCGGACAAGTATGAAAGATAACAGTAGACCTACAATAATTAGAAAATCCATTGACGTTTGTCTACAAGTAGAACATGGGTTGTTCCATGGATGTCTTACATATACTTTATTAGTGAAAAACGAACGCCTTTTATTTTTAAAATTTTTAAAATTAGAAAAATAGATTATACATTTTTATTGTTATAATAACTAGATGGTTATACTCGCCCTCGGCGGCGGGTGTCAGACCATGTTTAATAAAATTTAAATGAAAACGTAGACGCAAAGGTAAATTAGTGTTAATAAAAAAGAAACATAAAATTAAGAGTAAACTGTAATTTGCGTCCCTATGATTTACCCCAATCTACACATTGCGTTTTTACATTTGAAATTTCGACGATTGGTTCCCTGTGGTTTCAATTTTTCTTCAATTGAGTCCCTGATACTGACGGCCGTCCAATATCTGTTAGAAAACACATAAATTATCCATTTTACCCTCATGGTGTTTAATAAGTCAATCCTTGAATGAACGAATCTCTCTTTTTCTTCAACGCAATCATCTTCTTCTCCAATCCATTCACTCCCAACCAACTCAAAACCGGAAAATAATCCCCTAAATTCGAAGCATCTGACATCACAAACGATTCCTTCACCATCTCCAGAAACCGTTGCCCTTCCTCCTCCATATCGCCGCCAAAATACCGCTTCCCGGAGATCATTCTCATCATCATGTTCAGCGTCATCTCGTGGAACACCGAGCTTAAGTTCACCGTCGAAGAACATGCTGATATTAGTTTATCGATCAGGAATGTTCCTTCATCGGCGCGTATATTATGGAACTCGTTCAGACGGTTCCTTCATTGGCTGAGATTGTAGCGAGTGTTCTGTAGATGGGTTTCTTTAATAGGTAGAGGTGGCCGATGACGGGAAGGGTGGGGAAGACGGTGGGCTGGAGGTTGGATGAGTTGCGGTGGAAGTGAGTGGTGAAGAGAAGTGCAGCGATGGCTAGAGATGGTTTGTGTTTGGGGACGACCGACAGCGAGTAAAGAATCTCGGAGAGGTACGGAATCGAACCTGCTTCAGAAATTAAGGCTCGGCTCTCCGGATCATTCTTCGAGATGAGACGCAGCTCGCATAGCAATTCCGTCCGTGTTTGCTCCGACACCGAGCTAAATTTCGCCACCAGCGCCTTCGCCTTCCACCGTTTGACCTCCATTTCTGCACACCTTTTTCATAACCATTGACTCAAATTTCTAAATTCACCCAATGACTCCACTACAAATCATAACCATCAGATCGGAATACCAAGACCTCATCTCACCGTAAAATATTTACAAAACAAAATTGAATTTCAAAATCTCAAGAGAGGGAGGAACAAAGCAACCAAACAAGAAACCCCCCACCCCCACCCCCACCCTTCCCTTTTCCCCCTTTCCAGTCTTTAGAGTGATAATTGATAAAACGTTTTGATGATTTTTTATTCCAGTAGTTGTTGATTCGATATTTCGATGTCGAATTAGGGGATTTTGTGCTCGAATTTGATTGTATGTTTCTGAATATTCATCAAATTTGAAAATCGGATAGATAGGTGGAAGAAGGAAGGTTTGGGGAAAAGAGAAGAGATTGCTGTTTTATATGCAAAAATGATAATAGTAAATAATAAAAAAAAGGAATTAGCACAGGAAGAGTAAATGACGAATTTGCCCCCAAAAAACAAAGCCAAAATGACGAATGTACACTTCGTCGCTAACAAATCTTTGACGGCTGTTAGACTCAGGGACTCAATTGGAGAAAAATTGAAACCACGACGACTCAATTGTCAAAATTTAAAACGTAAGGACGCAATGTGTAGATTTGGGTAAACCACAGGGACGTAAATTGCAGTTTACTCTAAAACTAAATAGTAAAAAAGAAAAAAAACAACAAAAAAAATTACCGGTTTAAGTCATCGAAAACCGTAAAATCAAATACTGATACGAGTTCCGATAATACCAATACCGACAATGATGTTGTTCACTTATAATAGGTTTGGCTCGTCATGGTACCACAATGGTAACGACACTCGTTATAGGCAACGATACAAAAAAAGTCGATTTTGAATACAATTCCGTTTTAAAAAAAATTATATCGGAACGTTGACAAAAAAAAACTAAAAACAGCATTGCACTCCATTTTTTGAAAAAAGTTAAACGAAAGTTATTAAAAGAAAACGAAATTAATAGAAGATGAAATGAGCTAAAGCGTATATTATATATAGTATAAGGGTTGAAACTGAAAATATAAAGAACAAAGAAAATAATTTTGTGTGTCAACTGTGAATGGATCCGACACTGTTCAAGCCCAATTTATTTTAATCTAATTTATAATTTACATGTGTGTGTGGGGGGGGAGTACGCGAAAATGCATTAGAAGTCTCATAAACATGAAAAACCAATAAGAGTTGCCACGTGTCCTAAGGGGTAGGGGTAAAGACGCCCCAAATTCTGACAGCCATAACACACTGATACATGTTGTATTTTCTTATGCACCGTTGTAGAAAACGTGGCGCACTGTTATACGCTCTCGATTTCAACACGTTAAAAAAGTTTTTTAAATACAATAATGCTATACTTAAAATAAAGATTAAAAAATGAGCGTTATTATGGTTTAATAAGCATCAAATGACTCATCGTTAATCGTATTTTAAATGGTCATAAGATTCTTGGATTAGATCTTTACATCTATGACAAATCAAAATGTTTTACATCAATTTGCCAAGCAGAAAATAAAACTATTGTAAGGCCCTAAACCCGAGGGACCTCACAGTTGGTTAATCATAGCATACATAGTTCTTAACCAGAAAATCGCATAACATAAGTAGCAGAATATTAATCATCCATTATAATAATCATCTTAAATCCATAAACATAATGTTCAACAAAACATAAATCGGGATGCCAATTCTTTCCATCGGGAGAGTAGTCCTTCGCCACGAGCTAAGCACCACCTTAAGCCTTCATCAAGACCTACATTTAACCTGATATGCATACTAAAAGTCAACTACGCTTGATGTCGTCCCGACGGTCTATAAAATAAACTACTAAACCTAACCTAGACTCCTAAGTAATAAATGGAAAACCTATGAACAAGACCGCACTGACAGGTAAGTGTAAACCGGAATATCGAACCCTAGAGACACTACGATAATAATACTAGACTTTGACTCGGACTAAAGATTTAATTGATTTGGGGGTTGACTACACTAAGGATTAACAAAGAATGCAGTAAACTAGAATGACTAAATAATCAAGAGAAAAGACTAAGGTGAAATCAAAAGATGGGAAGAATACTACCTAGGTCGGAATCCTACTTGCGAAGCACAACTTCTACCGGTTCTGAAAACTATGATGGATCTGGGTTTCTAAAGATGACATCTAAAGACTACCTAGTGGATCCCTAATCATTCTCAAGGTGTCACCAACTAAGCAACCTAAAGCGTACTAACTCACCAGATGGTCGGATCACCTCTCGGGTATTTCCAACAATGACAATGTACCCGAATAGAAAGATTACCTCCCAGTCTCACTGTCCAACAATACATTCAAAGAATGAACGGGGTAATCTCAAGATAATAACTATGACATGAACTAGCAACAATCACTAGACACCTAATACTAACGCTCTCTCAGACTGTTAACACTCGGATTCCTAATGACGAAGACTAGACAACTAATTCTCACCTCTTGGGTATTGAACTAGGATACACATTCAATTCTAATCAGCAATCAAACACAACTCCTATGGCTACTACGTCTAGCAAACCATTCAACAATCACAAACCCTAAGATATATGACCTGAATATGCAAATCAAACTGGCAGACAACCACAATAAGCACATGGAGTTATAATCAATCACACAATCAGAATTAAACATGATGTATCATCATAATAATTAACTCAAGATCCTTTACAAAGTCATAAAACCATCAATCGAATCCAAAAAACAGTAAAAATCACAACTTTAACAAATATTCATCGTTAACCTAGGAAGTATTAAAGTTTTAGCCAATAATCATCATCAAACACATCAAAACAGAAATATAAGACAAAGACATGGTTTCAAACTCAGAATTTAAACACAAAGATTGAATCTTGAAAACCGAATAAGCTAAAATAAACCAACCCGGATCCAAAGCTTGAACCTTTAGCTTCAAAGCTGCTTCCTACACCCAAAATCGCCCTCAAACTCTTCTCTGGACGGCAATAAGTAGAATTCTCCAAAGAATTGGAATCAAAATCTATTTAAATATCAAATTAGGGTTTTTCTCGGAATTTCATTCCCTCGCGTACCGCGAAAGAAATGTCTGGGTTCCTCGCGTACCGCGGGGAACAAAATAGTCGGGCGCCTCCCTGGATCTTCTCGCGTACCGCAGAGATTTCTTCTGGGCTTTTCGCGTACCACGAAGACTTGGAATTTCACTTTTTCACTTTTGATCTTCTGGATTCATTCTCGTGCTCGGTTTCTTCATGATATTCACTTGTATTCCACACGAGCTCCTGTAAACATACAATAGACTCAAATGTACATTAAAACGACTCAAAACAAACATTGGAAGGAAGATCAACACTTAGACCCGCTGACATTTTGGTCTTTGGGTGGATAGGTGGGAAACATGCGTGTGTAGATCTAACAGGGGTCTCCCCTCTAGTGGGCTTGGGAGTTAGTGCTTTCACGGTGAGTCAGGCTGCTCTAAAAGCTGCTTCGAGCAAAGTGACCAAACACGAGAAAGCGTGTCTTGACAACCAACACGTGTTTATACCATTTACTTTTGACACCTTTGGTTTCCTTGCACCAGAGGCCGTGGAGTTACTTAACCGAGTACAGCGGGTCATGCATAGTAATGTTATGACCCCAAGATCTGTAAATGTAGTTTTTAAAAGACTTGGTTTTGCTATTCAAAAAGGGTTGGCGGCGCAGCTTTTTGCCCGTTTACCTTCTATCTCTATGTAATTTCCCTTTAGGAGTTGTGTTTTGTTAGAATCTGAAAATTGGATTATATAAAACAAACACAAAACTAATCAAAAACGCACAAAACACTAGGAATAAAGATGTGTGCTTCGCACTACATCAAACATCCCCACACTTAACCATTTTTCGTCCTAAGATCTAACTTACCAAAAATCAATTACCAATTAGCAAAATATACTCACGCGTTAAAAAGCAATAATCAGTATTTCTGTCTGATTAAACCAAACCACCAACTTTCAAGCCCCCGTAATGTGTTCCAATTCCAATTTATACATATATCAATCAACCTATGTGACTCACACTCAGAAGTTACAGCTCCATCTAATCCCGTCTCACGGTCATGTTTAGGCACGGATCAAACCATATATATTTACCCTACCACGTTAAACTAAGATTTATTTGGTTAAGAAATTAGATGAAATATGGAATGAATGGGTGGAAATGAGCATAATTAAGCAAAAGAACTTTCATCTAGAGGCGTTTCAACCAAGTCACTATCCTGGAAGGTAACACATGGACTAAGTCATAATCAATAAGCACATAAGCATCAACCCAGTGGTGTTTCAATCAGGATAGAACCCGACGTGTGACACGTAGGCGAAACTTAGATTTCAATTAAATAAGCTCAAGAATTATGGAATATAGATGCGGGCGCCACCGAAACTCGATTTATTCTCATAAGAGAGTGGTGTGCCAAGAAAATTCAAAAACCTCTAAATTTTAACTTAACGTGGTACCTATCACCCTGTGTTGATAGTTTCAGTATTACCGATTACCCTAAGATGAGTACCCACAAGATATCATGATTTTAATTCAATTAATTCCTAAACAACACAAACAGGATATTTAAGCTTTACTAGCTAGTTGGGTCTACCAAAACATCACTAATTAAACATGTTTTCAATTATTTATATCATTTAAATTCACAAGTAGATCCAGTTGTACTATCATTTTCCAAGTATAAGAAGTTATTTCCAAGGACATTTTTTTCAAAATTTTCTAATTTTTTTGTATTTTTGAATTTTTATAAACAAGACAAACTAGTTAAACTATACACTCACATCCCCACACTTGAAAGACACATTGTCCTCAATGTGAAGCAAGACACAACTAAAAATAAAAATGCAAAAATAAAAACAGGAAGCGACTTAGCTGGCAATGTAGCATGAATGGTCCAGCATTACTCTTCCACGTGTGCACCATATAGCATTTCGGTCGCGGTTGCACAAACGACTGTCGGGCTGCCTTTACAAGATAGATAAGATGAGAATCAACCCCGCCCGAATGGAGATTGAGTACAGACGGAGCGATCAAAACCTGCACAATAAAACTCAAACAAACTCGCAGCATTAAACTGAAACAAGTTACAGACTCAAAGTAAAAATTAAAGACTCGACTGACTCACTAAGACTTAAAGATTCAAGATAGATAGCATGCAGAGAAACGTACTCAATGGGTGAAAAACAATAGACATGAATGCCACAGCAAGGTCGGTCATCGGTCACGAACGGTTTCAATTTCCCCATGGTCGTGGTGTGAATGGATGATGAACGTGTCAATAATGAATGATGGATAAAGGATGATATGTGGTATGATGACGGTGGTGATAATGGATGGTAATGATGTGAATGATAGTGCGGTCGATGCGGGTGAACGGTGAACGAATCTATGGGAAAACAAAGAAGAAGGTGAGACCAGCATGTCCTCGCGTACCGCGAGAAATCCGGCAGCACTCCTCGCGTACCGCGAGGAGGCAGAAATTAAGCCGGCCAAAACATTGGTCTCTCGCGTACCGCGAGAGACTCCTCTTTGAGCTTAGCATACCGCGGGGACTTGTTAGTAACAGAAAGTTTTGAAATTTTTCCAACTTTTATACTTAGAAAAATTTTGATCAATTAAAATTTGTTTCACCCAAATTCCTTAAAAACCTACTCCAAGCATAAAAAAACATGTAAAAATACCTGGAACTTCATTCCCGATGATTTTTCTCACCGAATCAAGCACGAATCCCTGTAAAACTTGACACAAACAAAACACACACCGAAAAACGTAAAAATGGACACGGACTCAAACCAAGCAATGCACACAAACTCTACATCCCAGGCACTTGCCCGAGACTCAAACAAGCCTATCAGGAGGCTTCTCCTTGATCCTAACCGGTACCACCTTCATCCTACGCGGTCTACCGATCCTCCACAGCCTCATCAAGCTCCTACTTCTATCAAACTCTAAATGTATATCATATGCACCAATCCAGTCTTTCCACCACAACTTAAATCTACCAGGTCCAAAGATCACATGGTTCAAGTACTTCAGCAAACTGTCACCTCTAAAAATCCCCATACTTGGGGTTTTCACTCTCCCTAGATCAACAACCTCACTCAACTCTTGAAGTTTCTTACGGGGCGGCCTAGATTTAAGGGATGAATCGGCTTCTATCCCCTCAGCATGCACATAAGTACAGGTTAAAGGCTTAATATGTGACATCACTAAAGGTGTAGCCACTAACCTCTCGCTCGGATCATCATGATCGTCTACACTCTCCACCACGGGCGTCTCACAGATTAATGACCCGACTTGTGCTAATATCTCACTCAAACTGCAGTCATCACTATCAGCACCTAAAAACGCGGACCCTATCAAATTCCTTTCAAATTCAGCTAACCAATCCGGCGGGTCCTCAATTATTTCTCCTCCATCTCCCTCAACAACATCCTCTACTGGATTAGAGTATCGATTGTAGTCCATGAAGGCATCAAGCATGCACACGGAGTGGCTATGCTCGCCAACATCCTTCACGGACTTCATAGCATCGAATGTGATCGACTCATCCCCCACACGAAGTGTGAGTTTCCCGTCAAAGACATCGATCATTGCCTTGGCGGTACGTAGGAACGGGCGTCCGATGATGAGTGGGACTTTGTCATCAACCTCCATGTCCAGGATGACTAAATCCACGGGGAATACAAATTTTCCGACTTTCACTAACAGATTCTCCACAATTTCCCGTAGATACTTGACTGAGCGGTCAGCCAAGAAAATGCTCATGCGCGTAGGCTGCGGTTCACCTAGGTCTAGCTGATTATAAATGGAGTATGGCATCAGATTTACGCTAGCACCCAGATCAGCCAACGTGTGGTTTAAAGGCAAACCGCCAAGCAGACATTGGATCGTGAAACGACCCGAATCTGCCAGTTTCTCCGGCAGTTTGTTCTGAACCACAGTAGAACATTTCTTACTAAGTGAGACTTTAGAGATCCCCTCTAGCTTCTTGTTGTTGGAAAGAAGATCTTTGAGGAACTTGCCATACTTAGGCATATGCTGGAGGACCTCTATAAATAGGAGATTGACCTTGAGTTGTTTAAACATATCAAGGAAGGTACCGTATTCCCTAGCGTGTTTATGTGGCAGCAAGCACGCTGGATAGGGAACACGACTCAAGTCAATCTCGGGGGACTTCATCTCCACACCTTCTTCTTCTTCTCTGCCATCTCGGCAGGCTTCTCCTTAACTATCTCTTCCTCCATAGGTTCTTTCTCTTCTACAACCGGTGGGTTCTCATCCTCTTCTGCTCTCTTGCTCCTAGATGACACATCATTCGACTCAGACTCCTCTAACATCCTAGCATCGATCTCAGCAAATCGAGCTCTCTAGTCTACCTTCTTCACTTCCTCTACCGAAGGTATGCCATACTCAATGGAGTGGGAGTCATCCTCTACAACCTCTTTCTTCTCCACACTCCTAACTGACACGGACATCACTGAAGCATTTGGGCCCGAAGATGGACCTCCTTACTACCCTTCAGGCTCTGAGCGATGTCTCCTACCGTGCGTTGCAAATCCTGGAATGCCGACTGCTGATTCTTCAATAGAGTGTCGTGGCTATCTAGTCTTTGCCTCGTTTCCTTGTCTTGATGGACTAAGTGGACAAACAGTTGTGTCTGATTCTCGAGCATCTCTTCGATCTTCCTTGTATTGACACTGCTTCCCGAGCTCGCTCCAACTTCTGCTCCTCCATACTGCTGATGGCGACTATTAAACCTAGGCGGGTTATTTCCAGATCTCCATCCTGAGCCATAAGTATTGTTGTAATTGTTGTACCCTCGGTTCTGGTTCTGGTTGCCAGCAAAGCTCACCTGCTCCTGATTGTTGACTGGGCAATCCCTGGTGTCGTGGCCTCCCCTGCACACTTGACACCGCTGAGCACTGAGCTTTAGCTCCTTGATCTCGTTAGCAATTGAGGCGAGTGCAGCAGCCACGCTAGAATCAGGAGTGACATGATGCACACCTCTAGGAGAAGAGGCGGGTGATCTAGCACTAGGAATGGAAGTCCTAGCAGATAGATGCTGCTGTTAGGCTTGAGCGAAGCTCTCGAACATCTACTCACACTCATCAGGCTCGAGTCTATCCATGATATGGCCTCCCGCGGCTGTGTTGAACATTTGCTGCTTCTCGAAGGTGAGGCCATTATAGAACTCCTCCAGTAGCGCCCAGTCGAAAAGACCGTGCTGAGGACATCGGCTCAACAACTTGTTGAACAGCTCCCAGGCCATGTGATAAGGCTCGTCAGGGTCCATCTAGAACGAATGGATTTGGTCCCGAAGGCGAGCGACCCTGGAAGGTGGATAGTACTTCTTGTTGAATTTGGTTTGAAGATCCTCCCATGTGGTGATAGAATTATCGGGAAGGGTGTCAAGCCAAGTAGATGTGCGACCAGAGAGCGAGAATGGGAAGAGACGCAATTAGATAGCGTCCTTAGACACACTCGTGATAGTGAATGTATCACATATCTACGCGAAGCGGGACAAATGTCCCGGTGCATCCTCATCCTCACGGCCATGAAATTGGGTGGAATGAGTGATCGTGCTCATGACATGTGACAGGATCTGCCATGTATTGGTGTTAGGAATGGCGGGGCGTGTGATCGAAGATCTCGCCCCAGTGACCCCATCACTGGCCCTCTGGTGCACGGTACGTCTCGCTGGTGGGTCAGCGTCGCCCATGGTAGGAAATGGAATTAGGCTAGTAGAACGTACCTGGGATTTGCAAAGCTCTTTCAAACGCTCCCGAAAGTCGCGGGTGCGCTCGTGTAGCTCTCGTTCAGGCTCTTGAAAAGTTGATTATGGTGGTGATCCCTGCGAACGAGTGTGGTGCATAAACTGACACAAGAACAAAAGAAAATAAACAAAGACTCAAAACAGAAAGACTCAATCCTATGTTAGACTCACAGATAGCACGTAGGACAAACACACAAACAAGACTCAAAAACAAAACAAACCAAAAATCACTAAAAGAACTAGTCAAAGCTAATATTACTATTGCCAAGTGTCCCCAGCAACGGCGCCAAAAACTTGATGTCATCCAGACGATCTATAAAATAAACTACTAAACCTAACCTAGACTCCTAAGTAATAAATGGAAAACCTATGAACTAGCCCGCACTGACAGGCAAGTGTACCTATCGAGTGTAGCACAGCTTAATGGAAAACTGGAATATCGAACCCTAGAGCCACTACGATAATAATACTAGACTTTGACTCGGACTAAAGATTTAATTGGTTTGGGGGGTTGACTACACTAAGGATTAAATAAGAATGCAGTAAACTAGAACGACTCAACAATCAAGAGAAAAGACTAAGGTGAAATCAGAAGATGGGAAGAATACTACCTAGGTCAGAATCCTACTTGCGAAGCATAACTTCTACCGGTTCTGGAAACTATGATGGATCTGGGTTTCTAAAGATGACAACTAAAGACTACCTAGTGGATTCCTAATCATTTTCAGGGTGTCACCAACTAAGCAACCTAAAGCGTACTAACTCACCAGATGGTCGGATCACCTCTCGGGTATTTCCAATAATGACAATGTACCCGAATAGAAAGATTACCTCCCAGTCTCACTGTCCAACAATACATTCAAAGAATGAACGGGGTAATCTCAAGATAATAACTATGACATGAACTAGCAACAATCACTAGACACCTAATACTAACGCTCTCTCAGACTGTTAACACTCGGATTCCTAATGACGAAGACTAGACAACTAATTCTCACCTCTTGGGTATTGAACTAGGATACACATTCAATTCTAATCAGCAATCAAACACAACTCCTATGGCTACTACGTCTAGCAAACCATTCAACAATCACAAACCCTAAGATATATGACCTGAATATGCAAATCAAACTGGCAGACAACCACAATAAGCACATGGAGTTATAATCAATCACACAATCAGAATTAAACATGATGTATCATCATAATAATTAACTCAAGATCCTTTACAAAGTCATAAAACCATCAATCGAATCCAAAAAACAGTAAAAATCACAACTTTAACAAATATTCATCGTTAACCTAGGAAGTATTAAAGTTTTAGCCAATAATCATCATCAAACACATCAAAACAGAAGTAGAAGACAAAGACATGGTTTCAAACTCAGAATTTAAACACAAAGATTGAATCTTGAAAACCGAATAAGCTAAAAGAAACCAACCCGGATCCAAAGCTTGAACCTTTAGCTTCAAAGCTGCTTCCTACACCCAAAATCGCCCTCAAACTCTTCTCTGGACGGCAATAAGTAGAACTCTCCAAAGAATTGGAATCAAAATCTATTTAAATATTAAATTAGGGTTTTTCTCGGAATTTCATTCCCTCACCGCGAAAGAAATGTGCGCCTCCCTGGATCTTCTAGCGTACCGCAAAGATTTCTTCTGGGCTTTTCGCGTACCACGAAGACTTGGAATTTCACTTTTTCACTTTTGATCTTCCAGATTCATTCTCGTGCTCGGTTTCTTCATGATATTCACTTGTATTCCACACGAGCTCCTGTAAACATACAATAGACTCAAATGTACATTAAAACGACTCAAAAAAAACACAAAACTAATTAAAAACGCACAAAACACTAGGAATAAAGATGTGTGCCTCGCCCTACATCAACGCTAAGTGAGTTCTCATTTACATAAACATGTGAAGTGAGATTTAAGCATAAATCATATAAACCTTTATAGAATGTAACGTTCATAAAACATACATCACAAGTCATACATAAAAGTCTAGGTCTGCGTCATCTCGTAAGTGTCCGGTCATAGGCTCATAGGCCAACAATCAGAAGCTTATAGGCCAACATTCACAAGCTCATAGGCCAACAGTCACAGGGTTCTCGGTCATCCGAAGCAATCCTCACTTTCTTACCAGTTGTACAACCGTTTTGCTAGCCACAAAAACCCATATAAAGGTATTGCCAATCATAATATAACATAACGTAGCATCTGCCAAAAACTTTCAAATATACAAACTTTCAAAAACCCATATAAAGGTATTGCTAAACCCCCCCCCCCCCCCCCCCCATTTTCAAAAACCTAATTACAAGCTTAATTCAAAAACTTAACCCAAAAAGCTAAACTAAACCCAAAAAACTAAACCCTAAAGCTAAACCGACTATTTTTTCGAGTTTTTTTATGAAACTAGGCAAACGAGAGAAACATTTTGGCTTTTTTAGTTTTTAGTTTTTTTTTTATAATTTTTTTAATTTTATTTTTTCAGGGTTTTTTTTTTTGCTTACAAAAAATGTACCATTAATTACGAAAATGCCATTAATGATGAGTTTTTTCTCCCTATATGTATATATATAGAATATATAGGATGAAACCCCCTAGTTGTGAAAACATTGAAAACTCTCCAAAAAACGGGTTTTTACAAAGTTTATTTTTTTGGAAAAGTTTTTATAAGTGATTTCAAAACTTTTTATAAAAAAATAAAAAAAACACCGACCAGATGTTTTAAAAAAAAAATTTAAAACTTCTGCCCAATTGTTTTACATATGTAACATGTTGTATTTACATATGTAACATGTTGTGTTACTTAAGTAACACAATTTTTTTCCACACAAAACAAGGATTTTTGTCCATTTTTTTTTAAAACCGCTCGACGTTTTTTTTTTTTTTTTGACGAAAATCTTATAAAAGTTGTTAAGAATGATTTTTAATTTTTTTTAAAAAAAAACACAAGTAAAAATACGTTTTTTTGGAGTGTTTTCAATGTTTTCACAGCTCAAATGGGTTTTCAAAATATTTATCCCCTATATATATATATTATATGTATAGGGGACGTATCGGTTGTAAACCCTAAATTGTTGTGAAAACCCTTAAACTTAATTTGGGCCATACATTTAATTTCTATATATTTTAACTTGTGGTCAAGATTAATCCTGAATTTTTTATTAAATTTCTAACACAATGTGTGTCTAGGAATAAATAAGGGGGTAAAATGGTAATTTAACTTTTTTCTTTTTTAAATTAAGCAAAATTAAAATCTTTAAAACATTTGAAGAACATTTACATATGTGTAAAAATCAAATACACATGTACATTAATTAAATAAACATAAACAAAATAACGATTTATCATCAGAACATGAACCAATTGAAGAACAATTCAAGAACATGTTTTTACATAGGTGTAAGTCAGTGAAAACTGACTTTACACATGTGTAAATACCCTAAAACAGTTACAAAAATGTGTAATCATTAAAATATATAGTGTTGTTATCAAGATGCACATGTATAATTATCTTTTCTTGATTTTTCCTTGTATACATCTTGATTCTTCCTTATTCACATCTCAAATCTAGGTTATTCAACATATTCTGAAGAAAAAAACGAAGATTTAATCGTGAATTAGCAACTATGTAAGCCCATAAATGTAGATATGAAGAAGAAAAACAAAGATTTAACCAGGTTTACACATGTGTAAACTCAGTTTACACATATGTAAATTCAAATCTAGGTTTTTCTAATCTGTGTACAAGAACCCTAAAACATTATTTTAACTCTCTCCGTGTTCGTTTACGCTTGTGTAAAATCAAATGCACGTTTGCAAATTCAGTTTATAAATGTGTAATTTCAGTTTACACAAGTGTAATAACCCCAAATACATATGTGTAAAACCTATATATTCAAAATACAAGACATTCAAGTTGCCATTCAAACACCTTAGATTTAAATGGTTTCAGGTTTAATTTGAAGATTTCTTAAAAAGGGTTTAATGTTTAATTTAAAGATTTGTTAAAAAGTATCTATTTGTATCAATTATCACTATAATAAAAATAAAATAAAAGATCTTCTAGTACAAACCTGTGTGCAATGAACATAATCCAGATCTTTGATTCCCAGGTGAACCTAAGGAAGTTTTTGTTGCTTTTGCCAAGATTAACCCACAAAACAAGTCAAATGCAACACTCTGCAAAAAAAAGGGTGAGTTATAATCAACCAAATATTTAACCGTGAATTAGCAATTATTTAAGCACAGAAATGTAATCTAAAGAAGAGAAACAAAGATTTAACCTTGTTTAGACATGTTTAACTTGAGTTTACACACATGTAAATTCAAAATTGGGTTGTTCACACATGTTCAGATCTGAGTCGACGTAAAAACATATGAATAACAACTCTTTACACATTTGTAAATTCAGTTTACACATATTTAAATTCAGTTTATACATTTGTAAATACAAATATGTTTCAAATCTGTGTAAAAACTTTATTTCGTGGTTCAGATTTGAATCGATAGCCAAAAACCCAAATCAAAATCATATATTCACATATATAGAAATAACATTTAATTTACACCAAAAAAACATTACTTTAAAGTAAAAAAACTCACGTGACCATTGATGGTTCAAAGTCCATGAGCACATTGTGCTTGAAATTGATATCCCTGTTTATATAAAAAAAATACATAAAACAAACACTGATGCATAAAAAAATAATCTATTGAGTAGTGTTGTGTTTCTTAGTTCTGATAGGTTCACACACATTACTTTCAGTATCTATATAATAATGCAACTAGTATGCTTAGATGGTAGAGTTATGTACAAATACATGATTCAAGCTTTCGTAGTTGTGAACACATATTTGAAATATAAATTAGAAACTAAAACACATTACCATGACAAAAACAAATATACCAAAAGTCCAAATGCATACCGATCTTTATCTCTCCTTATAGACAGAAGCTTTGGTTGAGATGTTGTATCTAGTAACTCGTCCCGAAATCTTCAAAAATCAACAAATGTAAAAGAACACTCAGAACCATATAAGTCTAATATTATTTGAAGAAAAAAAAAGAACTCATTATAGAAAATCAATATACTAACACAATTCAACAATATTTCACAATAAATTAAAATAATAGGATATGTACAAAGAACACAATTAGAATGAAAAATAATAACTTGGTAACAGGACATACTCACTTCAGCATGCAAAGAAAGGTAGTTGGCTTCTTCAACCGATTAAGGCATTTTAGTATCATAGTTATAGAGACATCTAGTGTATGTATATCCATCTATACAGACATATATCACTTTTTTATACGTATTCAAAATTTAGAAAGGGTTTTCAATCAACAGCTTCAGTTTAGATACAGAGATGAGAGAAATTATAAACATTGCTTACTCGTTCGTGCATCATCATTTTTTGAAACGAAAACTCATAATGAAATTAAGGATTAGAAAACCCTGTAGATCTGATGGTTTGCAGGTTCCGACATCTCGGATCTGCCTCCTCCCTCACCACCGCCGCTAACCATACCGCCAGTCGGATGATGATGACCGGAACTGTCACCATTAGAACAATGTTTTAGATCTGAATGATCTGTAATTTTTCAGATCTTCATCTTCAAGGCTAGAAGGTGATTGAAGGGATTTTAGTGATGAATGGGTTGTGGAGTAAGAGAGCTAATTTTGTGTTAATTGAGAATGAAAATGACTAGCAAACATTTTGAGAAGATGGATTTGAATAGAGAGACAATGGAGATGCAAATGTTTAGAGATGGAATGTGTTTAGAGAAAGAGAGAGTCCAGATCTTGTTTAAAGAGCATTCACAGCCCGTTTGGTATAATTATGTGAGTGAGTTTTGTATATTTTATGGAGTGGTTTAAAGTGGTTGTGAGTGGAGGAGAGAGAAAAGATATAAGGTTTTTGTAAATATAAGGATAAAAGTAGTGGTTTTTAGTATAATTATAAGGATAAGGATAAGGAGAGAGAAAAGTAGAGATAAAAGTTAGAAAAAATAGTGTTTTTTAGTGTAATTATAAGGATAAGGATATGAAATATAAAGAACGGGCTGGGAATACTCTAAAGGGGATAGGGTGTAGATTTAAAGAGAGAGAGGGGGGAATGACGCAAATACCCCTGCAAATTAAAAGTAAACCAAAAATCCAAGAAATTAATGTGTGGTCCATATGAAGTTTAAGAGTTTTTACAATAACTCAGGGTTTTCATTTGATACTATATATATATACATATATATATATATATATATATATATATATGACGGTTCTGTGGGGAACTTTGAATGAACTCATTTTAGCGGTGCTAGAACCGGTTCAAACGCCGCTGCAATGAGTTCAATCAGAGTTCGTTTGAATCGGTTTTCCTCTGTTTCCCCCATGTTCCTCGTTTTTTCTTTTTGTTCCCTTTTGAACCATCATACACACACACATTAACTAATACTAGGTTAGAAACCCGTGTTTTACACGTGTTGAATTAAGAAAATATTTAAAAGTTAGTAATGAAGATTTAAAATTTTAAGTACTTACAAATACGAAATTGGACACCTTTGAAGCATTTAGTACAACACTTTACTGCAAGGATAACGTCACGGTGACATCAGCATTTACTCAGCAATTTGTCTTTTTGTACAAATTTATACTTTGGTCCCTGTAATTTAAGCAACTTTTTTTTCTTATTTTTCTATCAATTTATTGGACACCTTTGAAGCATTTAGTACAACACTTTACTGCAAGGCTAACGTCATAATGATGTTAGCATTTACTCAACAATTTGTCTTCTTTTTACAAATTTATACTTAACTTTTTTTTCTTATTTTTCTATCAATTTAATAATCTCTGGAAGTAAAGATAAACATGAAACCTTTTATGCTTAATGTACAAACCATAGTTGCTGTGCTGATGTCATTCTCTTTGAATTTGTTTTAGGTTTACTACTCAAATTAGTTTCTCACAACATTTACAATAAAATTAGACAAATAAATACCTGAACTAATCATACGTTTTACGATTCAAAACAAATTTCGTATCAAGTTTTGTTTCCTTTATATTAGGTTTGTTATATCTTTAAGTATTGTATTCTTTTAACTTTTTTTTATTATTGTTATTTATATGTTGTTGAATATAATGTTAATCAAATAAATTATTTAAATTTTATTTTGATTAATTAAATTTTATAACTTTATTATCTTAATATTTATAATTAATATTACACATATTTTATTTTTATCTTATAATTTTTAAAATATTTTGTTTTCGTACATTCCGAATATACCGTTACGACGTGATTATTTTTATCTTCGTTTCAGTATAAATTTTATCCAATACCGAGTCGGTCTATGTTGACGTAAATTTTATTCAAAACCGAGTCTGACCAAATATAATATATTTTTACTTTTTTTTAAGTACGTTTTCGTGTTTTTTAACACTCATTTTTATAACAACCTGACTTTTTTTTAATCTTTGAATGTACCGTTGCGACGTGTTTTTTTTACCAAACTATTGTTCATAATTTTTTTTAACCAAGGGTAGCCCCCGACCGGTTCAAATCTTTTCCTAATTTTTTTAAATATTTTTACGCATTGTTGTAAATAAACTTCTTTTCTGTAATATATGTTTTCCCCGCCGCATCGCACGGGTGGGTATTAACTAGTTATATAGTAAATATTAAATAGTAATGAGTATTTAAGAATTTATAAAAAAATATTAAATAGTTATTAATAAAGAAAAAATAATCGAGAAAATAATTTTGTACTAACAAAATTATGATTTATGATAAGTGGCGCAACCGGTTAATTATTTATTAGTAATAGATGTCATATTCTTTAATGTAAAATATTTTTCCTGGAAATAGTATATAGTGCTTCTTTAATAATCTATTTCCAAAACATACATTTAAAAACAACAACCATACCTAATAAAATTTCACAAATAGACTAACAATTGGTAGTGTCTAGTAGGGTGAGATGTAGGCAACCCGTACCTCTATCCGCGAGGATAGAGAAGCTGCTTCCAAAAGACCTCCAGCTCCAAAAACTCTCTATGGACGAGAAAAAAAATATTAGAACCACAACTAAACAATATTAAACAACATCATCTATTAAAACATAATCTGTAGACGATCAAGAATAGTAGATGGCAAAAACATGTAGGTGGTAGAAAAGTAAGAATAGTAAAGGAGGAAAACATACATTTAACCATTCCTTTTAGGCAGTTAAGTGTTAGACCAATAGTAGTCCCCTAACGCCCTCATGCCCCACCCTCTTGGCTCATTGGGCCACCTCACCACCAACCCCTCTCTCTCCCTCATGCCCGTTAAAGCCACGTCGCCCTGTCGTTGGTGCTCTCATAATGGTGTTTTACGTCTCTCCTTTGTTAAGATGTACGTGGGCGTTAACTTACCCTTGGTGTTAACACAAAGTTTTTTGACATGGCATTACCTAAAATTATATAATTTTGCCATGACTTTTTATATATTTAATTAGCTAATAATATAAAGTTTAATATAAGGTGGGTGTTTACTTTTTTATATTTTTGGTTTATAAAAGCACATCCTTGCCACAACACATCCTTGCTTCAACACATACTATCCATCAACCATCAATGGAATTTCTGATTATTGTGACTCTACTCTTATCTTACATATTTATCCGATCCATTTTATCAGTTTTCGGGGTCGGAAAACCCAAGAACTTACCTCCGGGCCCCACACGGCTGCCGGTCATCGGAAACCTCCACTTGCTCGGAGACCAACCACACCAGTCCCTAGCGAAACTAGCCCAAATGCACGGCCCAATAATGTCTTTAAAACTTGGTCACATCACTACACTTGTCATCTCCTCCTCCGGTGCCGCCAAAGAAGTACTTCAAAAACAAGACCTTGCTTTCTCAACCCGTCACGTCCCGGACGGAGTGCGAGTCCAGGACCATGCACGCCACTCTGTCGCATGGCTGCCTGTCTGCACAGAATGGCGCGCCCTGAGAAGGATCCTCAATTCCAATATTTTCTCCAGCAACTCCCTTGAAGCCAACCAGCATTTGAGGAGCCAGAAAGTTGAAGAGCTAGTAGCATATTGTCGTAAAGCTAGTCTATCAAATGATTACGTGGACATCGGTCGGGCTGCGTTCAGAACCTCACTGAATCTTTTATCCAACACCATTTTCTCCATGGATCTAACGGACCCGTATGAGGATTCGGGTAAAGAGTTTAAAGAGGTGATTGGAAACATTATGGTGGAGGCCGGAAAGCCGAATCTTGTGGACTTCTTTCCGGTGTTGAGGAAGATTGATCCACAAGGGATCCGGAAAAGATTGGGTCATCATTTTGGGAAAGTTCTTGAGACATTTGACGAGTTAATTGAAGAGAGGCTGCGAATGGGAAGATTGGTGCACGATGATGTATTGGATGTGTGTTTGAAAATCATTCAAGATAACCCAAATGAGATTAATCAGACGCACGTGAAGAGCTTGTTTTTGGTGAGTGAATTATTTAATTATTTCTCTGGTATTTATGATAAGCTTCTTTATGAACATAAATATTAAATAAATCTATATATCTTCTTAATGGTTACATCTAGGGGTGTAAACGAGCCGAGCCGGCTCGCGAGCTACTTGGGACCGGCTCGCTAAAACTCGAATCGAGCCGAGCTTAAACGAGCCCAAGCCCGAGCTCGAGCCTAAAAATAAGCTTGTTTATTAAACGAGCCCGAGCTTTACTTATCGAGCTCGAGCCGGCTCGCGAGCCTAAACGAGCCTTCTATTTATATATTTTTTTAATTAATATATTAAATATATATTTATTAAATAATAATTAGTATATATAAAATTATGATAAAAATAACTAAATAATATATATTAGGTTATATATAAAAATTATAATAAAATTTATATAAAAATAATTATAAATATATATAAATTAATTAATAAATAATAAACGAGCCGAGCTCGAGGTTGAAAAACTACTCACGAGTCAAGCTCGAGCTTTAGAAATAGAGCTCAAATCGAGTCCACATCAAGTTAAACGAGCCGAGCTCGAGCCTAGTCAAGCTCGGGCTCGGCTCGGCTCGTTTACAACCCCTAGTTACATCTATTTGAATATGATACTAAGGAGTTTTTAAGTGTTTTAGGAAGAAAATATTAGTTTGTAGGTGGATTTTGAAATCGATTAGACACATTACAATAATTTCTTTTATTTTTATAGTTTATTTAACATATAATTTGATTTTTCTCTAGTAACGTGTAATATTTAACAATTCTTTAAATCTAAATAAATCGTTTTGTTTAATTTTTTTTGTAGACACTCTGGTATAAATTTTATAATTAACTAAGCCGTTTTCAAAATAAAGTATTTCATAGTCTCGTAAATACAAAAAAAAATTATTGTGAAAACGACTCCTTTACTAATAAGATTTATATCGGAACGTCAACCAAAAAAAAATTAAATAAAACGGTGTACTTAGATTTAAAAAAAGTTAAATATATTAAGTTATTAGGAAAAAAAAATCAATTTATATGTTAAATGAATTATTAAAAAAAAAACTTCATTTTGTGCGTTGAGCCGCTTGTAGAAGCGGATTTGTTGATTCCGCTACTAACGGATGGTCTAAAAACCAAATGGATTTCAAAATCCACTTACAAACCAATATTATTTTCCTAAACCTTAAACCCTAAAAGAAAAACTCATTTTGAATATGAAACTAACCAACAAAATCAAACTTCTTGATATTTTCTCTCTTGTTTCAATGTTAACTAATCACATACGATGAGATAGGATTTGTATGGTGCTGGCACTGATACCACCTCAAGTACATTAGAATGGGCCATGGCAGAAGTACTACGCAACCCACACACCATGACTAAAGCTAAACAGGAGCTTGAAGAAGTTATCGGTAAGGGTAAAATCGTAAAAGAGGACGATGTCTCGAGGCTACCCTACTTATCGTGCATTGTGAAAGAAACCTTACGACTACACCCGCCAGTCCCCTTACTCCTTCCTCGAAAAGTTGTTAAACAAGTAAACCTCAATGGATACACCATCCCAGAGGGAACACAAGTGCTTGTGAATGCATGGGCCATAGGGCGAGACCCGACCGTATGGGTTGACTCACTAGAGTTCAAGCCACAAAGATTTTTGGAGTCCAGGCTTGATGTCCGAGGTCGAGATTTCGATCTAATCCCGTTTGGTGCTGGACGAAGAATATGCCCGGGTTTGCCACTTGCAATCCGTATGATCCCTATGATGTTGGGCTCATTACTCAATAATTTCGATTGGAATATTGGCACAAATAATGAACCCGAGGCTCTGGACATGAGTGAGAAATTTGGAATTACCTTAGCAAAGGCCAAACCTCTTTGTGTTGTTCCATTGCCACTCATGAATTAGCATCATGCATGTTTTTATTTTAATATTTTCATATGTCGTTGTCAGCTGTAAGTGAAAATAATGTTGTTTAAGGGTTGTGTTAAACGTACTCTAGCTCGTATTATTTTTATTGAATATACTCCTATCATCTACTAAATCAGTTAGGATTGTAAACGAATCGAACGAATACGGACGGAGCTTGTTCTTATTCGCTCGTTTAACTTTAACCGAACAAATTAACGAACACAAACATTTAAACAAACGAATTTTCTTGTTCATGTGTGTTCATTAACAAAATGAGCATGTTCGTGTTCTTTTATGTTTGTTCTTTAATATTTTAACAAACGGTTTACGAACATAATGAACGAACGTACATAAAAGAACACCAATTAAAAGTAAATATGAATATCTTAATTCAAGTTTAAAATACTATCATCGTTACATGCAACATTTCAAGAGCAAGCAAAGATATCAACTTGATTTTAAATTAGGCATAAGGGTTTTATAATATGAAAATTAAATTTATTTTAAATTAACATTAGAAATAATAAATTTGAATAAATGTTTAAACAAATATAAACAATCCAACATGAGTGTAAAATATAAACAAACATAAATGAACGAACATAAACAAACATTCACGAACGAATGTGATATGTGTCCATGCTCATTCGTTTAATTCAATGAACAAAAGTTGGTGTTCATGCTTCTTCGTTTATTAAATAAACGAAGTTCCCGACGAACGTATCATGAACGGTCCACTGGACGTTCGGTTCATTAAATGCCCAAAATCAGTCATATCATCTCTGTACTTTTTCTCATACGCGAGGGTGTGCGTTAAGCATACAGGGGGGATACGTTTAGCCTCACCCACTATTTAAGCATTGTAATCGCATCGATATGTCTGATGTGTGTATCAGGTTTTGCTATTTATTTTTAGAACATATATGAACGGGTCGAGTTAAACGGGGTTAAACGGTTAGGTTATGGTTGTAGGAATACAAGAATTGGATATTCGTGTGGTTAAATTAGTTGCAAACTAGTTTTTTCCACCCGCGCTTCGCGGCGGGAGTTTGCTCGTTTTTCCCCTGCGCCACACGAAAGGAGTCTAGTCGTTACTGGTTTGGCTCGTTGAAAACCATAAAAGCGAATGCTGATACCGGTTCCGATAATTCCAATACTGGTCACGGTATCGCAACGATAACGACACTCGCTATAGCCTACGATCCCAAAAAATACTCGATTTTAAATACAACTCCGTTTTAAAAAAATATATATCGGAACGTTGATAAAAAAACTAAAGACTGTCGCGCACTTCGTTTTTTAAAACAAGTTAACGAACGAATGTTGCTACTATAAAATGAAATTATTAGAAAATTAAACACTTTAAATTCGTATATTATATATAATATGAAAGGGAAAATGAAAATTAAAAAATCAATTACTATATCAAAATACTTGCAAATTGTAAAACTTTGGTAGCCAATCTACAAAACCATAAAACTTAAGTATAGGTACGGAAATACAAGTTTTAATAATAGTAACTAGTTGAATGCTCGTACTTCGCGACGGTGTCAGGTGGTGTAACATCCCTAAATGAATGAACAAGAATAAACATGATGGGATTCAGGATTTATAACATAAGATGGAATAGAAGGATCGGGCTTGGCAATGGCCGGCCCAAGGGCCGAATGCAATAAGGAGGCTCCTCTTAACCATCAAGCTTTCTCCCCATTTCACCATCTTCATCCTTAAAATCCTAGAAAGAAAGAGAGAGAGAGAATTCTAGAGAGAGAAATCTCAAAGAAAACACCATCAAGCTTGGATCCTGCCTTCACTCTGTTTCTCCATCATCCCACGACGATTCTACACGAAGAAACACGAGTTTTGAGGTAAAGATCGTCATCGGATCTGAGTTTTTTTTTTTAAAATGGGTTTTTAGGGTTTGTGGGGCTTTTAAAAATAAAGATTAGATTTTTACGTATGAAAAGTGAATCTAAGTTCTGATCTACCTTTATGGAAGCTAGATAAACGTTTTTAACATAAAAAGTTAAGGTTTTGGATCAAAATCAAACATGGAAATGGTTGGTGTTCTTAAGCCGACTCTTGAGTCGAGGAAGAAGATGAGGAGAATCGACCAAAAACGAGAGAATCGGCTCTCTGAGATTCGGCCCCCTGATAAACACGCTGAGAATCGGTTCCCTAACACAACACAAAGTCCTGAACGCAAGTTCAGGCAACACTCAAGTGTGGCTGGCGACTCTCCTAGCCGACACTCAAGTGTGGCTAGCAACTCTCCTAGCAGACACTCATGTGTGGCTAGTGACACTCTCGGCCGACATTCTCATGTCTTATCCGACTCTTGCATGAAATAATAGAATTTGTACGTTGACTTATGTGCAGATCGGTATACGCATTAGCAATAGTTAAAACATCACCTTCGGGTTGAATACCGATATACAGGTGAGTTCTATATGCCCCCTATGTGTTACGTGCAAATGATTTTAAATGTTTTGGGGCTGAAGTGTATACATGAACTGAATGAAAGTTATGAATGTTATGTATAGCCTTATGTGTTATATGACAATACATTATGAATACAATAATGACAAGTATGTTATAAGCAATTAAATGAAAGTATGACATAACATATAAGAATGAAATCTTGCTTTATATCCATGTATATATTGCTTGCTATGAAATGAAAGTATGACATAACAGATAAGAATGAAATCTTGATTTATATCCATGTATATATTGCTCGCTATGAAATGAAAGTATGACATAACGTATAAGAATGAAATCTAGCTTTATATCCATGTATATATTGCTTGCCATGAAAGAATAAACGTTATGGACGAAAACAATGACAAAGCCTACCTCGGTAGACGGACGACCACTCGAGTATTAACCATCCAGAATTAGAAGTCTAGAAAAGTAGACTAAGCTAAGGCTACTTCGGTAGAATCAGTCTCTAAATCGATGCACAGCTGTATAATTAGTTTGAATGGGAAACGGATGCCTTAGGGCATACGGGTGAATCAGACGGACTACGACGGTAGGATGGTTAAGACGGACGGTCGAAGGTTTGCCGGACAGTTAATGCAGACGGACGATTTCTAGTGTCGGACGGTTAAGGATATGGGCTACGACGGTAGTTCGAGGACGTTTGTCATTGTGACAAACGTAGTCAAATGATGGGTTGATCACCCATATGTGTATGACCAAAGAATGTGCACCAAGAAATAAGCATGTATGTATTTATATACGTACCCATTATGAATGATATAAGAAAGTAGTAAAGTAAAGAAGTACGAGTATATGCACACATATATATATTTATGTTCAAAAGATAATGTTTATGTCTGCTTGCTTATAAACTATAATTCACCAGCATTAGCTAACTTTTAGTGTGCACTTCAGTAAACAAGAAGAATGGGCGAGCAAAGGTGTGAAGGCTACCCGGTACAACTGACATCCCTTCTATTTGAATTTTATGTTAAGACTATGTTATGTTATGTTATGTTAAGACTTCCGTTGTTTGTAATGGAATGATGTATACTTCATCTACTTTTGAATGTTTTAATTTAAGTCCAGCACTTTGATCACTATGTTCATGAGTAAATCCAACAAGTGAGGTCTCCCGAGAAAGAGGTCTTACAGGTGGCCTAATTCGCTCATAATATATTCGGTTCGTCACAGTACCACAACGGTAACGTCACTCGATATAGACTACGATACCAAAAAAAAAACTCGGTTTTGAATAAAACACCATTTTCAAATAAATTTATATCGTGACACTGACAAAAATAATTAAAACAACTTTTTGAAAAAAGTTAACGAATAAAAGTTATTAAAAAAACGAAATTACCATAACGATAACGTCACGTGATATAGGCTACGATACTAAAAAAATGATTTTTAATAAAACTCGCCTATAGCGGGTGTCGCGCGGATCGTTAATAAAATTTAAACAAAAATGTATGTGAAACGGTAAAAATAACGTTAATAAAAAAGAAATCTAAAGCTAAATAAAAAAGGAAAAGAAGTTCGGGTCGTCGAAAACCATAAAATCGAGGACCGAGACCAGTTCCGATAATACTAATACTGACAATTATGTTGTTCGCTCATAACATGTTGGGTTCGGCACGGACACAATGGTAACGGCACTCGCTATAAGCCACGATATAAAAAAAACTCGATTCTTAATAAAACTCCATTTTCAAAAAAATTTATATCGGAACGTTGAAAAAAATAACTTAAAACAGCCGCGCACTCCGTTTTTTTTTAAGGTTAACGAACGAAAGTTATTAAAGAAAAACAAAATTATTAAAAAATTAACGAGTTAAAAGCGTATCTTATATTTAGTATTTATATATAGTATGAAGGGTGAAAATAGAAAAAAAAAAACCCCGACGACGTGTCACGCATTGAGTGGAATTGTTACTGTTCAGCTTGAGTGTGTTTTAATCTATTACAAGCTAGTTCACCTGCGCTCCGTGGTGTTTGTCGGGAAGATCGTTAATAAATTTAAAATGAAAGCGCTGATGCAACGGTAAAAATAATGTTAAATAAAAAGGAACATTAAATTAAATAATAAAAAAAGGAAAAACACAAACAAAAATAAAATATTACCGGTTTGAGTCGTCGAAAACCATAAAAGCGAATACCGAGACCGGTTACGATAATACCAATACCGGCAATAATGTTGTTCGCTCATAATAGCCTCGGCCCGTCACGGTACAGAAACGGTTACGGCACTCGTTATAGAGT
Source organism: Smallanthus sonchifolius (assembly GCA_023525975.1). Lineage (NCBI taxonomy): Eukaryota > Viridiplantae > Streptophyta > Magnoliopsida > Asterales > Asteraceae > Smallanthus > Smallanthus sonchifolius. Next base: position 17,960,773 of record CM042019.1, read on the forward strand.
ACGATACCAAAAAAACTCGATTTTGAATACAACTACGTTTTAAAAAAAATTATATCGTAACGTTGATAAAAAAAAATTTAACACACGCCCACTACGTTTTTTTTAAATTAACAAACAAAAGTTATTAATGGAAAACAAAATTTAAAAAAAAAATAAAACGGATTAAAAACATATATTATATATAGTATAAGGGGTGAAAATAAAATATTAAAATAAATAAAAAATTAACGTGTCAAAAAATAAACGGCTCAACATGAGATTCTTTTTATCTAAATGATTTTGCATATCTGACATCCCTATCCCCTACCAAAAAAACGGGAACATTTAAAAAAGCTTAAACGATAACTAAAATAAAAATCATGGATTTTACATCCGCCATTTAAACATTAGAGTAAATTGCATGAAAGGTCGTCTGATTTGTCATTATTTTGGATTTGCTCACTAAGTATAAGAAACTATATGTTTCTTTCATGTGATGTGACAAAGGGTAACATATTAGGTCCTCAGATTAAATGACCATCTATTTTCTATGTTAAGTGTCTATGAAATGACCAAATTACCCTTGTGGATATATCTTACCATATTTAATTTAAAAAAATAAATAAATTATTAAATGGTGGGGCCCACCTATCTTCTTGGTTAATAAACCCTAAAACCACCCACCTCCCTCCCCCTTTCTTCCAGGTTGAGAACTCACCGCCGCCGGCTACCGAATCCCATGCACCACCATGCTCTTTTCTAGTCGGAGAATGACACCGGGTCTGCAAACAAGTATGGTTGGTTTCCCCCGGCGCGTTTTTCCGCAATTTTGAAACCTATGCAGAAAACATATTACGCCCCGAGCACCCTAATGCTCAATAACCTGTATTTTTTTATTTTTATTTGTGAAAACATCTAAAATTTTGGGAAATTGAGGGAATCAATCGTATTCTAGTGGATGTTAAATTAAGAAAAATAAATAAACTAGAGGAGCAAAACAAAATTACAAGAAATTAAATCTTTCTTTTTCCCCTATATGTTCTCGTGCTTTGTGCTACTATTTAATTGTTGCATAGATTCATCACTTCTTTCAAGCTCCTTTTTTCAATCATGGCTGTTGACTAATTTCTACACTTATACTTGCAACAAGAAATCAGAACACAACTAGTAACAGAGAGAGGGAGAACAAGGGTGCTTTCAAGCATTCATGGTACCAATTCCACTAATTCATTACATGAAAAACAACTTCTCCTCTTCTGGTATCTTCAAATGGCAGCTTTGCAAGAAACCCATCTCGATTTGGAGGCCGGTGAAGATCATACCCGCCGTCAATCTACCGGCGACGGTGAGTTCTCAACCGGGAAGACGGGGAGGGAGGTGGGTGGTTTTAGGTTTATTAATCAAGAAGATGAAGATACGTGAATATGTGGGTCCCATCAATTTATTTTCTTTTATTTTAAATATGTTAGGATATATATCTAAAAGGGTAATTTGGTTATTTCATAGACACTTAACATAAAAAATATATGGTTATCCAATCTAGGGACCTAATATGTTACCCTTTGTCATACCAAAGGGAGATAACATGTAGTTTCTTATACTTGGGGAGCAAATTTAAAACAATAACAAACCACAGACACATTTCGTGTAATTTACTCTAAACATTAGATAAAAGGTGAAGAAACAATAATATACTATTAAGAATTCGTATTAGTAATTAAAATCAGTAGCAAAATTAGCAACCGAAAAAATTGAGTCATTAATCTTTTTATTTTGAACAGGAACACCTAGATTCTCTATAATGAGCATATATGCGTCTTGCAAAATTTTAACTTTCCAATCTTTTGGTTGTAAGACACACCACTTACCACATTAATTTGCGACCATTTTTTATTGATCGTTAATTTGTGACTGTTTTCGATCTGAAATTTTGAAGAAAACTAAAAGAAAAAAAATGGTTATAAAATTGGTAACAAATTTGAAAAATAATGAAAGTTAAGTCGGTCACAAATTTTATAAAAACTTTAAAAAAAGATTAAAAATAGGTCAGTCGTAAATTTTTAAAAAAGAAATAAAAAAATTCGAACGTGAAGATCGCAAATTAATAAGAAAATAATAATAAAATGATAACTCAATGCGGTCACAAATTTTAAGAACAAATTAATTTTAGAAAAAATAGAAAATAGATCCCTCTATGGTACATTTTAAAACCGGATAATTACTATTTTTATTTTAATCAGAAAAACACTTTTATTAATTTCTATGTGTAGTGGTCCACGCTTCATATGTGGATGAAGCCTATGTAACAAGCCATTAGCCGCCCTCTTCTTTTGAATCGGGTTACGTCGTGGCCACACTCGTATATTCGGGCTATTGCCCTCACTCACATCCCAGGGGCGGAATTTGACGACCCCACACCCCTGACAAATCATCCACGCTCACTCTCTCACGAAGCCACACTCCCTCACGAAGCCATTAAACATAGTTTATAACCAACATTTATTTAATCACATAAAAGTAGAAAAGTGTAGATTCAAAAAATAATTTAAAACTAAAAGGTCCACACTTTTTTTTATTGATTTGTAATTAATTCAAATAAATGAAGAAACATTAAAATCAAGAGACTTTTTATACGTAATAAATGACCTTAAATGAAGATTTTGACTTCTTATAATGTTGCTAGACTTAGGTTTTTTTTAAACAGTTTTTTTGGACCACTGACTCATCCGATCATCTACATTACTCGAGTACGGAACCTTAGGGCTCTAGGCTGCCACGTCCCCGAAGGGAAGCTCGTACATCAGTTCGTCTCCATCAGTCTTGAACCTAAGACCACCCTCAGGAGGAAACCCACATTAAGTGATAAAACCCCTGGCCCAACCTAAAACCTTTTTTTATTGTCACAGATGAGACTTGAACCCTCTAGAGTTTCATATTTTAGTAAGTCTTGGGTATCTCACCTTAGGCTATCATGCATTGTTTTCACTCCTTAATGTCTTCTCAACGTCATCATTATTCACTATATAATGGAAATGGTTTTCACTGACACATAATCGTCACTTTATTTTTCTTTTTTTTAAATACAAATAATATGATCATGTAATAAAAAATATATAAAAATAATTACAAATTAAATAAACGTTTTTCATTAATAACTAAAGAATTACGTAAAAAAACAATAACAAGACATAATAATAATTAAAAAAAACCATCCAAATTAAAAGTACAATAACAAATAAATAAAAAAGTCTAGCTTCGATTGGGTGTCAATATGTTCCATCAAACCTGATTTAAGATTGTTGTGCGTTTCGCGGTTATGTATATGACGATTATGAGTTGTCTTTTGTGCCTCACTAATTTCCTCCAAGCTGGTAGACGGCTGAAGATCGTTTTCATTGTACTCATAGACCGCACGTCGTTGTCTTCTAAGATCTTGTTATGTAAGATGACGCAGGAGTACATGACGGTTCTTATTCTTTGGAGCGTCTATGCCCTTGCCGGATATTGCACTATATGCTAGTGAAAGCCCATCCTTTTTTGCAGCTTCTTGCTCTCATTTAAACTTTATATATATATATATATATATATATGAAATGAATAATTTGAGAACTCATATATTATAACCCTATATACACATACAAAGGGGAAGTTTTAAATACAAAAGACTTATTTCGTACGAAGCGTACGAAGGGATAACAGTGCGCCGCGTGTTTCTTTTTTATTTTGAGTGTGAGGGATATTTTTATCATTCTACCAGTTATTAATTATACATGCGTAATTAACCGATTTCATTAATAAAAAAATGTGATTCAATTGCCGAATCGTATGATTCACCAAACTTGAAGTTGAAATTCACGTTTGAAAAAAAAATTCACGTTTGTAATCCACGCTTGAAATCACGTTTGAAATCCACATAAATTCACTTTTATTAATTCGCGTTTTAATTAATAAAATAATTAAAAAATTAAAGTTGACATTCGGGATCCACATATATATGAAGTTGAATTTCTAAAAATACGTGATTGCGTACAAGAAGAGTGGAAGTGACGTAAATGTTCATATTTTACTTTTTTCACAAGTGTTATTGGAAGAAGATATAAACATAGCGCTCACTGGTCGAGAGGAAGAAGATAAGACGTGGGGGGAAAAATCACGCACCAAGCGTGATTAGGAAAAAAAATCATTTTTTTGCGTGATTATTAAAAAAAATTCCGGAAAAAACGTGATTATTAAAAAAAATTCAACGCTTGTAAGTACAAATTGACATTTATGCCCTTTTTAACATTAATGACACGTTATTTTTTTCAAAGTACCTACGGTTATGCCATCGCGTCATCCCAACCCTAGATCATATTAATCGGACGGTTGGGGGCCCATCGTGTATATTTTTTTAATATATGTGTAAATGGTAAACACTTACATAAATATACTAATAAATAAAGGTTTTGATAGGACACGTGTCACCTCCTCATGCCTACTCACATTGATTTTCCCGCCCCTCTCTCCTAATAAATGTGCATCTATCTTATTAAATAGTGATAATATTATAAATATATTATTAAAAAATAATACTAATTATATTAAATAACAATATATAATAGAAAATCAAAATATAACTAATTAAAAAAAATACTAATTTGTTATATACACACACATTTTCACTTGATGACGTATTTACAAATTTATAGGTTTTATCTTTTTCAATATACAATCTCGTGTAACACACGGGATTCTAACCTAATATGTGTAAATGGTAAACCCTAGATCTAAATTATCCTTAAAAAATTATATATATGTGTAAATGGTAAACACTTACACATGTGTAAGTGGTAAACTTACATAAGTGTATATATTTTTTTAATATATGAAAGTCCAGTTTGAAATGACCGTTAGACAAAGAGCTGTTTTTGAGTGTCTACGAGCACCACATGCTCAAGATTACCTTCTCGCGATCCCTATAGATGGACTAGGCCAACATATGTCGCCGGTGGAGTATCGTACTATCCTTAAGTATCGCCTCATGATTTTACTATACCCGGTTGACGAGTTATGCCCTGTTTACCGTAAGGCGTGTTTAGACTCCTATGGGGAGCATGCGGTTCATTGTAGAGAGCTCCCGGGGTTCAAGTACGACACGACTTGGTTAGGGATGTTTTTTTTGACATATTTAGGCGTGCCGGGGTTTCTACTAAGAAAGAGACACCAGTGAATTTCTTGACGGACCCATTGGAAAGAAGATCAACACTTAGACCCGCCGACATTTTGGTCTTTGGGTGGATAGGTGGGAAACATGCGTGTGTAGATCTAACAGGGGTCTCCCCTCTAGTGGGCTTGGGAGTTAGTGCTTTCACGGTGAGTCAGGCTGCTCTAAAAGCTGCTCCGAGCAAAGTGACTAAACACGAGAAAACGTGTCTTGACAACCAACACGTGTTTATACCATTTGCTTTTGACACTTTTGGTTTCCTTGCACCAGAGGCCGTGGAGTTACTTAACCGAGTACAACGGGTCATGCATAGTAATGTTATGACCCCAAGATCTGTAGATGTAGTTTTTAAAAGACTTGGTTTTGCTATTCAAAAAGGGTTGGCGGCGCAGCTTGTTACCCGTTTGCCTTCTATCTCTATGTAATTTTCCTTTGGTAGTTGTTTTTATTTTTGGTGACTATTTACCGATGGACAACAACCATGGTTTTAAAATTGAATATGAATATATGAAGACATGTAAATTTACATATATAAATTCATTTTTTATATTGTATTATAGCAATAAAGATAGTAAAAACAAAAAAAATAGTTTTGATTGGTTTTTTGATGAGTTCTCAAAATATTTATAAGTTCTCAAATAATCTATTATATATATATATATGGGTGAGTTCACTAGAAACTACATGTTTCTTTCCCGTTATATGACAAAGGGTAACATATTAGGTCCCCAGATTGGATGACCATCTATGTTCTATATTAAGTGCCTATGAAAAGACCAAATTACTCTTGTAGGTATATCTTACCATATTTAATTTAAAAAATAAATAAATTATTAAATAGTGGGGCCCACATATCTTCTTGATTAATAAACCCTAAAACCACCCACCTCTCTCCCCCTTTCTTCCAGGTTGAGAACTCACCGCCACCGGCTACCGAATCCCATGCACCACCATGTTCTTTTCTAGTCGGAGAATGACACCGGGTCTGCAAACAAGTATGGTTGGTTTCCCCCGGCGCGTTTTTCAGCAATTTTGAAACCTATGCAGAAAACGTATTACGCCCCCAGCACCCTAATGCTCAATAACCTGTATTTTTTTATTTTTATTTGTGAAAACATCTAAAATTTTGGGAAATTGAGAGAATCAATCGTATTCTAGTGGATGTTAAATTAAGAAAAATAAATAAACTGGAGGAACAAAACAAAATTACAAGAAATTAAATCTTTCTTTTTCCCCTATATGTTCCCTTGCTTTGTGCTACTATTTAGGTTTTTTGATGGGGGAGGGAGGTGGGTGGTTTTAGGTTTATTAATGAAGAAGATGTAGATATGCGATTTTAGATTTATTAATTAAGAAGATAAAGATATGTGAATATGTGGGTCCCACTAATTTATTTTCTTTTATTTTAAATATGTTAGGATATATCTAAAAGGGTAATTTGGTCATTTCATAGGTACTTAACATAGAAAATATATGGTCATCCATTCTAGGGACCTAATATGTTAACCTTTGTCATACCATAGGGAAATAACACGTAGTTTCTTATACTTGGGGAGTAAATTCAAAACAATGACAAACCACAGACACATTTCGTGTAATTTACTCTAAGCATTAGATAAAAGGTGAAGAAACAATAATATACTATTAAGAATTTGTATTAGTAATTAAAATCAGTAGCAAAATTAGCGACCGAAAAAATTGAGTTATTAATCTTTTTATTTTGAACAGGAACACCTAGATTCTCTATAATGAGCATATATGCGTCTTGCAAAATTTTAACTTTCCAACCTTTTGGTTGTAAGACACACCACTTACCATCAAGGTCGTTAATTTGCGACCATTTTTTATCGATCGTTAATTTGTGACTGTTTTCGATCTGAAATTTTGAAGAAAACTAAAAGAAAAAAATTGGTTATAAAATTGGTAACAAATTTGAAAAATAATGAAAGTTAAGTCGGTCACAAATTTTATAAAAACTTTAAAAAAAGATTAAAAATAGGTCAGCCGTAAATTTTTAAAAAGAAATAAAAAAATTCGAACGTGAAAATCGCAAATTAATAAGAAAATAATAATAAAATGATAACGCAATGCGGTCACAAATTTTAAGAACAAATTAACTTTAGAAAAAATAGAAAATAGATCCCTCTATGGTACATTTTAAAACCGGATAATTACTATTTTTATTTTAATCAGAAAAACACTTTTATTAATTACTATTTGTAGTGGTCCACGCTTCATATGTGGATGAAGCCTATGTAACAAGCCATTAGCCTCGTTTTTTTGGATGAAGCCTATGCGCGGATTTTCTCACACAAAAATAGGAGACCGGTTGAGTTGTTGGCAAACATCAAATCAACCTCGTTTTTTTGGTTTCGTCATAGAACTAGAATTAAAGATGTCGATTGGAAAAAATGGTGTAATTATCCTTTGGATTTGATGTATCCGTTTGTTTTAGCCCAGGGGTCCTTGCTTTAAGGACCGCTTGTGGCGTTTTGTGTATGAAGTTTACCTTACAAAAAAAAAAACAAGCCATTAGCCGCCCTCTTCTTTTGAAACGGGTTACGTCGTGGCCACACTCGTATATTCAGGCTATTGCCCTCACTCACATTCTGGGGGCGGTGTTTGACGACCCCACACCTCTGACAAATCATCCACGCTCACTCCCTCACGAAGCCACTAAACATAGTTTATAACCAACATTTATTTGATTACAGAAAACTAGAAAAGTGTAGATTCAAAAATAATTTAAAACTACAAGGTCCACACTTTTTTTTATTGATTTGTAATTAATTCAAATAAATGAAGAAACATTAAAATCAAGAGACTTTTTATACGTAATAAATGACCTTAAATGAAGATTTTGACTTCTTATAATCTTGCTAGACTTAGGTTTTTTTTAAACAGTTTTTTTGGACCACTGACTCATCCGATCATCTACATTACTCGAGTACGGAACCTTAGGGCTCTAGGCTGCCACGTCCCCGAAGGGAAGCTCGTACATCAGTCCGTCTCCATCAGTCTTGAACCTAAGACCACCCTCAGGAGGAAACCCACATTAAGTGATAAAACCCCTGGCCCAACCTAAAACATTTTTTTATTATCATAGATGAGACTTGAACTCTCTAGAGTTTCATATTTTAGTAAGTCTTGGGTACCTCACCTTAGGCTATCATGCATTGTTTTCACTCCTTAATGTCTTCTCAACGTCATCATTATTCACTATATAATGGAAATGGTTTTCACTGCTCACTGACACATAATCGTCACTTTATTTTTCTTTTTTTTTAAATACAAATAATATGATCATGTAATAAAAAATATATATAAATAATTACAAATTAAATAAACGTTTTTAATTAATAACTAAAGAATTACGTAAAAAAACAATAACAATACATAATAATAATTAAAAAAAATATCCTAATTAAAAGTACAATAACAAATAAATAAAAAAGTCTAGCTTCGATTGAGAGGAAGTGTCAATATGTTCCATCAAACCTGATTTAAGATTGTTGTGCGTTTCGCGGTTATGTATATGACGATTATGAGTTGTCTTTTGTGCCTCACTAATTTCCTCCAAGCTGGTAGACGGTTGAAGATCGTTTTCATTGTACTCATAGACCGCACGTCGTTGTCTTCTAAGATCATGTTATGTAAGATGACGCGCGCGTACATGACGGTTCTTATTCTTTGGAACGTCTATGCCCTTGCCGGATATTGCACTATATGCTAGTGAAAGCCCATCCTTTTTTGCAGCTTCTTGCTCTCGTTTAAACTTTATATATATATATATATATATTTATATATATGGAATGAATAATTTGAGAACTCATATATTATAACCCTATATACACATACATAGGGGAAGTTTTAAACACAAAATGCTTATATCGTACGAAGGGATAACAGTGCGTCGGATGTTCCTTTTTTATTTTGAGTGTGAGGGATATTTTTATCATTCTACCAGTTATTAATTATACATGCATAATTAACCGATTTCATTAATAAAAAATGTGATTCAATTGCCGAATCGTAGGATTCACCAA